>CM076569.1:293502604-293592968 GCA_034641835.2 Pinus albicaulis
AAAAGTGCAGTTGGACTCGCGTATACACGCGGAAAAGTATGGGCATAATCGCGTATGGGGATTTTTACACTGTTTTTAAGTGAATTTGTCCAAGTCTGTAGGAATGGGTGCCCAAAGCCATAAAAGCAATCATGAATCATATGAAGGTGAAAAATGATGCTATAACAGATGCCCCCTAATATATGAGGTCAGAAGGGGTACATGATGGCCGAAATGTATTATGCACATAGAAAGAACTTTGCAAGGACAAGAGAGGACTTCACCAGATTTCAGCCTGCCAAAAAACCAATGAAAGAAAATAGAGAGTCAACTCATGCTGAGGCGGGCATACCCATGCTCAGTCAAAAATACATCATATAAAAAGTATTGAATAGATCCAACATGTATACAAGTATAGCTGAACTGAAAGTACACAATGAATCATCTGAGCATGGCCCGGAAATATAAGTCTGAATCAATGTCCAAGTATCACATATAAAAAGCTGATCAAAGATGCTGCAACTGGATGTCTGATCAAATAAGTAACTGAATCTCCAAGTACCAAATCATAAGGGGTGGAACAAACGGTACTATCACGCAACTCGGGAGCCAACATATAAGATGCTGCTGTACTGAACTGCAACATATAAGGGTGGATGGCATCACTGGCAGAAACTGAATGGACTGTCAAAAGTGAACCGAGAAATGCTGATGCAACCCGAGGTCTTCACCGATCACTATGGCACAATTCTACACAATGGGAATAAATAAGCTGAAGTCGACCATGTGAGAAATCGTTGGATTACCGGTCAATGATGTATACCGTTAACCAATGCGAGACAACCCACCCATAATGAAAATGAGCGTCAAGGTGCCCCAGTACAATATAACAAGTGCGAATAAATGAGTTGAAGTCGAACACTTGAAAGAATCTACCAATCAGGAGGCAATGATGAATCCCCACTGTCGATAGCGAAGAGTCTGCCACTGATGACTGCAAACCCTAAGGTACTGAAAAAAAGACTCTAGACCTTATTCCCAGAGCAATGAGTCAGAGTCGATGGGAAAAGATCTGCTGGAAGGAAGGCATTAAGGCATCCCACATCAGTCCAGCGCGAGTGTAACCCACAGGCCAAGATTTGGAAGGAATCGGACGAAGGAGAGTGATGGAACCAAAACCGAAGTACGTTTCCGACGTGCACAAGATGAAGCTGGCGCACGGAAGAAACCCTCTGAACCAACCAATAATGAAAGCTGACACAGAGGCGAGAAATCCACCGATAGGGTCAAATGGAAATCAAGGTACTGCACGAATCCCAAGTGTGATAATGTGTGCTGACGTCGAACACAGGGGAAACCACTCAGTCAAAGACCCATGATGATGATCAGATGCTGAGCACGAGGTCACCTATCAATGATGGAAATAGGCCCAAGGTGCGGCTCTAGGCTTGCTCTCAGAGCAATGTGTCGTAGTCGATAAGAGACAAACCCGCCGGCAAGAAGTCAATGAGGACCTTCTCAAACCAGCACGAGCAGAAGATCAAAACATCTGATGTGATAGAACATGATACTGACAAGACCGGGAAGGCCGACTGAATAATGAGTCAAGAGACACCGCAGAATGGCCGACTCAGGCTAGACTTCCCTTGAACAAAAGCACGACTCGTGATGACCATGGTAGTAAAAAGTGACACTGTATAAGTCTGTTATGCAGGAGGCAAAACAAACTCTCCATATGATTGGAAGAGATAACCAACCGGGGGAGAACTGACAAGTGAAACATGGTAAAGGCTGAACCTAGGTCAAAAAATAAAACCATCCCAAATGAAGGAAATATATATAAGTATATGTGCTTTGTTCAAGGGCGACAAACTGACTCTGTACTGCCATCAAAACAACGAAGATACATCTTGTTCCCGCTCTTTTTGTTATATTTGATTTTTTTGTCTTTTTCATATAATAAGCCTGAAAAAGAATAAAATAATGCTATGGTACAATGGATAGAACGAGTATCAAAAAATCAAATGCACTAGTTCCTAGGATTGGAACAATCCTATGCTCAATGCAAGGTGGCGAAAACTGGTAAGTGATACTCAGAGGAACGTTCCATCCATGGGTAAAAAAGTGTCAAGTCGTGATAGCTAAGTGCATGCAATGGTTAACTTGTACAGAGAGTCAAGGTCAAAAGTTGGCTTAAACATCGAGTCCAAATGAAGCCGGCTAAAGGCCAGGATAAACAAGTAGCCAATATGCAATGTAGTAATACAACTTAACGACACCAGGGAGCCTCTAAGGTAAAAGCCAGAAAAAATGATAGTGATGAAGAAGAAGAATGAAGCTTCAACACATAAGACATGGCGGGACTAAAGAGGACTCCCGAGCCTACATAAAACGCAGCATGGGCAACAAGTGATAGCGAGGAACTAACTAGGAAGCCCATGTAAAGGAAGGCTCTACCATCAAGTCATGATTAAATAATTGGCGAGTGAAATAGGTGTAATACTCATGACCTGTTGGGATCGACCCTAACGCAAGTGATCAGTATGGAGGCTAGTATGCAAGATGCAACGGAGAGTGATTTCCCTAACCTATATGCCGGTGAAGATCATATACCTGTCATGAAGAGTCGGAAATCATGGATCAAAAACCGGGAAAAATCTCAAAATCGTCAAAATGTACCTGAAAACATACCAAACTGGGCACTTCCAAGCATTCGAGTTATGCAGCTTAAGATAGATCGAAAAAATGAGCATAACAAATTTTTGCGAAAATTTTCAACTTTTTAGGCATAAATAGACAAATTACCTCATATTTGGTACATTATTGCATTGCTGATTTGGAAAAAAGTGCTCTGGAGCAAAAAACTTCTTTGGTCAAATCAGGAACAACCGACCGTCGAATCGCGCCGAATTTTCAGGTAGGCTCCTCAATCATCCTTGCAAATCATTTTGTCCGTTTGGAAATTAAAATTAAGTGAATTTTACCATTAAAACCCTTGCTAAAAAATGCGGACTTGCGCATACGCGGGTTCATAATGGGCAAGTCGCGTATACACGCGACTGTGCAAAGAAAAAGTCGCGTATGCGCAGGTCCGAAACTTAAAATGCGTGGCTAATGCATGATTTAATGAAATCTGACAGGATGACAATCTCATGGAGAGAACGTGAGCATAGCGCAATTGATCAAGAGGTCATGCAAGATCGAGCAACGCAAAATATCCTTCGGAATTGCGGATTGTTCAAATTCTTCAAAATGCCAAATATGAAAAGCAATCCTCGGTTGCTAGAAATGCTCGTCAATTACTGGGAACCAGACCAAGATTGTTTCGTGATAGATCAGATGCCAATACGCATTGAAGTGGAAGACATATACTTTATTACTGGACTCTCCCGGAGGGGAGAACCAGTAGACTTGCACGGGAAGCCCCTGGGAGGGCTAACCGTGGAAGACTATGTCCACGTGTATTGCGTAGAGGGTTCCAAAAAGGTTGGAACTCAGATTGAAATTAAAGATTTACGAGATTTGCACATGAAAATCCTCCTTTTCACCATCGGCAGAGTGGCAGGATCTGCCTCCCTACATCAGGCGTCCAGGACGCAAATGAGCATAGCAGTAGAATGTTTGACTCATGTGTATGATTGGTGCACAACCCTTTTACTGAACATGAAACAACAGTTGACCTCAATCCACCAAGCAAAGACCAAACACTTTGGCTACGGTACAATTTTGACAACATTCTTCTTTGAGAAGATACCAGCATTGAGACCCAGAGTTATCTCTACCATCAGTAGCCCGCGGGACCCAAGAATTGCCCGTTGGGCGAACATGATGAAGAGATTGGGGGGTAGTGAAGTACCCCGGACCACATGGGACGATGAGTTCTTCCATTGGTGGGGAGAACAAATCATCGCGGTGGACGACTATCCCTATGTCGGGATGGACTTTCGTGGAGATCTAGATCTAGTTCTTCCACCAGGCACAGCATGGGGCACAGTCGGTAATTTTGCAAATTTTTTTTACTTATATAATTTTTTTGGATTTTTTTCAAATATGTATGAAAAAATGAAAAACAAACATGTTTTTTATTGGATTCATAATGACTGACAATTTAAAATGATCATGATTCAGATGTTGGACCAGTTCGACCTGAGGGTCTCCCGTGCCACAAGCGTCGCAGGGGCGAAGCAGAGACAGTGGATTCAGACAGGACTCTCCAGGCCGTGCAGAGGAACTTGGAGGGACTAACCCGCCAAATACCTATGGCTGCCATGGAGGACTTGCCGGAAGCCATCCAGAGATGGGTGGTAGGAGTGCCCCGAGACTGGGTACGATTATTCCGCCGAGTTGCCACTGCGGTCACGTTCTATAGGAACACGACTTCTGGGCAGGGACCTCAGGAGTAGACAGATATTATGTATTAGATGACTGTATATTCTTTTTTGAGACTGAACATGATCGGGGCATAAGCCCAAGTTTTGTATGACCTTATGGATCCAAATTTTGTAAATTTTTTGAACACTCTGATGATATATATACAGCGATATTTGATGTGATGTGATAAATGTATCAAAATGTATGATGTTTTTTGATGATTAAAAATTTATTGTATGGAATGATTAATATGCCAATCCAATGCTTGATTAGCTAATGAGTCAGCAAACCAATTGTCAGCTCGAGGAATATGAATGAAAGTTAAAAATTGAAATGACCTTTGTAACAAACGTGCCCTCAAGAACAATCATAATAAAAATGGATCTCGTACCCGATAAGTATTGTTCAACTGTGACACCACCAGCTGAGAGTCCAAGAAAACTACCAACGAATCAACACCCAAAGATATTGCCTCCAAGAGTAGATGAATAACTGCAGTGTATTCTGCTATATTGACCAAATGAGACCAATGCGGACCCTCTTGATACTAACGAAGCCGGAAGGATAATGAAGCACCCAAGCCGCGGAAGCTAAGTTCCGGGTGTGTCTACTAGCACCATCGGCGAAACCATAATGACTCATGACATCAACACAACCTGCCAAAGCGGATCAAAAACATCACCATCCCATCAAAGATCGAAAATCAACCAGATATGTACAAAGCAAAAACTACTATATACAAAAGCAACATGCCAGGCCGAAGCCTAGGCATAATACTTCTTCAAATAGAGCCCATTTCGGGGCTCCGGCAACTCGTTCCCTTCGAAATCAACCAGGGTATATGCTCCTTTCTTAAGGACTTTTTTAACGATATAGGGGCCATACCACATAGACTTAAACTTTCCTGCCCCCAGGGCATCTTTTTCTTGGGCATAGACCAAAACAAGGTCACCTTCCGAAAAAACCCTAGGCTTGACCGCCTTATCGTACTGAACTTTTACTCGGTTTTTATGCGCTTCATTCATCGTGGCGGCATCTTGACGCTGCTCATCGAGATGTTCCAGATGAAGAAGTCGTTCTGCCAGACTAGAAGTGTCAGGAAGAAGTTCAACAGCTAATTTAAGAGAAGGAATCTCGCATTCAATAGGAAATACGGATTCCACCCCGTGCACTAGCTGAAACGGAGTAAAGCCAGTTGCAGTTTTCACTGATGTCCTGTATGCCCAAAGTGCAGGATATAGCATAATATGCCAGTTGGATCTAGCTTTATCAATTATCCTTTGAAGAATTGTCTTCAAGGATTTATTCACGGCTTCCACTTGCCCATTGGCCTGAGGATAATATGGAGATGAATGCTCCTGCCGGAAACCCAATTTGAGAGCCAACTCAACCATCATACTATTCTGAAAATGACTGCCATGGTCAGTGACAATCTCTCTAGGAATACCAAAATGAGCGATAACTTGGTTGAAAAGGAAAAGAGCTGTAGTCTCACCATCATTCCCAAAAGTAGGCATAGCCTCGACCCACTTCGTAAAGTAGTCTACTGCTACAATAATGTACTTGTGACCTTTAGCCGAAGGTGGGTTACAAGTAGTATAATCAATACCCCACTTTGTAAAGGGACCGACAGTAACGACTGGAAAAAGCGGAGCTGGATGAGCACGCATTTTTCGAGTATAAACCTGACACGGATGACACCTTTTGACCGATTCAATACAATCTTTGAAAATCGAGGGCCAAAAGTATCCAGCACGCAAAATCTTTTGGGCTGTAGCAAGCCCAGATAAATGACCCCCACAAGCTCCACTGTGAGAATCATTGAGCACAACCTCAGCTTCTTCGAAAGTTAAGCAGCATCTTAGGATTGAATCAACCCCTCGACGGTATAAAGCATCACCAATAATCAGATAATTCTTGGCTAAGTGACGCAGCTTACGACGCTCATCTTTCGAAAAAGTGGAGGGAAACTTCGCAGTCTGGAGATACACAATGATATCCCCATACCAAGGATCCTGTGAAGAGATAAGAAACAAGTGTTCGTCCGGAAAGGACTCATCATAGATCATCTCTTCTCCACAGGGCAACTCGGAGATCAATTCCGCGAAAACTAATGATTTCTTGGATTTGGAAGACATGAACTCAAGATCAAATTCCTGTAAAATCACAATCCATCTATTGTATTTGCCCCCAATCACTCGCCTGCTGAGGACAAACTGAAATGGATTGGCAGCTGCCAAAACATAAGTTTTGCGAAGAATAATGTAATGCCGGAGTCGCTGCACAGCATGAACTGCTGCTAAAGCTAATTTTTCTATCGGAGTGTACCTGAGTTCAGGTCCTACCAATCCTCGACTTAGGTAGTAAATAACATGCTCTGTAAGAGCATCATCTTCCTGAACCAGAACCATACCGATGGTAGATTCTGCTGCTGCCAGATACAAAAGGAAATCCCTGCTATAATCAAGTGGACTCAATAAAGGAGCAGAGGTCAATGCTTTCTTCAAGGCATTGAATGAGCGTTGAGCGTAGTCGTCCCAAAGAAAAGGAACTCCTTTCTTCAACAGTCTCATAAATCCCTTTGTAACTTCAGCATAATTGACGATAAATCTCCGAAGAAAATTAGACTTCCCTTGAAGACTTTGAAGCTGACGAATTGAGGACGGGGGAGGCAACCGAAGTATTGCCTCAACCTTGAAGGAATCTACCCTTATCCCTTCCCTAGACACAATGAATCCCAATAGCCGACCGGATGTAACCGCGAAAACGCACTTGTTCGGATTCAATCTAATCTTATAGAACCGACATCGTTCAAATATTTGCCGGAGGTGACCAGGATGATCCATCCTCTTTCGAGAATGAGCAGCTAAATCATCTAAGTATGCCTCGATAATCTTTTTGATGTCATGGAAGGCGTAAGACATGGCCCGCTGAAAGGTAGCTCCAGCATTTTTAAGACCAAAAGGCATCTTCTTGTATGCAAACGTACCCCAGGGACAAATAAATGTAGTCTTATGTTGATCTTCAGGACGGATAGTAATTTGATTGTATCCGGAGAAACCGTCCATGAAGGAGAAAATCTCATTACCAGCACACTCATCAATAATCTAATCGATAAATGGTGTGGGGTAATTGTCCTTAGGACATGCTTTATTTAGGTCTCTGAAATCGATGCACACTCGAATCGTTCCTTGCTTTTTATCTACGGGAACGGGGTTTGAAACCCATTCAGTCAGAGGAACAGGGAAAATGAATCCCGCCTTAAGCAGCTTCTCAACTTCAGCTTTGATAGCTGCTGCCTTCCTAGGATTGACCGGATGAAGTTTTTGCCTCACCGGCTTAGCGTTTTCATACGTCTTGATCTCATGCTGGACAATAGATGGGTCTATTCCAGGCATTTCCTCATAAGACCAAGTGAATACATCCCTATACTCTTTAAAGAGCTCGGTGTAAATTTGAATCTCTTCACGGGAACATTCAGCTCCAATGAAGACATTCTCAATAATATTGGGATCCCTGGAAATGTTCACCGGGATAGTAGGAGAAATAACAGCCATGTTCCCTTCAGCATAAACCTGTGTTGGTGCCAAAGGGTTCAAGACTGGGTGAACAGGACCAGGAGACGGAGGACTTGGAAAACTTGTTTCAACTTCGCTCAAATCAGGTAAGAAGTAAGACCGATGATGCAAATCATCCCACGGTCTATCTATACTAGTCATGGCTTCCAGGATGGCCTCTTCAGATGGAAGAGTGGTATCAAGGCAATCCTGGGCCGAAGAAGAACTAAGCGTCCAAGCCGGAGCCACATCACCATCCAACTCTTCCGGTGAAAGAGGAGCTAGGATGGATTCTGCAGTGTCAACAATAGACTGATATGCAATCTCAGCTGCAGAAATCGGAAATGCCATTCCACCCACTTGACCTTCCGCTAATGTGGCAGTAGGGGAAGGTAAGGTCCAAGGGTCCGAAAAATAATGAGTTCGAAAGAACTCTCTTCAAAGGGGAGCCTTGGAGGATGAAATAGCATTAATAGACACCTTAGGAGGAGCAAGATCGAAAGAACCCATCAGGGAAGAATACATTCCAACTCCTAGATTCTCAACAGGCGCCTTAGTATTATCCAACTTAGGAACAGATGAGTCAGAAGGCGCATCCAGGTCTACAGGAGGACAGTCCAGTTGATCCACTGTAACGATCCTCCCTTCGTGGGGGAAACATATAATTCGAAATAGTGAGGATGCAATAGCATCCATCTCATAAATCCAGTTCCTCCCCAACAGAAGGTTGTATTCCAAGGCTGCATCCACTACCTCAACCTCTATGTTAACGGTTTTGCCCCCAACACAGATGGGCAAAGTCGGGACAATACCATGGGTTCTATGAGAATGACCATCGAATGCAGTAAGAACAGTGCTAGATGGAATAGCTTTGGGAGATCCAAGTGTCTTCCAACATGCGAGAGACATCACGCAAGTAGAAGCACCCTCATCGACCACCGTTCGAAAGATATTGGTCTTTCGATACGATGATTTAATATGAAATGCCATGTGATGAGGAAGTCTCTTCTTAAAATTATTCATATCAAAAGTAATCAGAAGAGAATTTTTCGGATCAATAGCCCCAATGGCAGTGAGCAAAGCACTGCGCTGAGCCGGACAAGACTGGAGTACCTCTAAAGCTGACATAGCACAAGGACTTTCCGCTAGATCTTCTACAATCGAGTAGTTCTGGGCAGCCCTCGCATTTGGATTAATCGTTGATCGCTTAGAAGATGCTTTGGGCATCCAAGGCATAGACTCAACAGTAGGCTTCGTAATGTGAAGCGGCTCAGTAGCATCAGGAACTTCCTTAGCTTTCGAAGACTCTTCTCCGCCATAATCACGGGATCTCGTAGCGATATCCACGTGAGCACTCATCATAAAAATGTTCGATGGAATTTCCCCTTCCTGGGTACCTCCAGAGGAAGCCCCAGGATTTTGGTTCGCGCCAACAACTAATTGCTGCCCTTGGGGAAAAGGGTTAGTTAGCACAGCCTGGGAACTAGAAGAACCCTGCTGGGATAACAGGCGCTGAGCATCCTGAATTTTAGGGCAAAGGTGTGTGAGATGGTCTCCAGCACAAAGCTTGCACAGAAACTTCACTTTCTTCTTCTCCTTTTGACCCTCACCAACACGCTCGTTGGTTTTATTTGCATTACCCTTCCCGTTCTTGCCCTTCTTCTTGTTATTTCGTCCCTTCTTCTTCCCATCGGATTGTTGATTTCCTTTGGGGTCAGAAGCTTGGACAACATTTATGGACAAAGACTGGGAAGGCGATGACTCAGCGGGCACAGCCTGACTAGAAGGAGCAAATTGCAAAGACAACTGCTGCAGTTGAGTAAGCAGGCTGGCTGCACCACTATTGATTGATCCGACAAGCCCATCACCATGAGGACCGGGCTTAGTTTTCGATAAATCTAATTTGGAGCGAGGAGCATTGGGAAAATATTTATAAAGGACCCCAGACTGAGAATAGATCAGTTCCAGCTGCTGGGCCCTAAAAATGGCCTGCTCCTCAGAAAATACCCCAGATAGGGATACATCTTTCGAAATATCTGACTGCAGGGATTTGAGAAACCATTCGAGAAGGAATTCACCTGGAATATGAGCTTTAATAAGCCTCTTCCTTCTCCTCCATTCCTGAATGTGATCAGAAATGTGAGTTGCCTTGTCCTACTTAAAATTAGCCAGGAGTTCCGTCCCGGCCTCATATCTGACAGGCAACTGAAAATGGTTTAGAAATGTGACAGCCAATTCTCCAAATGTGGCAAAACTGCCCCCAGTTAGCTCGATATACCATTTGGCGGCGTTTCCAGTTAGGGTGCGTTGAAATAATCTCAACCTAATCGAATCATCGATCAGGGAGTTCGAAGAACACCATAAGTGGAAAGTGGTGATGTGGTCAGCCGGATCCTCCCCATTCTTACCTTCAAATTTTGGAATATCTGAAGGAAGTTTGGTCAGGACCGGAGGCCACCCCGGACTATAACGAATCGGATCATTAGTCAACTTCGACAGATCTGGCAAGTTTAACGTTGCCAGAAAAGGTAAGCGAGGTGGAGCCTGAGGATTCCATCCTTGATGGGATGGATTCCCAACATTATGAAAAGAATACCCTGGATTTGATGAGGCACCAGGTTGCCAAAAAGGACTCGTAGAAAAAGGAGAAGAACCTCCTCCCAATGCAGAGTTACCAAAGCCCAGACCAGTTCCCCCCGCTGAAGTATGAAATGAAGAGGAGAGCCCCTGATAGGGGTTCCAGGCATTAGAAAGAGGAGAAAAGGTCTGGTAAGCACTCGACGAAGGGAAAGAAGTATTCCCTTGATGACCTGCGTAAAACTGATTCCCTACCCCCGCTGTAGTAAACACAGGATTCCACCCTGTAAAAGTAGTCGAACTTTGCCCCCCAGACCAAGGGTTGAAACTCTGGGTCTGGGACGTAAACGGAAAGGACCCTAAAGAAGGATTGGAACTAGGAGTGTGCCCAGTTCCAAAGGGGAAACCCTGAAAAGAAGCTGATCTACTAGCCATAGAAGACATGGGTGTAGATCCATCTGCAGCAACGGAAAAGGAAAAAGAGGGATTCCCACTAGAGGGCATCCCTGAACAGAAGGGACCAGAATGAGAAGCATGTGCTTGGGTGAAACCAGAGCCAAACATAGCAGCACTAGAAGCAATCGAAGATGAAGCAATAGTGCCCCCTGCTTCAACAGAAGCAGGAGTCTGAATGCCTGCAGCACTCACGACAGAAGCCGCGTTCCCAGTCGTGGCCATCGAAAGATATGAATGATACGGAAGATCTTCCGGTCTCTCAGACTCAGGTCCGATGTACTGAACAACGAACGGATAGTCAGGAGGAAGAGGAGATGGACCTGTAGCAGGAGGCTCAGGTACGTCTTCAATTTGAAAATCTTCTTCCTGAGGAAACAAAACTCGCGAGGTGAGCGGAACGCTCCTCTCGGAACCGACACCAGAATCAGCTACGAAACCTTCAGACCTTTGTGGAGGATCTCTCTCCACTGCGTCAGACGCCACAAGGTGGTAACCACCTGCTAAATCACTCCTACGCCTTCTCGAAGAAGGCTCTGAACTCTCGGGAGATAACCCCCGGATTCTCCTCGATCGTCGAGGCGCTTGATCAGCCACTTTTATAGATTTTAAATTAGACTCAAAAAAGTGAAAAGCTAGGCAAGCTAGGAGCAAAGAGCACTCACTAAAATAAAAATCCCTGAGATACAATCAAGAAAACAGCCTCCAAGTATTTCCGCTCCGGGTGATGAGGACCGGACACCAAAATACAGGAAAGCGAAATATAGGACCTCCCGAAAGCAGTCTGGGATGATTAGGGCCCAGAACAACTAGCGAAGGTATCAGAAACAGTTACGCCGACCTCCTAACGACAGCCTTTGCCGGCTCAAGCACCCAAGCTTTGCAAGGGCACCCCCCAGAAGTACTGCTGAAAGTGATGCGACGTCTGCCTCAGGTACCACGGGTATTCCCCCCCGCAGTCACCTATGTGGAACCTAGGAGTGGAAACTATGGGCACCAATCCGTGTCAGAAGCCGGGCAGAACGGTCTTGAGGTCAGATTCAGCTAATCGGAGAGGGGGTATCCCTCTTCTCAGCCTTCACTTCCCCTCGCGCTTGACTCTCTGGAGGAGAGCTTTCCTGGTCCACCTAACGGAGTTGGATTTCACTCAATTAATCAACTTCTATGTTTTGTTTGAGCGGCCTTGGAGAGTTAACTCTCCACGCACCTAATCCAAGGCCCTACAACCTAGCTAGTTAGTGTATGACACCTAGAAAACTTGCTAGTTGATTTTAAATTATATCGCTTATTTTAATGGGCTGTTATGTTAAGTCACAAGGATATGGAAATGAAACTTATGATGTTTTTGACGCAGAAAGAAATTAATAAAAACTTAACTACATGCAGATGCAGTTATTGTCTTTCGATGAAAAGCAATCTCTACACGGGTTCTACGAGATTAAAAATTGTATTTTTCTTTTCAAATAGCAAACTCACACTCACAAAAACTATGAAATTGACTAAATGTTTAAATGCACCTAATGCAAATCACTACAAGCATGCAAATCCTAAGATGCAAATCTCCTAAAGCAGAGTGAAATTTCCCAAAAAGTCCTTCAGTTTTAACTCTTCTTGGTTGTCCAGAAAGCTAGTTCCCGAAATCAAGAACTCTTAATATGAAGACACCAAAACGCTTAAAAAACAAGAAGAAGAAATGAATGACAACTCCCTTCCAATTATCAAGCCAAAAACCAAAGCAAGAAACCTCACAAAAGCTTCAAAAGATGTAGCAAAACGAAAACGAAAATGCAACAACAAAAGAAAATAACAAGACAAAATGTTTTTTGAGCCTTTGAAATGCAAAAACAAAAAGCAAAGCAAATGTTTTTTGAGCTTTTTAGTTTTATAAAGAAAGAGCTCGAAAAGACCAAGCAAAACTATCAAAATCCAAACCAAACAAGACTGAATTTCAAGCACAAACTTCAAAAATGCTCCAAACCTTATAAAGCTAACTAGTAGCAAGATCAATAAGAGCAAAAGAAGACAAGAAAGCTCAGCCACTCAGCCTAGAAGAATAGTATAAACTTGCCGCAAACAAAAACTTCGAAGAAGCAAGAAAAACTCTTCAAAAGTTGCAACAAGACCTAGCCTACTAAACTCAAGAAAACCAATCAAGAAATGAGCAAAAATCGTAGTGCCAAGCAAAACACAAAGAAAGGAAAGAGTAAATGAGCAGGAGCTCTCTGTTCTGATAAAACAGAACAGCCAAGAATGCTCAGAAAGCTATCTTGGTACTCAAACCAGAAGTGCCAGCACCAGAAACAACACTTTTCCAAAAAGACTAGTTTTCAATCAAACGAAAGAGAGAAAAGACAAAAGACCACCTTCTTCACAATCCAGAGAGTGCAAAGACACTGTAGGGACAGGTCTCCACAGCCAGAAAGGACCAAAAAGTCAAGAAATCCAAAAATTCAAAATCTGCCTAGGTATACGCTACTTCACAGTTTAGCAACAAGCGTGCATACGCGACTGTGCTAAGGGAAACTCGCATATACGCGGGTACCTTTAGACAAACTTGCGTGTATACGCGACTGTGTGCAGAAAAAAGCGCGTATACAAAGGTAAATAATGAAAAAACAAAAAGGACAAGCCTGGATAAGAAACCAGGACTTCAGACTGACTGAGAAAAAGTAAACTGGACTGCAAATGAAAGTTAAAACTGTCGGCAACCTATCAAACAGCTGAAACCACCCAACAGGGGAGTCACAAGAATGTGATCCCCAGCGGAGTCACCAGTTCTGTTTCAGGGAAAATCACCCTAGAGGTTCGTTGGGTTACAACCTCCACAAAGCAGGGGCATGCTACTTAAGAAGGACTCACACAACCATACATGTTCATGAAAAACTAAATAGAGTAGATCAAGGAAGTTACCCGTAGGTCCTACGGTTGAAGCAGATCCCGCGGGGTCCAAACCCCCAGCAACCGTCCTTCCTTCTTAACCTGAAAGACAAGAAGAAACAAGCACGAAGAACTAGTTGTACAACATATATCTACTCTAAATGTTAGTGAAATTCATATAAAACATCAGATAAATCATAATGAATGCTTAAATAACAATTTTCTCATATATGTAAGCAGACACTAACACGTATATTTCGGGAACAAGATGGTACTTTTGTATTATAAATAGCATGTACAAAAGTAACGAGTGGAGAGATCACCTGAATCCTTCCACGATCTTCGAGCAGACCGTCGTTCGGATCCATCCCGCCCTTGCCTAGCTAAGACTCCTTCCAAACTGGTGCATACGAGATGACATATAGGGAGATGAGCATCTCAAGGAAACAAGGGTTTCCTGTAATGAACTGGGAAAGTGCAGGAGGCACGGGGAATCAGACTTGGATAGGGAATACCAACAGAGTATAATATCAATAAATTTTCTCTCTCCCTTAGGCCATGCACATGAGGGGCTTTTATACTCCCTCAAAGTAGTTTCAACAGTTGGAAACAGTTGGCCACGTGCTGGGGTGGTTGAACTACCAGAGTAACCATCAACCCAGCCCGAAAATAGGGATTTTTTATATATTTTTTAATGATTTTAATGTCATACGCGGGAAATTTCATGTGGACTCGCGTATACACGCGGAAAAGTCTGGGCATAACCGCGTATGGGGATTTTTACACTGTTTTTTAGTGAATTTGTCCAAGTCTGTAGGAATGGGTGCCCAAATCCATAAAAGCAATCATGAATCATATGAAGGTGAGAAATGATGCTATAACAATATCCATTCTCAATCCTTCTATTTGAAATAACACTATATGGGTCATAAGCCCAAATTTCTCTTAATAACATCTGCATGTCATATAACATTTTTTTCACTTCATCAAATGCCCGTCTCATATTTACTATGAAAGGGCCTACAACCATGGGTAATTTGTACATGTGACCTTTCTTCATAGGCACAAAATGAACCTAATCAACATTTAGACTTTGTCTAATTAATTATAAAGCAAAAAGTCTCATTGGCGCAAAATTTGGGAGTCTATAAGGCTCAACACTTGCTCCATATAGCCTTATTTCAAAATATCCCTAAAAAAAAAACCAGTCTCCATATTTACAATTGTTTCCTAAATGAAAAAATACCTGAGCTTTAGGTAGGAAATAGGGAGGAGGACTTCCATTCAATATTTTGTATGCAGTGGGCATGTAATAACTAGCAAAATAAAATAACCCAGCCTCATTTTGTTCCCTTCTAGCTACATATGTCCAGGATATCACTGATTGTCTTCTTTTAGTCACATCCATAATATTTAGGCCTAAATGCATGAACTCTTCCACATTTTGGTATAAGAACAAATATACAATTAATGAGGGAATTTTAAAGGAACCTGTTAATGAGAGGCTCATCAGCTATGAGTTGACTGCTTCCTGCCAATATGATGGAATATCCAACACCATTCCTGGCTTCATCATCATGGCAAACATTCTAGAACTGATTTATCCACTGCATTATCATCATATTTACCTAGAATTTTTGCAATATGACTCAAAACTGGACGGGTCTCAGCATCAAAAACCTTCATATCAAACTCCTTGCAATCTGGCTAAAACTGCTTCATGTCAGGCTTCAAATGAAACATAAATTGATTTAATTCTTCTCCTGCAAGATTATCACAATACTAAACTAGTGAATCGTCAGAAAACTGAATGGATGACTCCAACTTAGGATAGCACAGAGCTTGGCGGATTAATAGGGTAGACACCTGCAAAACATTTTCTCCTTGGGATTTCATAACAAAACACTTCCCTGGATACATAACAGATACCAACCAATAGATGAATTCAGGGAAAAAGTGGGTTTTAGTGATGCATGCAGACAAGACTCCGGACTTAATCATGGCAGAATATACAGGAGAGGCATTAGCGTTCAAGGCAACTTGTTGGTAAAAGGAGAGGTGAATTACTGAACAAAGGGTATCTTGAATATCCCTCTCAGTATCCATGAGAGGGATATGGCTGGTTGAACCTAACAGGGATGACATTTTAGCCATGGTTTAAAGCTTACGTGGAAAATTGTTGATGGGGTGGTCAAATTTTGCAGGTGCCAGAGAGCTCAAATGGGGTGCAGCGCAGCAATTCATAAGTAAATTTGAAAAATAGACAAAAAAATTCTTTAAATAAGTGGCGCGGGTTTTGAATTAAATGCTGACAAGACGCGCCAGCAACCGTTAACCCTGCTTGATGTGGAAGACAACTGGGACTAACTCAGCATCCTATGTCACTGTGAGGGCTCTCGGGGTACGAAGGAAAAATATGGCTAGTGCCCCCGCATTAGATCTCTGTCGTTGATCTCCATTGTCCCCACATTCAACCCATTAAACTACGGAGGCACTCCACATGATTTTGATCGTGCTAGTTGTGCCTGTGGGTTGGGCTTCTTGATAGAGATTTTAACAATCAGCGCTTTCTGCCATTCAAACCGATCACTATTTAACCTTTAATACGGACCCACAGTTATAAAGTTTGGTTCCATCTAATGATGAAAGGTTAGATGACCAAAAAATGGTGTAACACTTATGAAGCATGATTTTCTGAAGGGTTTGAATAAAAAATAGCTTGAATATCAGATTTGGAGTTTATTACACGAGAGCATGAAGAAAAATGGAGATTCAACTCCTTTATACATCAAAGAGGATAACTCAGTAAGGGTTTCATGAGATACACTATATAAAAGTGCAGATTTGTGGATCTAGATCTGAAAAATGCAGTATACTACAGCAGTATCTCATAACTTAGATCTATAGCATGATAATACATAAACAATTAGATCTACAACAAAACATGAAAGAACATGAGTAGATCTGAGTTTTACTGTAGCAGATCTGCAGAATGATTCAGAAAATATGAAGTGAACATAACAATAAATAGATCATATCTGAAGTAGACATGGATTAGATGACTAATCCATGGATCACCATGGTGAAGGAAGGATCCATCCACTAGATATCAGTTCTCCAAATGAATGTTGAAATACCCTGCAACTCTATAATTGGAAATAACGCAGTCCAAGAGGATAAAATGCGCAGTAAGTATGAAGCACAGGTTGGCCTGATGCCAAGATCAAAATCTGAAGCCCCAACAGCTAATAAACTCTTCCATGAGGTTAAAATACACACTCACTGAGAAGAGGCACTAGTATAACCTAGATCTGAGTAGATCTAGTGTTTCCACTTACTGCAGCTCACGAAAACAATCAAACCCTCAACAGGATCTGAATTGTGGTTGGAAGTAGAAGCTTGGCCAAATTCCTGATAGTGGATGATAAATACAAGAATCTTCCAAGAGGCCTCTCAAGGAAAGAGGAGGAATCCTAAATAGGAGATCCTTGTGCTAAACAACACTATTCTCAGCTAAATAGCTAGAGAATGAGAAGTGTCTAAGCAGAAAAATATTTTCAATACAATAAGTTCAACAACACCTCTCATGCTTCTCTCCTCTTTTATTTATAGGATGAAAGCCTTGCAAAACCCTAAACCATCTCAAAAGGTTTAGCTTCTTTCACATTGGAACCCTCCAACTAGATCTACATTATTCATCAAGGTACACTGAATCTAGACAATGTTGTAGATTTGGTCAAGGTTGACCCAGTATCATAGTTTAAACCCATTCACACCTACAAGTGTATATTTTAAATAGCCTAGATTTGTCTCTGTTCACATAGGCATGGATTTATTCATTGTTTTCAGTAGTTTTACATGTCCTCCTTGATTCATTTATTTAATCAATAGAAAATAAAACAAAAGTGAGTATTCCTCTTTGCTTGGGATAAGTAGGAATATTACAAGTCAATTCCCTTAAGGGACTGTATACCGATCTCCTTCTTGATTAACCCCATAGTATTTACAGTTTCGTGTCATGCTTCCACTCTGATCGGAGGTCATTCACTCGGTGTGGCTACACAGGACACCCTTTTCACTCAATAGCATCTTAATCAACAATGACAAGGTTTGCAAGAACTTACCTTTAAATCCTTTGAAGAACCTTAGCTCCTCTTCTGAATATGACACAAACTGATCAACTACAAATTTTCTTACGAATCCTCACAAAATACTATCAACCTAGTGGTATATAGTCCTAGTAATATTGTCATCATTTTTTTCCAACTGTTGGATTTTCAGGGGTCCACTATGTAACTTGATCATCTTTCCAACAGGTCTGAAACTCCACGAATCGTGCTATCCACTCTTGCAATTCATGTGAGAAGAATACGAAGAAGATTTCATGCACCTCTATAAAAATTGACTTGTTCTTCCACTCTTCAGTAGATAGCTTCTTACTTCTATTTTCTTTTAGGGAAAACTCTTGAGTCTAATTTTTGAACCAGTCTTCAAGCTCAGGCGTCAATGGCTACCAATGACCTCATGGCATTACCCGATCTCTCTCTCAAAATTCTCCCGGTGCCAGCAACAGAACCATTTTTTGGCTTTAAGGGTCTTGAACCAGGTTCAATTTTAAGGTTTGCCAAAAAACCCCTGTACTATTGGCCCTTTCGGAAATGGCCTACTTGTGTAGGTCAAGGTCTCATCCGAAGTAGTATGGGAGGGTGCTGGAACCAGATTTACACACCCTGAGAGAGAGAAATTTAATTGAAGTGGGTCCCTTTAGATCAAATAGACCTGCACAAGAGAAGCCATAATACAGAAACCCTTAATAGTGTAGCAGTAGAGTAGAGATCATAAATCATCATATAGCATATAACCAAAGTAGATCACTTAAAGCAAATCTATGCATTCATAATATCGCATCCACGTGCACAACATAAAACATCAGTATTCAATGAGAAAGGATAATTATAAAGCGTAGCCAATATTCATAACACAGAAACACTTTAAATATCATAAACAGTCTTCTCATTCATTCGTATCTAGATCCAACTTACAGAATATATTTACCAGCCAGCGCACACAACCAGCAGGGTCTGCACATAGCAGATCTCAAGGTCTCTGCGCACATAGCCATCAAGATCCCTTACCCAAAAAATCGAAAAAAAAAGTCCACAAAGTTCATATCCAATCCCACACTTAGCCTCCATATAGACTCAATTTATCCATATATTTATAACATATGGGCATGCGCTACTCTTCTCTTGGTCTACCCCTTTGACCCATTACAATGCATAGGGGGCTTTGACCCTCCCCAAATCTCTGCGCTAGACTAAATATTACAAAATATTATAAAATTGAACCAAAATTGCGGTTAGGGGACCTTGCTCCAACAAAGACCTTTGTAAATCTGCGACCTTTGCGACCTATATGAACTTTGTGACTTATGAAAACTTTGTGACCTTTGCGACCTTTGTGACCTATGCGACCTTTATGACCTATGCAAACTATGCGACCTATGTGAGCTTTGCAACCTATGTGAGGTTTGTGACCTATACGACCTATGCGACCTTTGCAACCTTTGAGACCTATGCAACCTTTATGACTTTGTGACCTTTGTGACCTATGTGACCGGTGTGACCTTTGTGACCTTTTCAACCTTTGCAACCTATGTGATCTATGTGAAATTTGCAACCTTTGTGACCTTTGCAACCTATGCGACCTTAGCGAATTTGTGACCTTTGCGACCTATGTGACCTTTGCCCTATGTGCCCTATGCGACCTTTTAAACCTATGTGTCCTTTTTGACCTTATTTTTTCTTTCCTCAAGTACAAGTGTTGCCTCGTTGGATGTGGATCCAAGCCACATTTTCTTGGTATCCTACAAAGAATATGAAACAAAAAAATTAATTTACCAAAGTGATACTTTTCATGTAGGATTATTCAATAAATGAAAAAATACAAACATTGATTCACTCTAGTAGCATGAACCAGAAAATGATCCAAATTAATTTGTTATAAATTACATGGATGGAGCAGATCATGCTTCACTTTGGAAATTGAATTCAAATTTTTACATTTAATGGAACCACCAATCGTAACTTTAATATTTTTGTTTCGCACTGTGATGATGTGATTTTAGAGCCACTTCCTTGAAGAGCTATGTGAAAATAGTTCTAGATAGTGAAGGTTAATTCAAGGCATGTTCCGATTCTTGATCATAATATTTTAAGGTTTTAGAGGTGCCCTGGAGAGCCAACCGTTTCCATACCCTAATGAAGCTCAAGCCTTGCCCTAACCATCAATGCAAGATGTCTCCGCTTCGTTTCAATGCGAATTCCAGAGAAAAGGGGATTGTAAGTGTGTAGGACTTGTAATGCATCACTAAATCCACAAAAAACTTAATGCACATGTTGAGATGGGGGAAACCAATCAAGAACGTGATGGAAAATTATATTCGATAATTTTAACATGATGTCATGCAATGCCGATTAGAATGTGCCCCAAGGGAATATGGATTAGGTAAATCAGGAATAGGATCACTCTCTTGAGAAATTAGGGTTTCTCCCAAACCCTAGCATGAACAACATAATGCAAGTTAGACTAAATCCTTATCTGTTTTAGCTTAGTTCCCCCACTGATTGGTGATGATTACGATGGGAAACCTAGCTTCGAATCCATGGTGTAACTCTCAATTTTCTTTGAAGAAGAAAACACCCAAACCCTAGTGTAGTCATGAGACATCAAGACAAGTGGTTGTGGTGTCCATCATATGAATAGACACAAGAATAGGGTTTGGTAGGAATAGTTCATGGGAAGATTAACCGACCGAAGGCCAGGTCAAAAGTCTAATGGGTTGAGCAAGCAGAGGGGGACCCAAAATTTTGAATATCCCAAAAATTTCGGGTGTTTTTGTAGCAGCTACAACATGTTCCTATAATCATATGGCACATCAAATCATTCTTCTTTGATACCTTGCACTAGTCCTACTATAAAAACTTCTACAACACCTATTTTTTGAGGAGATATTCAAAATTATTTTGCACACTCTTCATAAGAGATTTCTGATAATAAATTAGGATATGATTTTTAATTGCATCAATATTCCATTATAGACCCATATAACATGCTAATGAGGGCACATCATACTCTACAGTCAGCTAGTCAGCTAGTGGGTGAAACTGTCGTAGGGAGCTAGTTTTTAGTTTTTGGCACTTCGCAAGATCTCATTTTTGTTGTTTTAAAGTACAAGACTTAACCAAAATAAAATAATTATCATATATTGTAATAATATATATCCAAATATAGGTTTATGATGGGTTTGATCAATAACACCATCATTTTTCAAAGCAACTACATAGTTGACATAATATGCATTTTATTTTGAGGGGTTTTTTTGTTTCCTTTGGGATTTCCATATTTTCCTCGCTTTCCTCACACTCTAACTTTCAAAAGTTGTTTCGTGAGAAATTAAATATGGTTTGAATTTTTTGGGACTTGTTGATTGTTTTTACATAATTTTTGTACATGAGTACACAACATGGATGAGAATTATTGGGACTCATTCAATAGTATCCTCCTAGGTTGGACTTTAGGGTGGGTGTTAGGGTACATTGCACTCAAAATTTAATCAAGACCTACATTATGGATATCATTATACCCTATTCAATACATTATTAGGGGAACACATGACCACTTTTCATTCACTATTAAACAATTCCTATCTTGTGGCACATTTGTCTTTTTAGTGTTTTCTATTTTTGACATGAGTGCCACCTAGGATGACCTATGGAATTGGCTAGAAAATATGTCTAATTCCATTCCATTAATTCAAATAACCCATACCTAGCACTTTCTAGAGTGTCTGCAATTCCTCCCACAAATTTGGTAGCTATGATCCAAATTTATGTAGGAACACAACCAAATACAAATATAAACATGGACACAAATATGCAATGGAAATAAAAATTCATTTCATTAATATCAAAGAATGAAATATGCTTACATACGGAATGGAAATAAACTAGCTCGGGTGATGGTAGCTTATCTCTGGGAAGAGATGTGGTGTATACATGCCTTTGAACTATGTTAAAATGAGGCTCGAAGGCCTATTTATTATTGAGAAAAAATGGAAAACCCTAAACATCCAAAAACCTAACCCTAGGAGATGAAGCACCAAAATTATGGGCCTCGTTTGGGTAAATTGGTACATCAAATTCCCAAGGACGTAACTTTAGCATACGATCTTCGTTTGATGTGCACAATACCTCATTAGAAATATATATTCGAGGAATATAAATTTTTAGTGGCCAACATCAATAATAATCCATGTTGGCTGCAATTTCCCCAAAAAACGTCGTTTAAGGCCTCAAAATGACTCTAGAAGTTCAAAACCCGAAAAATTGCCAAAAATAGTAAATTGTGCTACAATTAAGGAAACTAAAAAACTGAAAGAAAAAATGGTGGGGGCCCAAGTGGAATAGGTATGTGGCCACCAATATCCACTTGGATCATTCCTCCCCCCTTATTAAGCAGTGGTCCTCATTGTGTTGAGTTCCATAATGAGATGAGGAAACTTATACTGAACTTTGTCCCTAGTGAGCCACTTACCTTGGTGCAGGAGTTGGTGAGCTTTGATCACCCTTGGCTTGTGGCTTCAAGGAGTTTCCCTAGGGGGTCTCGGTCTAGCTTTGTCATTTTCTCTATTTCTTTGGGGCGCCTTTTTTCTGCTTTGGGTTCTTATATCAAAAGTATCACTTCTTCTATTTGAATTTCTGCTCAATTTTGGCAGCATAATGGTATGCTACATCAAGAGAGGAGTTGTCGAGGAACTCCATTTCCTATTGAATGTATTTTTGAAAACAACTGTTGTACTTGAGAACCATACATTTCTTATAATATTTGATACCAAAATTTGTGCACAGAGTTTTGAAAATATTTGTCATCTCATGCACATCTTGACACCTCTACTGCTGCAATGTAGTCCACTGTATGTACTATTACTCATCAATAATTTTTGTTTCTCAGGAGATGACTAAGTTATGGTCATAGATTTCTAAAAACAATATTTGTGAAATATTGTGAGTTTTAGAAATCTCACTGCCTTCATTATCCTAAATCAAATTGTTTCACTATATTTTTCCCTCTCTGCCTTCTAAAGTTCACCTTACTGATCCAAAAAGACTTCATTTCTGGGCCTATTGATCGCATTTTTCATTCCCCTACCCACACTCTCAATCACTCCATTTTTCCTTTAAAAACCCCATTTTTCCCTTCATAAAACTTCCTAAAGGAAACCCTTATTCCTCATTTTCCTTTGCATTTATTAAACAATGTAAAATTCCCCTTTTAATTTGTTTAAAGTCAAAACTTAAGCCTATCGGATCTCTTTATTTTATATATCAAAACTCTATTTTGTGTTATAGGCCTGACCTTATGATATATAGGCCTAAGCCCCTTTTCCTCTTGTTGGCCACCTATAAAATTTGTTCTATCAAAGGTGGCCAAAACATTGTTTAGCCTTCAAGGAACAGTTTCATTGCAGAAAGATGTATCTCTTGAAGCCTATGGAAGACATCATATCCTTTTTTCAATCTTCGTTGTTGCTCCCATTTCAAGCCCAAAAGATTCTGCTCAAAATTCTATGAGAAATACTGCTATAAAATCCCCTTCTCTCCTCTTCTCCCACTCAGAAACTAACCTTCATCTTTTCCCATCATTTTCCTCTGTTTTTCATTTCCCTCATCTCCCCTTCATAAAATTTCCTTTACAGAGTTTAAAACCCCTTTTAAACTCTATCGAAACCTTCGATTACCCTTTGAAAACCATTGAAAATCATAAAAACATATGTTTGTGCATAAGGGTTTAAGCCCCCTTGGGCTAAGCCCCTAGCCTTTCCATCCATACACCCTGGTGCCGTGACCACGCGCTGAGTAGTCGGGTGCTTATTATGGTTTAAATAAATATTTTGCAAAACATTAAAAAACCTTTGAATATTTATTCAAACCATCGAAATATCATTTTATTAAATTTTCTGCCCGTGCAATTTTTGGATCAATCTACACCGTCGATCTGATCCACAGATCTGATGGTGCGGAGTGTGCCTCCCGGTGGACCCCCCAGCCGTGCGCCATTTTCCCAAAACCGCGTGGTTTTTATCGCACCACTCTTCGGTAGAGGGTGATTTTTTCCCGATGGCCAGCGGTTCCATACGTCGCTTGACACGCGTCCCTTGTACTTTTTACGAAACCACCTTCCATCGCGCATCAATGTTCGGACCAGGACGCCCAATGATATCACTGTGGATCATCCAATCTTGGCTCACTGAATCAATGGTGATCGCTTGCCGAAGTTGCTCGATGGTTAACGAAGGTGTGTGCACGATAACCGGGCCATCATACAACGGCAAATCAATCTCTGCCGTCGATCTGATCTGCAGATCGACGACCCAAAATTCATCGTCCGATCTCTCCATTTGACTTTCCATTGCCAAATCCCGACCGTTAATCTCTGCGTGATCGATGACTCAGATTCATCCTTCTCCTCTGACCGCCTTGTTCAATCTCGACCATCGATCTCTGCAAGATCGGCGGCTCGGATTTAATCCTTCTTTCACCCATTCCACGATCACTCCCGATCAATCCTGACCATTGGATGATTCCATCTAATGGCTCCGATCTCCTCACATGCCCTCCGATGCAGTTAACATATATATGCAGGTTTTATAATAGTTTTCATGTTTTTCAGGGTTCTAAAGCATTTTTTCGTTATTTCCAAAGAAGATTCAGAGGCGGAGGGTGACGACTCTCCCGTCTTCGATTCGTCAAAGGAAATCATCCACAGGGTGGAAATGCACGTTTCATCAATGTTTTCTCAGGCATGGATGCCTTATAAACCCCGCGTAGCCCTGCACACTAGAAAAAACACCATGAAAGGGGCACAGTTAAAGAGTACCAGTGCTGAAGACAAAAATGTATCAGAACAGAGGATTAGAGACAGTTTTATAGGAATTACGGCTAAGACGGTTATTTAAAGCCTAAACCCCAATTTAAAATATAGTTTAAAGAATATTTTAAGGGTTTTATCGACAGGAGCTCTTCCACCACTGCAATTTAGGCAAATTGATCCCTCTAGTTACTGAAATTCCACTTGTGCCTCAAATTATTCAATCAGAGGCCGAATTTATTGATCAGGATCAGATATTTGTCTCAAACGCAGCCGAAGAGTTACTCCTGCGGGGACTTCAACGCAAATAAGGGCTACAAAGTTACTTCAATGCCAAAACAGAGGCTAATTGAACCTTCTCCAGCTTCTAAAGGCACCTACCGCTTCATAGAAAATCAAAGGCCACCGAACAATTGATGCTAATCAAGGATCTTATCTCTAAATTGTCGGCAAAACTATTTTTAGGATTAAAGAATAGTCCAGAAGTAGATATTTTCAATCGTTAGGCTTCGAAAGGCGGAAACAGAGTTATGAAGTAGAGTTAGGAATGATTACATCCCCGCCTTATGCCTTGCCTAGTTCTCAAAGGCCAGAGATTGGATTAATTACATAATTGATGATACTTGGCCCCTGGGAAATCCTCCCACATTCTCATTCTTCTCTAAATAATTCTGTAAACAATGAGAAAATGTTGGTCTCTGGACATCTGAATGCATGTAATATTTATTATGAAGCTACTGATGCCCTGTTTGCAATTCAAAGATACATAAGCTGATATGAGAAGTTTGAAGTTGTAGAGTCCCACCAGGCTTTCTGATTGTAACCGGTTTGAACATCAAATACAAGCTACTGATTTATGGGATCCTGATTTGTGTCAATGGTGATGTTTTCCTCACTGTCAATTGTTATTTTGCTTAATGTTTTCATTCTTTTCATTTTCTCTGATAAAGAGCAGCAAACATAGAGTTATGATTTAATTTCTACAATACCCTACTCTCACTGAAAACTTTATTGTCTATGTTTTCTTCATTTGAACATTCTCTTTGAAGAGTACATCAATGCAGGCTATTTTAAAGGCACTCGCCTGATCTAAATTGCTCTTTGTCACTGTTATCCACTTTTTCCTTATTGGACATGCTGAAAGCAGGGTAGTTTAAAGGCACTTACCTGATCTTAAGTTTTTCAACTATTTTGTAAATGTTCTCTTATTAAAAGTACTTCAATGCAGGCTGGTTTAAAGGCATTGACCTGGTCTCAGAATACTTTTATGTTTTCCTTATTGAATATGCTGAAAGCAGGGTAGTTTAAAGGCACTTACCTGATCTTAAGTTGTTCAACTGTCTTTTAATGTTTTCTAACCGAAATAACTTCCAAGCAGGCTAGTTTAAAGGTATTAACCTGATCTCGAGAAACTCTCATGTTTTTATTTAAGTACATGCTGAAGAAATATAGTTTAAAAGAACTTACTTGATCTCAAGCTGTTTTACTATATCTTCATTTGTTTGTTCTTCATTTCCTATTTGTTTCATTCCATAAAATCACCTTAAAATATCCTTTGACATAAGTGACTTTCCCCATGGATCCTGCTTGAACCCTGCCGTCCAATTAAAATCCTCCTATGACTCCATAGCCCAATGGGTTAAAACTGTCTTTGCCCTTTTTGTCAGCCAAATCATTCCTTCATTTGAAAACACCTTCACCCTTCATTTTGGAACTACCTTCACTTTCATCATGTCCTTTCCCAACCAAAACAAACAAAACAAAACCCAATCTCTTCATAACTAGCCTAATATCATAATTTCAGCTATTAAAGATCACATCTTTAAACTCATTCATAGAGAGACCCCTCTCTTGATTCAGGAGGGCTAGATCCTAGAATCCCAAAGTTGGTTGAAATAATGTTGCTTCTGTAATTGGTCTTTGCCAATATTGCTAATAAATTATAGATTCCTAACATTTCTGGGGACTCCACTGGGGACTCCAAACCCTTTACCTTTGTTCTATTCTCCCATACTCTTAGACAAAGTCTGGAAAGGGCCAGGTAGCCTCCGGATCTCATCCTCTCTCAGGGGTGACATATCTGGTGAATGCCCTCCCAGTCAATCTCTGGTTTGAGTTCCCTAGAAAAACTTCATAAAACCTTTGTGAGTAAAAGAATCCTTTTCAAGCACTACCAAGAAATGGTAATCATGGTGAAACTTGTTTGAATCAGTGACAATCTAGGTAAGACCTAGGATTCTCTTAAGTCTTTATCCAACCTTGAAAAATCAGCTGGCTTAGCCATAAGAGTAGGCTTTCTTTGTCTCATAACCATAGCTAAGTTTTGAAACAAAGTTAGGATATTCTTAAAAACCACACAACTGAAAAATAACTTAGAAAAACCTAAAAAATATTTCAGATTGGTATTCAATAAACATGGTGGTGGACCATAAGACCTTTTACCTCTGAAAAGAGCTAAAAACTTCCACTCGGTGACTCCACAATCCTGAACAGACCTTAAGACTCCACTGGGAAGAACCCTTATCATTGTAATATCCTTCAAACTCAGTTAGAGGACTGTAGAATTAAGATTTGTATAAACAGATTAGTTAACCTCTCAAAGACTGTCATACCCGGTTGAACTTTCCTTGTTTATTTGGGTCTAATAACACAACATAGTGGCTCCTAGAAAGATTCACACTAGAGCCTACCCTAACCCAGACCCACCTGAAGTAGTTGATAACCCAGAAGGTATCCTTAGGAAGTCTCCTAAGATTAAATTGTCAACTGTTTTCAGGTCACCCTTGAGAGCTAATTCAGTCCCTGAAAATCTTTCAGCTCTACAACAATCACAAGCTGACTTAGTAAATCCATTTAGAACTAGGTCTCTTGGTGACTTAGTCCAGTTATATTCTGAGTCTTTACTATCATCTCCTGAAACAAGTGAACCTCTTGGTAGTAGGGAAACAACACCACCCGATCGACACTTCCTGTTGA
Organism: Pinus albicaulis; assembly: GCA_034641835.2. Classification (NCBI taxonomy): domain Eukaryota; kingdom Viridiplantae; phylum Streptophyta; class Pinopsida; order Pinales; family Pinaceae; genus Pinus; species Pinus albicaulis. Next base: position 293,530,324 of record CM076569.1, read on the forward strand.
ATTTAGGTGTCTCTCACCCAAGAACAGCTCAGTAATCTACTGTTGTCCCATCCACATCTACTCATACTTCATCCACTGTTCAAACCACTCCACTTTAGCCCACCTTCCCTTTTGTTAACCCACCTATAAATCCACCTCCACCTCCTGCCATGGCCACATGGTATGCTCCCCTAGTCCTTCCTGTACCACTAGTCAATATTCCATAGGACTATCAGTCCAAAATCCCATTATATGATGCTAACAATGCTACAACTGCATCACAACATGTGGATAAGATGAATGACTACTTTGACAGAAATGAAATTGATGATGATTTGGTCAAACTTAGGTTATTTTCTCAGAGCTTAGGGGGAGAAGTGAGGAAGTGGTTCAAAGGTTTAACCCCCCATAGTATCCGTGATCTACAAGCCTTCCATCAAACATTATTAAACAAATGGGAAGTAAAGAAAAACCCTCTCCAAGTCCTTTCTGACTATAAGAATCTCCATAGAGACACTGGGGAAAGTGTGCAAGATTATTTCACTAGATTCAATAGTGTGTATAATGCACTTTCCCCAGAACTAAAACCTCCACAAGGCTCAAATTTAAACAAGTTTCCTGAAGGGTTTGATCCTGAGATGGCTTATCAGCTGAGGGAGAGAGATTTTTCAACTCTTGAAGATATGCAAAAGGGCGCTCTTTCTGTGGAAGTCAACCTAATAGAGAAGAGAGCAAGAATGAAAACTGAAAATAGAGTGCCCTTTAGAGAGGAAAATGCCCCTTCTACTTCCAACTCAAAGATGGAAAGAATGATGGAGGAGATGATGAATAAAATGAGCATCCTTGAGAGAGAACAAGCAAGTCAAAACCAAACTGCTCCTCAAAACAAGAACCAGAACCAGAATAAAAAATTTAGAAGGAACCAACCTCCAAACAAACCTAGGGAAGATGATCAACAGATCACTCCTCCCTTTCATCAAAACTATATAACTGAGGTTGAGGAAACAGAGGAGATAATAGAGGAAGATGATATCAACATGTTGGGAGTAGATAATGATGAATTTGAGATTCATTTTGATAGGGAACAAGGTTTTCATACCCCTTATGATGAAAACAAAGATGATAATGCAAGTTATTGTCAGGACATGGAAAATGTCATCATAGAGCCTAAAAAATAATATGACCTTAGAAGAAAAACCAGTCAACAAACTCCCAACACCAAAACCTCTGACAAATCTTCACAAAACAACACTACAACCAAGCCTAAAATTGTCAAACAAAAGGATAAAACAGTAGCTGTGAATTCTGATAGAGATAGAGAGAAAGGCACTCAAAACAAAGAAAAGCAGAGTGCAGACATTAGTAGTACTACCACTTCAGCTAGTACTCATGTTAAGACCATTTTGTCAAAAATGAGTAGAACAAATCAGCAAGCTGATGTTGCTGATAGACTGGGAGCTAGTAAGGCCGAGACAAGTTCATCAAAGAAGCAGATTCTTTTCAGCCTAGAGCAGGAAATTTCAAAGATCAGAATCTCTGTTCCCCTAACTGAGTTAGCTTCCCAGAATGTATATAGGAACCAAATTTTGAAGGCTTTAAATATTGAGGATAATAATGACTCAGTCAATCTTAATGATGACCAGCCAGAGCTTATTTTTGGTCCTGAGATTGAAGGTATATATCAAGAGGGACCTGTACCTCCCTTTTATGTGAGTTTCAATGTTCATGAAAAAATCCTGCATAATGCTATGCATGACTCTGGATCCTCGCACAAACTTATGCCAAAGGTGATAATGGAAAGGCTAGGATTAGAAATAACCAGACCTTACAAGGATCTATATTCTTTTGATTCAAACAGAGTAAAGTGCCTTGGCCTGATCAAAGACCTTTGTGTAAGTTTGGCCCAAATCCCAGCCAAGTGCATGGTGATGGACGTTGTGGTGGCTGATGTGCCTCCTAAGTATGTCATGTTCTTGTCAAGATCATGGGGCGCCAAGCTCCAAGGTACCATACAGATGGACAAGACATATGCCACTATCCCTGTTTTTAGCCAGCTCAGAAGACTTTACAGAGAGTCACATATGAAATTCATGGTCAGTAGCGCAGAAAAGCCTGAAAATTCTCCCATTTATTCTGTCCATACTGACCTGGATTTGTTTATCTTTTGCAATAATGAATCCATAAAACAATAAGAGCCAGAACATAGTGACTCAGATAAACAGTTAGAGACCCCAAATCTAGAAATAAATGCAGTTCTAGATATGGAAGAAAACGAGAGAGAAATTTTGGAACAGCGCGTTGAAACAACAGACCAGAGTGAACAAAGCTAAGATGACAAACAAAATACTGCCCCTCACGCTTAGCCCCGTGACAAACCTGATAAGGTGAAACAAATACAACCAAGTACTGAGATTTCACAACAACCCTTGAGCACGTTGGTTGAAGGGGACAATAACCAAGATGAAACCGAAAATAGTCCTCTGTGGAGTATGTATTTTGATGGGTCATGCACTAAGAACAATGTTGGTGCAGGTGTCTGGATTACCAACACTGAAAACAACCACATAGAAAACATTTCCTGCAAATTAAACTTTCAGTGTTCCAATAACATAGAAGAATACGAATCCCTCCTCTTAGGCTTACATCTATTAAAAAAGTTAGGAGCCACAAGAATTAATGTGTATGGGGATTCAGAACTAGTCATCAAGCAAGTAAATGGGGAATATAATGCAAATCATCCCAGACTTAGAGCTTACCGAAATGATGTCATGGACCTTTTAAAAACTTTTGAGGAGTCCAAATTGATTTTTGTTCCAAGAAAAGAAATATTGCCACACACAATTTAGCTTTTGCGGTTAGAACATGCTTAACGCTAGTGGAACCAAAGAATGTACATCTCAAATTAAGTTTAGACCACCGGTGCCAGATAATGAAAAATATTGGTAGGTCTTTGAGGGTGAAAAACAGATAGAGGATTTTCTGCTGGGCAGGAACAAATTTGAGTCATCTAATTCAAATTCTAAATCTGATGAAAATCGCCTAAACAAAAAGTCCCCTGAAAAAGAAGAACCATCTGGTCCCATAAAAATCAACATGTTAAATAAAGGACTTGACACTCATACTGAAGAATACAAGGACTTGGAAAACGAAGACATTGAGGTATTATCGTCAAAGGACAAGAACATACCTAGGGGACTAGCACCGTTAGAATACCTCTTTGATTTTAACGATGTAGCAAAGAAGCCCACCGTAGAATACACAGAGTCTGAGGTCGAGGAATGCAACATAGGCACCGAGGATCAACCAAAAATGATTAAATTGGCTAAGTCCTCGTCACCAAACATGAAAAGAAAATACGTTGACCTGTTTAAAGAGTTTTTCGATGTGTTTTCCTGGAGCTATGAAGACTTGAAAGCCTACGATACAGAAATCATCCAACATAAGATTCCTTTGAAAGAAAACTAGAAACCCTTTAAGCAAAAACTGCATAGAATTAATCCAATACAACTGCCTCTAGTAGAAAAGGAAATCAATAAAATGTATGAGGCAGGAATCATTGTGCCTATGAGGTTTTCAGATTGGGTTTATAACCTTGTAGCCGTGAGGAAAAAGACAGGAGAAATCCGATTGTGCATTGATTTCCAAAACATTAACAGAGCCTCCCTAAAAGACAATTACCCTTTACCCAAAATGGAACACATCCTACAAAGGGTAGTTGGTTCAAAGAGGATTTCTCTGTTAGATGGTTTTTCAGGGTATAACCAGGTTTTAGTACTCCCAGAAGACCAACTCAAGACAACTTTCACCACTCCTTGGGGAACTTCATGTATGTGAAAATGCGTTTTGAATTAATGAATGTTGGGGCCACTTTCTAAAGGGCCATGGACATTGCATTTTCAGAGGAGATAGGGCACTTCATTGTAATTTACCTTGATGACATAACAGTTTATTCCAAATTCGGTGAAGAGCATCTAAAACATTTAAGAAAGGTCCTTGAAAAGTGTAGAAGGTTTGGGTTATCTTTAAATCCCAAAAAGACAGTGTTTGGCCTTCAGGAAGGTAAACTCCTTGGCCATATCATATCAGAAGAAGGGATTAAAATAGATCCAAATAGAGTTGAGGGAATACTACAGATTAGCCAACCAAGGAACATAAAAGAATTGCAGTGCTTTATTGGAAAGATTAACTTCTTGAGGAGGTTTATTCCCAACTTATCAGAGCTCCTTAGAAACATGACTTATATGGTCAAGAAAGAAGTAGGAGTGAAGTGGACTATAGAAACCAAAAAATCCTTCGAATTGGTAAAACATGCACTCACCCGGGCACCAGTTCTAATCAGCCCCGACTTTTCAAAAGAGTTCCTTATTTTCTCCTTTGCCTCAGAGCATACTATGGCTACAGTCTTGTTTCAAAAAAACCTAGAGGGACAGGAACAACCCATTTCTTTTTTCAGCAAGGCTTTAAGGGATGCACCCTTGAAATATAACATAATGGAAAAACAGGTCTATGCTTTGGTAAAGGCCTTGAAGGACTTCAGGTTGTATATTCTACATTCCCACATCATTGCCTATGTACCTAATATAGTGGTAAAAGACATCTTGTCCCAAGACCCAGATGGAAAGAGGGGTAAATGGATTGTTGCTATATTAGAGTATGACTTGGAAACCAGACCAACCAAAATTATTAAAGGTTAGGGCTTAGCTCAATTAATGGCTGAATATAATCTACAAGCCCTTGACATTAACATGGTATATGCCTTCGATGAACAGGAAGAATTATCTGCTCCCATTGTCCAAGAGAAGTTTCAAAACTCACCTTGGTACACTAATATCTTATATTTGCTTGCAAATCTTAATGCTCCTCCTGACTTATCAAAAACAAAGGCAAGGTTTTTAAAATTGAAAGCTAGAAACTATTGCATTTTAAATGAATGTTTATATTGGAAAAATGCTGATGGTTCATTGCTTAAATTTTTTCCTGAATTTGATGCAGAGAGGATCAAACATGAATTCCATGAAGGAGAGTGTGGAGGTCATCTTTACTGGAAAACCACAGCCAATAAAATCCTTATAGTTGGCTATTACTGGCCCACCCTCTTCCAGGATGTCCATGAATTGATAGTTGCATGTCACAAGTGCCAGATTTTTGAAGGCAGAAGAAAACTTCTTCCTTTACCATTACAACCTATCACTGTTGAAGCTCCTTTTCAATAGTGGGGCCTAGATTTCATAGGGGAAATCCATCCTGCTTCGTCTGCCCAACACAAATGGATTATCACAGCCATTGACTACTTCACAAAATGGATTGAAGCCATCCCTTCTAGGAATGCCACAGATTCTGTCATTATAAAATTCCTTGAAGACCATATCTTGTCTAGATTCAAATTCCCTAGGAAGATTATTACTGATAATGTTGTTGCTTTTTGTTCTAAAAAGATGATTGAGTTTTGCCACAAGTATTAGATTACACTTGGTCATTCTACTGCTTACTACCCTCAAGGTAATGGGCTAGCAGAATCATCAAATAAAAGTTTGGTGACCATCATCAAGAAGCTGCTTGAAGAGAACAAAAAATCATGGCATAACAAGTTGGTTCATGCTCCGTGGGCAGACAGATTGACCACAAATAAGTCCATTGGAATTTCCCCTTACCATCTTGTTTATGGAGCAGATGCAGTGTTTCCTACCAGCCTAGGTGTACCAGTAATAAAATTAATCAATGAAATACAGTCAGAAGAAGACAACATGATTAGGAGAATCAGTCAGACAATATATCTCCAGTAGACTAGGGAAGAGGTTTACAATAGGGCTCAGAAGGTGCAAGAAAACATAAAGAAGTTGTTCGACAAAAGAACAAAGGCTTTTGTTTTCAACATTGGAGATAAGGTACTCAAATGGGATTCCAAAAGAGAGGATAAGGGTAAACATGGTAAATTTGATAGTTTTTGGCAAGGTCCTTACATCATCCAGTCCACCGTTGGTCCTAATGCCTTTTTTCTACAAGAGTTAGATGGCACATATCTGTTTGGGGGTCCTGTCAATGGCAGGGTCCTTAAGCATTACTACTGCTGAGTTCGATTTTAAAGCTTTCATTTCCATTATAAATACCATTTTCTTTGTTCAGTCTCATAAAATAAAAATTACAAAAACAATGGAAACAAAGAAAAGAGGGCAAATTGTGAAAACAAGGAAGGTACAACCCCATACCAAAAAAGAGAAAGAAAATTCTGAAAGTGTGCAAGCTTAAATGCCACTCCCGAATAACACACTTCTAACTAGTCAAACTGTTTAATCTTGACTAATTAGTTTTAAATTTACTGCTGATAGGATAGTGAATTTGAATTGCCATACTGTTTAATCTTGGCTTATCAGTGGGTATATTAGGATAGAAATTAAAGGTTCAAACATGCTCAAAACTGAACCTAAGTTTCTAAAAGAGATGACTCAAATATGTTTTATTTTCTGAGTCAAAAAGATGTAAAAATATGGTTATAATTAGCTCAAAATCTGAACCAGAAGAAAAGGAAATACAACTCAATAAGAGTCAAAACAGAACTGTGAAAAGAAGAAGGAAATGTTTCCAAATTTTCAGAACTTAAGCCTTCCATTTTTTATTTAATTTTTGTGAAATAAATATCTATGTGCAACTTGCCTTTTTTACCATAGACCAGCATCAAGTTAGACTGTTCAATCCTGACTTGAGTGCTTTTCAATTTCTATTGTAGAAATTTAGAGAATGAAAATCTGTTGGACAGTTTAATCCCAACAGATGGTAGATTAGGTAGAGAATCATCTAAACTCAACTGTTTAAACTGAGTTTAGGGAGAAATAAGGAGTAGAAATAGATTAGATTTCCTGATTTAAAAAGAATAAAATATTGTGGAAATATTTTTCCAATCCAAGTGAACTCTAATGAAGAACAAATGTTAGATCAGTAGGATTGGGTAGGTAGAAAGTTTGTATTGATAAAATTCCATTGTTTTCATAAGCTGCCAATATGTTTCAGAGAAAATCATCCCAGCAAAGGAAAGGTAGCCCAATGGTTTAGGCATAGGTTAGCCTCCTAGAGAACATAAATGGATGAGGCAACTGATCAGCCTCCCAGAGAATGCATGTCTGAAAGTTCTTGATGCCTTCAAGAAGGCACCATCCCCAAGTGGAGCCACTGTTGGCCACCTATAAAAATTTTTCTATCAAAGGCGGCCAAAACATTGTTTATCCTTCAAGGAACAGTTTCATTGTAGAAATATGTATCTCTTGAAGCCTATGGAAGACATCATATCCTTGTTTCAATCTTCGTTGTCATTCCCATTTCAAGCCCAGAAGATTTTTCTCAAAATTCTATGAGAAAGACTGCTACAAAATCCCCCTCTCTCCCCTTCTCCCACTCAGAAAATAACCTTCATCGTTTCCCATCATTTTCCTCTGTTTTCCATTTCCCTCATCTCCCCTTCATAAAATTGCCTTTGCAGAGTTTAAAACCCCTTTTAAACTCTATCGAAACCCTCGATTACCCTTTGAAAACCGTTGAAAATCATAAAAACATATGTTTGTGCATAAGGGTTTAAGCCCCCTTGGGCTAAGCCCCTAGCCTTCCCACCCATACACCCTGGCACCGTGACCGCGTGCTGAGCGGTCGGGCGCTTATTCTAGTTTAAATAAATATTTTTCAAAACATTAAAAAACCTTTGAATATTTATTCAAACCGTCGAAATATCATTTTATTAAATTTTCCGCCCATGCAATTTTTGGAGCAATCTACACCGTCGATCTGATCCACAGATCCGACGGTGCAGAGCGCGCCTCCTAGTGGACCCCCCAGCCGTGCACCGTTTTTTCAAAACCGCGTGTTTTTTATCACACCACTCTTCGACGGAGGGCAGTTTTTTCCTGACGGCCAGTGATTCCATACATCTCTTGACACGCGTCCCTTATACTTTTTGCGAAACCACCGTCCATCGTGCATTAACGTTCGGACCAAGACGCCCAGCGATATTGCTGTGGACTGTCCAATATGGGCCCACTGAATCAACGATGATCGCTCGCCAAAGTTTCTCGATGGTTAACGAAGGTGCGTGCATGATAACCAGGCCATCGTACAACGACAAATCAATCTCCGCCGTCGATCTGATTTGCAGATCGACGACCCACAATTCATCGCCCGATCTCTCCATTTGACTTTCCATTGCCCAATCCCGACCGTTGATCTCTACACGATCGACGGCTCAGCTTCATCCTTCTCCTCTGACCGCCTCGTTCAATCTCGATCGTCGATTTCTGCAAGATCGACGGCTCGGATTTAATCCTTCTTTCACCCATTCCACGATCGCTCCTGATCAAGCCTGACCGTTGGATAATGCCATCCAATGGCTCCGATCTCCTTGCATGCCCTCTGATGCAATTGACCTATATATGCAGTTTTTATAATAGTTTTCATGTTTTACAGGGTTATAAATCATTTTTTCGTTATTTCCAAAGAAGATTCAGAGGCGAAGGGTGACGACTCTCCCGTCTTCAATTCGTCAAAGGAAATCATCCACAGGGTGGAAATGCACGTTTCATCAATGTTTTCTCAGGCATGGATGCCTGATAAACCCCACGCAACCCTGCACACCAGCAAAAACACCATGAAAGGGGCACAGTCAAAGAGTATCAGTGCCGAAGACCAAAATGTATCAGAACAGAGGATTAGAGACAATTTTACAGGAATTACAGCTAAGACGGTTATCAAAAGCCTAAACCCTGATTTAAAACATAGTTTAAAGAATATTTTAAGGGTTTTATCAACAGGAGCACTTCCATCGCCGCAATTTAGGAAAATTGATCCCTCTAGTTACTGAAATGCCACCTGTGCCTCAAAGTATTCAATCAGAGGCCGAATTTATTGATCAAGATAAGATATTTGTCTCAAACGCAGCTGGAGAGTTACTCCTGCGGGGAATTCAATGCAAAGAAGGGCTACAGAGTTACTTAGACACCAAAACAGAGGCTAATTGAACCTTCTCCAGCTTCTAAAGGCACCTACAGCTTCACAGAAAATCAAAGGCCACCGAACAATTGATGCTAATCAAGGATCTTATCTCTAAATTGTCGGCAAAACTATTTTAAGGATTAAAGAATTGTCCAGAAGCAGATCTTTTCAATCATTAGGCTTCGAAAGGCAGAAACATAGTTAGGAATGATTACATCCCTGCCTTATGCCTTTCCTGGTTCTCAAAGGCCAAAGATTGGATTAATTACATAATTGATGATACTTGGCCCCTGGGAAATCCTCCCACCTTCTCATTCTTCTATAAATACTTCTGTAAACAATGAGCAAAGGTTTGTCTCTGGACATCTGAATGCATGTAATAGTTATTCTGAAGCTACTGATGCCCTGTTTGCAATTCAAAGATACATAAGCTGATATGAGAAGTTTGAAGTTGTAGAGACCCACCAGGCTTGCTGATTGTAACCGGTTTGAACATCAAATACAAGCTACTGATTTATGGGATCCTAATTTGTGTCAATGGTGATGTGTTCCTCACTGTCAATTGTTATTTTGCTTAATGTTTTCATTCTGTTCATTTTCTCTTATAAAGAGTAGCAAACATAGAGTTAGGATTTACTTTCTACAGTACCCTACTCTCACTGAAAACTTTATTGTCTATGTTTTCTTCATTTGAACGTTCTCTTTGAAGAGTACATCAATTCAGGCTGGTTTAAAGGCACTCACCTGATCTAAATTTCTCTTTGTCACTGTTATCCACGTTTTCCTTATTGAACATGCTGAAAGCAGGGTAGTTTAAAGGCACTTACCTGATCTTAAGTTTTTCATCTGTTTTGTAAATGTTCTCTTATTAAAAGTACTTCAATGCAGGCTAGTTTAAAGGCATTAACCTGATCTCAGAATACTTTTATGTTTTCCTTATTGAATATGCTAAAATAAGGGTAGTTTAAAGGCACTTACCTGATCTTAAGTTGTTCAACTGTCTTTTAATGTTTTCTAACTGAAAGAACTTCAAAGCAGGCTAGTTTAAAGGTATTAACCTGATCTCAGAAAACTCTCATGTTTTTATTTAAGTACATGCTGAAGCAATATAGTTCAAAAGAACTTACTTGAGCTCAGGCTGTTTTACTATATCTTCATTTGTTTGTTCTTCATTTCCTATCTGTTTCATTCCATAAAATCACCTTAAAAGATCCTTTGACATAAGTGAGTTTCCCCATGGATCCTGCTTGAACCCTGTTGTCCAATTAAAATCCTCCTATGACTCCATAGCCCAATGGGTTAAAACTGTCTTTGCCCTTTCTGTCAACCAAATCATTCCTTCATCTACAAACACCTTCACCCTTCATTTTGGAATTGCCTTCACTTTCATTATGTCCTTGCCCAACCAAAACAAACAAAACAAAACCCAAGCTCTTCATAACTAGCATAATATCATAATTTCAGCTATTAAAGATCACATCTTTAAACTCATTCATATAGAGATCCCTCTCTGGATTCAGGAGGGCTAGATCCTAGAATCCCAAGGTTGGTTGAAATAATGTTGCTTCTGTAATTGGACTCTGCCAATCTTGCTAATAAATTACAGATTCCTAACACCTCTAGCCCCAGACCCCTTGTGCTCATAAAACCATGACTTCACCTATCCATAAGCCCCTTCCCCTAAATAAATCCCATTTCACCCTTTCCATTGTATAAACCCACCGTAAAAACCTTATAAAAAGGCTCCATAAACCTTTGATATATTAACACTGTGGCCCTGCTCTCCACTTACCCAGCGCCCATCCAAAACCTTATAAATTAACGCATTTTCATTAAATTATTAAACACCCCGAGCCCATTCTCCATTTAAACCCATGACCCAATATAAATGCGCCACCTATCCTCCACTCCTGATGATTTGACCACCCGCTCACCACCCTCAGGGCATGCGACGATCTTCGATCTCTCACCCCGAGATCTGACGATCCTCTGTGCATAATGAAAATATAATCATGCTGGGGTTAATGTCCTATGACCCACACGAAATGGGTGGTTTTTCCTTGCCACACATCGTGCTCTGAACCATATCGCGTGCCCCCTCCTAAAAATCGCTTACCACTCTTCAGCCACGTGATAAACCACTTCCGGTTTTTCGAAACCACTTATCCCTCCGCACCATTTTTCAAACCCTCCCGCCTCCTTTCAAACTTCTGCCTAGTTTCGCCTTCGAAACCCTACCTCCCACACCATTTCTTCCTCTTCAAACCCTTTTGACCAGCCCAAACCACAGAAAAACACAATCTAAGCCCTCCCCACAGGTTTTCGAATTAACAAATTGTTTTTATGTGTAGGTTTAATGGCGGAATGCCCAAAGAGCATTCTAATGGTCCAAAAAACATCCAAATGAGCCTCTGGATGACTATCCAGGAGTTTAATTCAAATCACATGTGGCCAGAGGAATTAAATCAAGAAAAACCATCGATGAAACATGATCATCGATGGTCAAAAAACCCTCCTACCATGAAAGGAAGCATCCCCTGCATGCAACAAAAAAACACAGTCAAAGAAAATAGTGAAGAAAGGAAGATTAAAAGATGAAAAGGCTAATCACTGATCAAAAGAAAAAAATAGAAGATTAGCTAGCTAAATTAGAGATCAAAGGATAAAGACAGACAACTGAAAGGTTAAATGATAAAGATAGAAGATCAGAAAGATTAATCGAAAGGATTAATGAATAGGCAGAGATAAAGTAGATTTAAGAGAAACATAATATAAACATACAGTCAGAGCTTAAAGACAGAGTTTAAAGGCCTAAATACAAATATTAAAGACAAAAAAAGAGGCAGATTAACCCAAAGTAGATTCAAATTAACTGCACCTACAGGAAGTTACTTATTTCAAATATATTTTTCCACCTAATGCTTTGTTTCCTTCAATAAAGCATTAAACAGTTATCGCACTCAATCAGAGATATTTTCTATCTACCAAATAGTTATTGTAAAGTTATTAATAGGCCTTAAAGTCAAAACATTTCACAGGTATTCTCTCAGAAGTTAACATAGGATTTATTATTCCAGAGAAGTATCTTGAGATATTTTTGCCTTGAGCCTTGCATGGTCTTCAAGGTATAAAATTCATTAACTGTGTAATAAATGACACCCAAACCCTAGACTCAGCTTCACCTCCTCATTTGTAGATAAATACTGCATCTGAGCTCATTATCAGGTTGGCATTTGATGACTCTTTAAAGTAATACATAGTCTTTTGGAGGTTGAAAGGAAATTGATGTCTTGGAGCTTGTGAATGCCTTGATTTTTTTGTTGATGGAGGAGGCTTGCTTGCAGGATCCCTGAGCTTGGTTATTGGTGAAGTGCTTCTATTATGCTATTGTTTTTTCCTATTTCATTATGTTTCCATATTTCTATACTGCAGTAGAACAAAGGATTTAGAATAAGAAATTTTTTCAAAGGCACCTTAGCTCTGTTTGTTCTTCACTGTCTTTATGTTTTCCTCTGCTAGGACATTCTAGAGAATTCTTAATTTCTCTCTAGATCCCCTAAGCTTGTTTATTTCATGAATGTTTTAATACAGTAGGTATCAAACATGATTTATGGCTATCCCTGCTTATTTGATGTCACTAAAACACTGTTTGTGAGGTATCTCTCTAAAGTACCATTAGTTAGGTCTGCCAAAGAGGTTTTGTTTCGATCATACCCTTTGTACTTGCTTAAATAATTGTTTTGGAGATCTTCATAGCTATAATCAAAGATGTTTAGGTGTTCCCTCTTCTCTGATTACAGCTATATGTGTGTCTTAAATGTTTTTTGTCCTTGAAGGTGAGATCACTAGAATTTAAATGAGTTTCTCGCCTTCTATATTTCATTGGAATGTTTGTCTTGAATAATTATCTACCTAAGTCTAATATTCCAAAATTTGCACACAAGCAAATTGGAATATTAGATTTTGATGCTTTCACTTAGGAGAGGAATAAATGGGAAAGGAGGCCCGTGAACAATAAATATATGAATAAATTCCACCTTATTAAGTAAGGAGATCACCTTAGGAGCTGGTTTTACACTTCCAAGTGTCAACAAGGGCAAAACAGATGGGGACATAGTCAAGTTTGACTAAGTCAACATGCATTATTGAGGAGGAAGAAACTAATTAACTAAATTAGCTCAATGTGAACAAGGATCAGCCTAGACACACATATGAGAACCATATTAAAGACCCCTTAGTGTGAAAAGAGGCATTTCAAGTGGATTATTCTCAGTTGATCAAGTCAATAGCGCTGCTACAAAGAGGAGGGAAGCAAGCTAGGGCAGCGCAATTTTGAAGGAGGAATCTTCACTAGGAAGTCACCTCAACATTGAGTGGGGTCTAGGGTGAGGGGGCTCACCAAAGATAAAAAGGAGGGCATAGCATCAAAGAGATCATTCAGTATTTGGATATATTTTGTCTTGTGACTACTTGCATGCTTAAGCTATTTAGCCAGAGTTGCTGCACTGCTTAGTGCAAAGAATTCCCGTGCGAGAATTCTATCCTCTCTTTGGATCAACTCACTTAAGGGATCGAGAGGGAAGGATTTGAGCTTCATTTCATAATTTGGCTTGGGTCCATTCATCCATATTTAGCCACAGTGTAGTTCCCTTCAGAAAAATGCGTCTTTTATGCAGGGGCAACAGCAGCAGGGTTGCACCCTTTGATTTTGTGCTAGTCTTTGAGGAGGAGGTGCTTATTCCCCTCTAGGAGATCTAATATGAAGGAATTTGGTCATTTTCTGTATTATTCAGCTAATTTATGTCATATTTAGTCATTTTTAATACACTGTTGCAGTAAACTGCGTTATTTTTTGCAGTGCTACTTTTTGTGCATGTATATTGCCGGAAACCCTTGCTGGGTGTCTTTTCCTTTGTGTAAAAGAGGTTAAACCTCCATTTCTCCATTATTTTATGAATAAAATATCCATATAAATCTTTTCTCATTATTTTTTTCATAAACCCTCATTCAAATAACACATTTCGTGCTTCAGTACTTTCTCCATGAGCTAGGCTATGGGGTTTGGGCTTATTTGAGCTGCATTGACTTGGGAGATCTGTTTATATGAGCGAGAGTGATTTGTTTCACCTATAATTCTGCATGTGAGTTTTATATCATGTATTATAAGGGATCCAAGTCCCATTTCTCACTTGTATAGCGTTATTTTCCGAAGACAACTGTTTTATGCTCGATATTGCTGCATTTCCCCCACCCGGGAAGGAGAATATATATCATCTTGTTGCTGAGGTTATTTCATCTGCTAGTATGATGTTATTTTAAATCTAATGATCTTCTCTACATTTCCATGCTCATGATTTTCTGAAGCTCCACATTGGTAATAACTCAAATTATTCCCAATACTGTAGCTGTTCCCATTTTGGGATATTACAGTGGTATCAAAGCTGCCATCTTGGCTCAGCCTGTGGATTTCAGATAAAATAAAAATATAAGAAGAAGAGTAGAAAAAAATTATGGAGAGGATTAGCTTACTCTCATCCATTTTCAGATCTAAGAAGAAAGAAGAAGAGAAATGCATTGAAACTCCAAGAGGGTTTCAAGGAGGAGAGAGTTGCAGTGAGACCTCTAGAAGGTTTCAAGAAGAAGAATAATATGCATGAAATTTCTGTTCTTATAGAGGAATTGGAGAGCAAGGAGACCACTTAGAGCATGAAATACTGAGTGGGTATTTGGCAGAATACAAGTGCCAACCTAGGGCTTCCAAAGATACCCTAGATTTTCCTTAGTTTATTCAACTAAGAGAAGAAAGAAGACCTTGCAGCAAAGTAGAGATTAAAGGAAATAGGTTCCTATTGTCTACATTTGATGGGTCAACTACAGCTAGAGATTGGGCAAGAAAGCTTGAGGCATTCTTTTTACTTCATCCAATGGTAGAGAGGGAGGCAAAAAAAGTTGCAGCGCTGCACCTGGAGGGTGAAGACAATGCTTGGTGGTGTAATCACTTAAGCCACACAAGAGTGAATTATTTTTTTGAGTTCACTCAAGAGCTGATCAGAACCTTTGATGGAGAAAGATCAGGGGAGAGAGGGTCCACACCACCATGGAAGGAGAGATGTACCAGTGTTGTCACAGCCTTGGAAGAGCAGCCTTCTACATCAGCAGTTAGGGCAGCCATTACATTGGAAGGAGGAGCCTTTGCAACACTACAAGAGGTTCCCACATCTCACTAAGGTATGGGAAGATTTCCACTTTTCCTTATTGCAGCAAATCTTTCTAAAAATGGTGGAAATATGTTCTTATATGGTCCAGGATCAAACATTGTTGCTAAGGTAGAGTAGTAAGATTGCACTGCGCTATCCAAACTTGAATGGTTCAAGGAAAAAAATGAACCATCATTCTCATGGGCCCTTGTTGATTTGCACACAACCCTTGAGGGTGGGGTGTGAATGCTTGGAGGATGGAGTGAAATTTGCTCCAAACAAATTCATGCAAAGTCAAATGTTCATCTGGGAGTTGATACATGAGATAGCCAAAACACCCTGGAGGAGGGTTACAACACTGTCAAGAGGTAGTAGCAAGGAGGCTTTTCCTTCAGCCCCCTTGGATCCTTATGGGTTCAAGATGATCATCGGTGAGAGATCTTCTCTAGGAGGTCTCCAAGGACTTGCATCTCAGCATCCCATGGAATGCAAGGAGAAAAATATGATATGGGAGGATGATAATCTTCTTTGGAGGAGTAGCAAGGTAGAGAATGGTAGGAGGCATCCATCGATGGATAACAGGATGTGGATAGAGATCAAGGAGCTGGAGAGCTACTTTCAAATCTATGATATTGGGTAGCAAGAGGAAAAACTGTGTTGGCTACTCTTGAGAGAGTTTGGCCATCATGAGACATATCCTTTTTTCAAGGGTATGTGGGAGGAGAGAACTTGGAAAGATACTTGCATCATGGGGCAGCAAGGAGTGTGGATGCATTATGATGATATAATCATTATTCTTCTACCACATGAGTTGTATGATGGAGGTATGATGGGGCAGCAAAGACATTTGTTTCTTTTTAGGATTGAGAGAGAGCAAGGCATATTTGCTCTCATATTTTGCATGTTGTTGCAATGGGAGGACATGGCAGCATCATGGGAGGATTCTTTGACATTGTACATGTCAGAAAATGGATTTATGATTTGGCAGGAGCCTATTTTCATAGGCCAACAACGTTTTCACTATGGAGAAGCAACTTGTTGATGAAGTGTTCCTAGGATCACTTCATATTTGATGCACTTGGTGGGCATAGAGGAGGTGAGATTGGTAGAGGAGTGAATGGACTCATTTGTCATTTTGTTATGACCTCCCTGACTTGGGTTTCCAGGAATTAGGGGGAGGATCTTCATGCAGCATGTGATTCATTCCTCTTCATATGGGTATGTCATACCACTATGGAGGATCCATTTGTTATCTCAAAACCAAACCCTGATAGGCTGCTGATCAAGAAGACTCTGAGTAACTATTTCAAACCAAACTTTTAGTTGAGGCTTAGCCTCAACCTGAGAAGGCTCTCTCAATAGGTTATGTTTTTCAAATAAGGATTAGATGGCTAACTCTATGAGTAAAATGGATAAAAATGGATAATTGGTTGTACTACTAATCAACAAACATCTATTGGGCTTATGGAGTCAAGTGTGTTTTCACAAAACATGAGTATCAACTTCATATGGAAGTCAGGACATTTCAGGGTTTAGATGCATCAAAATAGCAGTAGGACAAAAAATAAACACAGTTCATGAACATATGAAGGAAGTTAGAGCACCTTCAGTGAATTCTAAGTAACATACATTCATGCCACTGCAAGTAATTTAAAGAGGAAAATCATGAGAATATTCAAACATCAACAACCCTTTCTGAATCCTGAGTGATGAAACCAATATCTTTGTATTAATATAAATACACAGTTTCAACTACAACAAAAGAGTATGCTTGTTAATGAAAATTGCCAAACCTGTGCAATTTGACTTCTTGTCTCTTATAGAGTCATCATTACATTCTTGGATTCTCTCCAAACGCTTGATAAAAATTCGAATTTTCTAGCTTGACACCTATCAACTGCTAAAACAAATTTTTAATTACATCTAACAGTTAAATTGTCTGTTCTAGAGTCCTAATACAACTAGGATTAAAATTATTTATTATAACTTAACCACCTTATCTAAACATTAAATCTTCTATCTGACAGCTACTCCTCCTAAACTTCGACCTTGATGATTTCCATCTCCTTGCTGTTAGATTGTATTGATTTGCCTCTTATCTGCCCTGAAAGATAGGAACATGCTCCTGTTTGGTCTCAATCTAGTCTCCTAAACTAAGCTCATTTAATTGTCAACCAGGGTTGGTAAACTACTGAAGTGAAGTGTACTGTATGTACCTAGGTGTTTGTTTCTTAATGCATTGTGTGTAGTGTTTTGTGATGTTTTTGGTCTTTTTGTGATGATTTATGATGTTTTTGGTCTTTTGGTGATTTTATGCTCACAAGAAAGATGAATAGAAAGCTGATGGAAGGAAGCTAATGATTAAAAACAGAGTGAGACCTAATTGATTGATGACAAATGACAAATGCAATTGCAAACACTGAAGTAGAATCAAATCTAAACTATGACTAAGCAAAAACAGAGCTTGATAATGACTTCTAAGGAAATGATTAAAAACATAAACTCAACTTGAGAAATGATCAACTAAACATGCAAATCTTCCTAACTAAACAGTTTAAACACCTAACTTATAATGATGCAGCATTTTATCCTTGGTTAGAGATTTGTTGAAGTATGTTTGGAATAAAACATTGATATCATCATAAGATCTTCTATTCTAGGACTATTTTTCTAACTCTATTCTGCAATTCAATTGAATGTCACAAAACCTTACTCAAGAGTTATTGATTTCTTTTCAAAGTAGTCTTTTGAGAGAGGGCTCTGTTTATGAAATGATAAGGAAATTGCAGAAGTACTTCAGGCCTTAAAGTGATATGGTCTTCTGTTCATGTAGTGATGAGTCAATTATGGATTTTAGAACAAGAAGAGATTTGTGAATAATGAAGGTTGTTTTGTTAAGTTTAACAACTGAAGTAATCTAGTATGCAGTGACTGACAACTGAATATGGAGTGCAAATGCAATGAGTTGAGCTACAACCAAACCTAAAATGTCACTAGCCTAAAACAGTGTTAAACTACAAGTCATTATCAAACTTAAAACAGAACAACTGAGCATGAAGTAAGTGCAATTAAACTCTGGAGCATCCTAACTAAACTATCATGCATTATTCTATGGAATTATACAGTCTGTTTGTCCATCATTATTGATATTTTGGAAGATTTCCTTCTTTTGGAAGAGTTTTTCGAACAATCCTGACTGTGTAATTGAGTGCAGATGTAAATGTAAAGACTGAAAGGAATGAAAAACTAAGATATCATAGCCATCTCCCACTCATCATTATGATATTTTGGACAAGCGTTTAAGAGCAAGAACAACTATGGTACTTAGTGAAAACACACAACTAAAACGTTCAAGATCACAATCATGCTTAAGATAGTATACAGATTTCTTGGAAGAGTTTCTTCTTGTGGAAGAGTGCTGAGCATAAGTATAATTGTGATGGTGAATAAGAGATACTACAATTAAACCCTACAATACTATAGCCATTTCCCATTCATCATAATAATCTTTTGGAAGAGCTTCTTCTTTTGGAAGAGTTAGAATGAGTATAACTACAGTAGTTAATAAAAACAACTACAAATTCAACTTCAGAAACGTAAAGGCAACTAGAATACTTATCTAAATTACGCAAATAAATCCGTGCAAGAGGCAGGGGCCCTCTACCACCTGACGGAATCTAACTCCAAATCAAATCAACGCTTTCAAAACAACACTGTCTGCTTCATTAAAGATGAAATAACTTGAACAGAGCACTCTGCGCCTTCAGAAATGTATCACAGGATCTAAGCAAAATCTGGAATAAAATCTAGCATAAAATCTCATCTAGCTCTCGGTTTCCCAAGTGTTTATATAACAAATGTAAATAACAAGACTTGCAACAATTTCAGGAACACTGTCTTTCCTTATCGGAATCACATTAGGACTCTTGAAGTGGCTGCGTGAAGAGGAAAAAGACATCTGGACTGAGACAGTCCTAATAGAAGTCTTCCTTCCTAAATGTGTTCCCACGTTCCAAAACCATACCTAGAATTCGTTTCTTCCTTCATGGTGAGCAACGAACCATGTAGACATGATGTGGAATATGCCCATATGCGGTTTTTCTTGAGAGGCCACCTGGAACATACTCAAACGTGAAGACAGCTGCAGAATCGCCGGTTAGCTACGGAATGTCTGCATTCTGCAGCTAGTTCCGGTCAAAATGATTTACAATGGAAAAAATCACAAAACTTAGCAAGTCAGTCATGTAAATCATTCTAAAAGTAATTTTAACTATATTCATTGATCAATTGGGTCTAGGATAGCAATGGACAAAGGAAAATGAGGTAAAATGGAATGAAAGAAAGCACAATTTTGAGGCTCAACAGCTCCCTGTAAAATAGCTATAGTGCTTCATTTATGTTTCTTCAAACTATTTGTTGAACAACTTGTGCTCAAAAACATGTGGCAATGTTTTATTAATTTCATATGACTTCACCCTTACAGCTATGCCCAAACCAAAATTTTGAAGGAGTGCCAAAATTGTTAACATTGATGCGCTACGAAACTGTCTGCTATTTTCGTAGCACAGAACTTTACCTTTGAAAAATTCACTTGGAACCTTCATTTTTCTGTGTTTTTTCATTGGATATTCAATTGTGATATTTATACATGTTAGCCACCTATAAAAAATTTCATATCAAATGGTGGCTAAATCATTTTTTGAAGCCTTCAAGAAACAATTTTATTGCCAAATTGTTAGTTCTTGAAGTCTTGTGAAGATGAATTATCCTGAGTTAATCTTCACTGTTGTTTCCCTCTCAATTCTAAAAATCTGCTTTTGTCCTGAAGAAGAGACTGCTGCAAAAACTCCATTTTCCCTTCATTTTACCCCTCCTTTCACTCATTTTTAACCTTCATTTTTTACCCCTTTTCTCCCTTAAAATTCCTCAATTTTTCTTCATTTCCCTTCTTCCCTTCATTTAAACCCCTTTGATAAGGTTTAAAACTCATTTTTTCCTTATTGGAAGCTTTCGAAATCCTTAAAAATCCTTGAAAAATCATAAAAATGACCCTTTTTGTGCTAAGGCTTTAGCCCCCTTCAAATAAACCCCCAAACCACTTCCCCACCATATACCCATGCCCCAGGACCAAGCGTTAAAGCCTGAAGGCGCTTATCACAATCGGAACTTCCAACAAGCACATTTCTTTTTTTATTTAAAAACCCCTGATGCGATTGGCCCCTTTGTTATAAACCCAAACCCTTGCAACCTTTGTTAAATTCATGAACCCCGCTTTATAAAGTTTTTTGGGGAGATCTCCGTCATTGATCTCTATAGATCAACGGCCCACATTGACCCTTTCTCTGCCTGACCTCTGTCTCATATGTCATTACATTAACCCCAAGATTTAATCTCGACCGTTCATTCCTTGATCCAACGGTCTAGAATCAACCTGATAGGCCTAAATCCTTTGGGTCCTACCCCTCCCAAATCAGATCTTCACCGTTCATTCCTATGATTTGACGGTCTAGATCAATACCGCCTTAGCTCTGCCCCACCTTCTTCCAACCACGCAACTTGTGTTATTGTGCTCTCACCTCCACCGTTGGATCTACTTGTCTGAGATATAATGGCCAAGACCCCATATCCCGTGAATTTAAAGTCCGAAAGTTAATTCTCCAAAGTTACGCAATATGGGCAGTTTTAAAAGGCCACATGTCAGCCAGTAACTCATATCACGTTCAAAAAGTTAAAACTGTCTTTCCTCCATTTTCTCGCGCGAAAACATTGGTTTCTATAGCCGAAACCACTTTACTCCATTTTTATTACATTCCATCGTGTTTATTCTCCACTGTTGATCTCTGTAGATCAATGGTCCCAGTTTAATCTCACTCTCAATTCATTGCCCTCCACCATCCTCCAAGGGATTTCATATTCATTCTCAATTGTTGATCTCTGTGGCCAATCTAATCCGACGGCCCAAAATTCTTCAGAAATCCCAATTTCACTTTAGCCCTTTGTTAACTCCACTAAAGGATTTCACTCATTTTTCTTCACATTTTCCTTTTTCTACTATAATGTGGCCCCTTCTACATAATATTTTCCTGATTGATCTCAACCGTTGATCTCTGCAGATCAACGGATCTGACTTAATCTCTCCACCATTTTTTCAAACTGCCTCCCATCTGACCCCCGTAAAGAAATCCTCGTCATTTAATGCTTTCATCCAATGACTGCGATCTAACCCCACCCTCCAAAGAAATTAAACCCAAATACATAGGATTTTCTTAAATTTTTCTTGTTTGTGTAGGTTTAATGGTTGTTTCCATTATATTAAAAGAAAATCAAAGCCGGGGGATGACGATCCCCTAGGCCTTTATTCATCAAAGAATATCATTCCGCAGGGTTCAAAACCATGTTTCGTCCGTGCCTCATGAGCACTGATGCCATTTTAAAACCCTTTGCGCACCTGCACATCAACAAGACACAACAAAGCTAAATCAAACAAAGAGTATCAGTGTTAGAAGATCCAGTCACAGCAGAGAAGAAGAATTGGAGATGGTTTACACAGTTTTGAAGGATTACGGCGTAAACCAACTATCTAAAGCCTAACCCACTCAATTAAATGCAGTTTGAAGAACAAAAGACAGAATTTAGGCCTAATTAAGCCTAACACACAGAATCAAAGCAAATTAACAGTGTTTAAAGAAAAACAATAATATCTATCAGTCCGAGAAAGCCTCCACTGCCACATCAGAGGCTAATTAAATCCTCTTAGATACCAAAAGCCCCCTGTAGCCTCAAAGCATTAAAAATAGGCATAGTTATGGCTGGAACAGAAGATATTTGCATCAATACAGATGAACAGTTAATTCAACCAAAGGAACTTATTGTAAACTGTCAGCAGAGTTATTACAAGGATAACTAAGAGCCTTAAATTCAACAAAATCATCCTAGCGAGCTTAATACTTAATGTAAAACAATTAATACAGAGGAAATATCAGAGCGTTTCTCCATTGAGCCCCTCAAAGACCTAGAAACATTAAGCTGTATTAATTGAACCTATTACATCTTTTATTCCATCCCACCTCCTCATTTCTTCTATAAATACTTCTGAAGAAGATGAGATAATGTTGGTCACTACATATCTATTGCATGTATATAGTTTACTGAAGCTGCTGCAAGCTCTGTTTATAATTGAAGATACCTAAGTTGAGATGAGAAGTTTGAAGCTGTAGAGAACCATTGGACTTGAAGACTGTAACTGGTTTGAAGTATCAAATACAAGCTGGTTTATGGGATCTTGGTCTATGTCAATGGTGACGTTTTTCTTATTGTAAATTGCTATTTTACTTTTGTTTCCATTCTGTCCATCTTCTTTGATAAAGAACAACAATTATAAAGTTAGGATTTACTGTCAAAGGTACCCTGCTTTTATTGATAAGCTTTATCTACATGTTTTCTTCCAAAATTGTGTATTTAAGAATGATTCAATACAGTCCAAGCAGTTAGGAATGCTGGCGTTCCCTCGTCCTACTGTCTAAACTAAAAAAAATTCTTGAATGTTATTTTCAGTGTCTGCTAAGTAAAGTTGAACTAGGGAGTCTATGGTGAGCCCTGTCCTCTATTTTTATCTCCAATAATGGTCTGAAATTTTCCCTAAGAGTATGTTGAAAGCAGGCTCGGTTCAAAGTCCTTTCTTGATCTTAAGTTGTTCTTTTTCGTGTTTTAAATGTTTTCTATTGAAAGTGAATCAAAAGTAGGCTAGTTTCGAAGTACTTATCTGATCTTAGATTACTTTTATGTCTTCTTAAAGGTATGCCGAAAGCAGGATAGTTTCAAAGTACTTACTTGATCTTAGGTCGCTCTTTGTTCTTCATTTGTTGAATTCCCCTTCTTATTGTTTCATTTCATTCCATAAAATCAAATTTAAAGAGATGCTTAGACATAGATGACTTGCCCCATGGACTACACTTTAACCTTGTTGTTTCAATTAAATCCTACTATGACTCCATAGCCCAATGGATTGAAGTTGTTTCTTACCTATCTTCTTAGCTGAATCATTTTTCACTTTCATTCACCTTCACCCTTCATTTAGACTTCCTTCACCTTCACATATCTTTGCCCAACCAAAATCAAACAAAACCTCATTGTTCATAACTAGCCTAATATCACATTTCAAGCCTTAAAGATAAATCAATATTTGCACTTATAGAGAGATCCCTCTCTCGATTCAGGAGGGCTAGATCCTAGAATCCCAAAGTGGTTCAATTTTTCTCTCTGTAGTTTGTATTTTCCAATCTTGCAAATTACAGGGAGCTAACATTTATGGTGACTCTGCTGGGGATTTCTGAGTTCATAGTTTCTTAGCAAGATTTTATAGACTCATTAGTCTTCCAAAAAACCATAAAAAACTCAGAAAATACCCAAAACATTTTAGATTGGTACATGGTGGTGGACCATAAAAATTTTTACCTCCAAAAGAGCTAAAAACTTCCACCTGGCGACTCCACACTCTATAACTCCCAAAAGACCAAATGACTCCACTGGTAGAATACTTTGAACTAGTTGAATAAACACAGTGACCTCTTTATTGATTTACAAACATGATTCCAAGGATACAACGAAGATATGCCCCAATGAGTAGAGATCATATCCCTGGGTTGCCACATAAGATGCCCCAGATGAATTGGGATAACAACCTACCTGTCTTTCAAGGTGAAAAGTTTGATGACCCTTTATTACACCTCATCAAATTTCACATACATGTATGGAGGTTAAAGGTTGAATGGCATGAAGATTTCCTAATGAAAATTTTCATGTTAACATTAGAAGAAAAAGCTAGGGATTGGTATGAATGCTTGAGATCTGGTAGTTTGTTTTCTTTAAAGGACCTTGAATATGTGTTTTATGAGAAATATAAAGGAAACAATACATCGTTATCATGGGGCGCAATATATTATGATCCATCACAAAACATCACCCAACACATTATAGATAATGATGAAGCTCTGGAAGAAATGCATCCTGAAGATCTTTTAACAGCCATTCATGAATTTAATGTCTTATTGAAAAATTATAAGAATATAGAGGAAAAATTGAGGAAGAAATCAACCAAGAAATAAAGGACATTCCTCAAGATACCCCTGAAAACCCAAATAATGATTCATCATCCCTTATAGTTGAGGCTCAAGAAGACATCCAACCTCAAAATCAGTCTTCACAAGAGACAGAGAACTATTGTACTCCTGTTCAAAGGAACATGGAAACATCTTCCCCTTTGACAGAAAAAGGAATAGATCAAACTATTAATAAACAATCGCTCTTCGAAACTTTTTAAAAAACAAATACTCTTTCCCATTCACATAGATAACTTTGTGGTACAGACCTAGAAAGTTCTTTTGTAGATCAGAATAAAGGACCTGCGGATAACCCAATATTTTTGATTGGTAGTATTAATTATATTAATGATTCTCCTAAATTAGATCTATCTAGTGATGATGCTTCCCAAACAGAAGTTAATTTTGCAGGACCATCATTACCATATTTATGCGAGGAAGATCATCCCCTTCAAAGAAGTAATGAGCGAGTGTAGACTATTTATGATATTGATGAAGAAATTTATGAAAACTTGGAAGCAAGTAAATATTCATTGGATCTTTGCTCTACTTAATTTCAGACCTTCAGTAATAGTTTCCATGTGATTGGGACTCAAAATAATTTCAACTGAAATTTTGAGGAGGAAAGAAACAAAGAAATTTTTTAGCAGATTGAAATCAAGGAGCCTTCTCTTGAAAAGGAGGAAGCAATAGAACATACCCTACTCAAGAATATGATAACCTCTTCACATAGGGCAGTCCACTAAAACAGAACACACCAGGACTTCTAGAGGACAACACTGTAGTGTATGATGAGTCCTCTAGTTCAGATAATAATGAAGATAAGGAAGTTTTTCTTTCTCAAGAAAATCTTCGCCTTGATCCAGTGGAAAAGAAAGAGATAATCCTGGTTGAAACCTATCTTTCAAATACAACATTTCCTGAAGACATCTGAAGAAGGGATAAAGTTTGCAGACAACAGTATATCACCAAGTGCAACGAGATTTTCCATAGCTGCTGTCAAGAAATAGAGAGCATGGGAGTGGCCCTGCCTATCAAACATGCTCAAAGAGATGAGAAAATACCACTCATGGAACCATCTAATTGACTGGATGTATTGGAAAAGAGAGTTTGTAGGTTAAGAATGTAAATATTCCAAGTTAGAATAGGTTAGATAGGAATAGAAATAAGCTCAACCTTTGAGCCTTTCAGTTAGTTGTTGATTTTTGTCTTGAAGAGAAAAAGAAAAATACAAAAAAAATAAAAGATAGAAAGGAGGGCAGAGTGAAAACAAGAAAGGTATAGCCCCATACCAAAAAGATAAACAAAATCTAAAAGTGTGAAAGCTAAAATGCCACTCCTAAAAACACACTTCTAGTTAGTCATGCAGCCTTATCATGACTAATTAGTTTTTCAATTTACTGCTAATAGGTTAGTGAAATAAATTTGCTAAACAGCTTAATCTTGGCTTATAAGTTAGGTAGATTAGGATAGAAGAAAAAAGGTTCAAACAATCTCAAAATCCGAACCTAATATTCCAAATGAATAATGACTCTAATATGTTTAAATCATGAGTCAAGGACAGAAGTGAACTGATTTTAATAAACTCAAAAGTTGAACCAGATAACAAAGGAAAAGCAGCTCAAACAAACTCAAAAACAGAGTTGAAGAAAAGAGAAGGATGTGCTTAAAACTTCCAGATCTTAAGCCTTCACCATTTTGATTTGATTTTCTATGAAATAATAATCTATGTGTAGCTTGTTTTTTATGCCATAGATCAGCAACAAGTTAGATTGTTTAATCCTGACTTGACTACTTTTTAAATTTTCAGTTTTCAGAATTTAGAGAATAAAAATATGTTAGGCAGTCTAATCCTAACAGATAGTAGTTAGGTAGAGAAGCTTATGAACTCATTTTTTTAATATGAGTTCATGGAGAAATAAGAAGTAGACTTAGATTATTTTTTTTTACTTTCAAAAGAATAAAATGCTTGTAAAAGAGTTTGCCAATCCAAATGCACTCTGAAAGAAGAAAAAACGTTAGATCAGTAGGATTGGGTAGGTAAAAAGTTGGTTTGATAGAATTCCATTGTTTTTCATGGCTGCTAACATTATCAAAATAGAAGAAGATCATCCAAGTGAAGAAAAGTTACAGCCCAATGGATGAGGCATTGATCAGCCCCCCAGAGAATACAAGTTTTAAGTTCTTGATGCCTTCAAGAAGGCACCATCCCCATGTGGAGCCACTGGTAACCACCTATAAAATTTGTCATATCAAATGGTGGCTAAATCATTTTTTGAAGCCTTCAAGAAACAATTTTATTGCCAAATTTTTAGTTCTTGAAGTCTTGTGAAGATGACTTATCCTTGAGTTAATCTTCACTTCTATTTCCCTCTCAATTCTAAAAATCTGCTTTTGTCCTGAAGAAGAGACTACTGCAAAAACTCCATTTTTCCTTCATTTTACCCCTCCTTTCACTCATTGTTAACCTTCATTTTTTACCCCTTTTCTCCCATAAAATACCTCTATTTTTCCTCATTTCCCTTCTTCCCTTCATTTAAACCCCTTTGATAAGGTTTAAAACTCCTTTTTTTCCTTATTGGAAGCTTTCAAAATCCTTAAAAATCCTTGAAAAATTATAAAAATGACCCTTTTTGTGCTAAGGCTTTAGCCCCCTTTGGCTCATCCCCCAAACCACTTCCCCACCATATACCCACGCCCAAGACCAAGCGTTAAAGCCCGAAGGTGCTTATCGCAATCGGAACTTCTGACAAGCGCATTTCTTTTTTTATTTAAAAACCCCCGATGCAATTGGCCCCTTTGTTATAAACCCTGACCCTCGCAACCTTTGTTAAATTCATGCACCCCGCTTCATAAAGTTTTTTGGGGAGATCTCTACCATTGATCTCTACAGATCAATAGCCCACATTGACCCTTTCTCCGCCTGACCTCTGTCTCATACTTCATTACATTAACCCCGAGATTTAATCTAGACCGTTCATTCCTTGATCCAACTGTCTAGAATCAACCCGATAGGCCCAAATCCTTTGGGTCCTACCCCTCCCAGATCAGATCTCTGCCATTCATTCCTATGATCTGACTATCTAGATCAATACTGCCTTGGCTCTGCCCCACCTTCTTCTGCCTAGGCAACTTGTGTTATCACGCTCTCACCTCCACCGTTGGATCTACTTGTCTGAGATCTAATGGCCAAGACCCCATATCGCGTGATTTTAAAGCCTGAAAGTTAATTCTCCAAAGTTATGTGATATGGGAAGTTTTAAAAGGCCATGTGTCGGCCAATAATGCATATCGTGTTCAAAAAGGTAAAACCACCTTTCCTCCATTTTATCGCGTGAAAATAGTGGTTTCTATAGTCGAAACCAATTTACCCCATTTGTATTGCATTCCATCGCATTTATTCTCCATCGTTGATCTCTACAGATCAACGGTCCCAGTTTAATCTCACTCTCAGTTCATCGCCCTCCGCCATCCTCCAAGGGATTTCATATTCATTCTCAGCCGTTGATCTTTGTGGCCGATCTAATCCGATGGCCTAGAATTCTTCAGAAACCCCAATTTCACTTTAGCCCTTTGTTAACTCCACTAAAGGTTTTCACTCATTTTTCTTCGCATTTTCCTTTTTCCGCTATAATGTGGCCCTTTATACATAATATTTTCCTGATTGATCTCAACTGTTGATCTCTGCGGATCAACGGATCTGACTTAATCTCTCCACCGTTTTTTCAAACCGCCTCCCATCTGACCCCCGCAAAGCAATCCTCACTGTTGGATGCTTTCATCCAACGACTACGATCTAACCCCAGCCTCCAAAGTAGTTAAACCCAAATACACATGATTTTATTAACTTTTTCTTGTTTCTGCAGGTTTTAATGGTTGTTTCCATTATGTTAAAAGAAAATCAAAGGCCGGGGATGACGATCCCCCAGGCCTTTATTCATCAAAGAATATCATTTCACATGGTTCAACACCATGTTTCGTCCATGCCTCATGAGCACTGATGCCATTTTAAAACCCTATGCGCACCTGCATATCAACAAGACACAGGAAAGCTAAATCAAACAGAGAGTATCAGTGTTAGAAGATCCAGTCACAGCAGAGATGAAGAATTTAAGATGGTTTACACAGTGTTAAGGGATTACGGCCTAAACCGACTATCTAAAGCCTAATCCACTCAATTAAATGTAGTTTGAAGAAAAAAAGACAGAATTTAGGCCTAATTAAGCCTAACACATAGAATCAAAGCAAACTAACAGTGTTTAAAGAAAAAAAAATATCTATCAGTCCGAGAAAGCCTCCATTGCCACATCAGAGGCTAATTAAATCCTCTTAGCTACCAAAAGCCACTTGTAGCCTCAAATCATTCAAAAGAGGTATATTTATGGTCGAAAAAGAAGATATTTGCATCAGTACAGCTGAACAGTTAATTCAACCAAAGGAACTTACTGTAAAATGTCAGCGGAGTTATTACCAGGATAACTAAGAGCCTTAAAGTCAACAAAATCATCCCAGCGAGCTTAATACTTAATGTAAAACAATTAATACAGAGGAAATATCAGATCGTTTCTCCATTGAGCCCCTCAAAGGCCTAGAAACATTAAGCTGTATTAATTGAACCTAGAAGATATTTTATTCCATCCCACCTCCTCATTTCTTCTATAAATACTTCTAAAGAAGATGAGATAATGTTGGTCACTGCATATCTGTTGCATGTAAATAGTTCACTGAAGCTGCTGCAAGCTCTGTTTGTAATTGAAGATACCTAAGTTGAGATGAGAAGTTTGAAGCTGTAGAGAACCATTGGACTTGAATATTGTAACTAGTTTGAAGTATCAAATTCAAGATGATTTATGGGATCCTGGTCTATGTCAATGGTGATGTTTTTCTTATTGTAAATTTTTATTTTACTTCTATTTCCATTCTTTCCATCTTCTCTGATGAAGAACAACAATTATAGAGTTAGGATTTACTATCAAAGGTACCCTGCTCTTACTGATAAGCTTTATCTACATGTTTTCTTCCAAAATTGTGTATTTAAGAATGATTAAATATAGTCCAAGCAGTTAGGAATGCTGGCGTTACCTCGTCCTACTTTCTAAACTAAATATTGGTCTTGAATGTTATTTTCAGTGTCTGCTAAGTAAATTTGAACTAGGGAGTCTATGGTGAGCCCTATCCTCTAGTTTTATCTCCAATAGTGGTCTGAAATTTTCCCTAAGAGTATGTTGAAAGCAGGCTAGGTTCAAAGTCCTTACCTGACCTTAGACTATTCTTTTTTATCTTATGTGTTTGTCTTGAAATTTTACTAAGTAAAGCAGAGCTAGGGAAGTTTATGGTGAGCCCTGTCCTCTAGTTTCTTCTCCAACATTTTCTTTGAAAAGTTCCCTTAGAATATGCTGAAAGCAGGATAGGTTCAAAGTCCTTTCTTGATCTTAAGTTGTTCTTTTTCATGTTTTAAATGTTTTCTATTGAAAGTGCATCAAAAGCAGGCTAGTTTCGAAGTACTTACCTGATCTTAGACTACTTTTATGTCTTCTTAAGTGTATGCCGAAAGCAGGATAGTTTCAAAGTACTTACTTGATCTTAGGCTGCTCTTTGTTATTCATTTGTTGAATTCCCCTTCTTATTGTTTCATTTCATTCCATAAAATATACTTTAAAGAGATCCTTAGACATAGATGACTTGCCCCATGGACCACTCTTGAACCTTGTTGTTTCAATTAAATCCTACTATGACTCCATAGCCCAATGGATGGAAGCTGTTTCCTGCCTATCTTCTTAGCTGAATCATTTTTCACTTTCATTCACCTTCACCCTTCATTTATACTTCCTTCACCTTCACATATCTTTTCCCAACCAAAATCAAACAAAACCTCGTTCTTCATAACTAGCCTAATATCACATTTCAAGCCTTAAAGATAAATCAATCTTTGCACTTATAGATAGATCCCTCTCTGGATTCAGAAGGGCTAGATCCTAGAATCCTAAAGTGGTTCAAGTGTTCTCTTTGCAGTTTGTATTTTCCAATATTGCAAATTATAGGGAGCTAACAATAAATTCTTCAGCAGCATCAAGGTTTAAAAAACAAGCCTTTTCACCCTTTTAAACCTTGAAAAATTGTTCAAACTGCATCCTACAGCAGTTTCGTAGTGCTCTACGAAACTGCTATGCATGACACCTATAGCAGTTTTGTAGCGTGCTACGAAACAACTGTTTCTATCTTTTCACATCTTTTTCCAAAATTTTAAGTTTCAAACCTTTACTGCCATCCTTCCAGTTATATATAAGCTCTCATAATCAACAAAAATCAACTCTGAACTACTTTCAAAAATGAAATCTTCCCACATAACCCCAAAAATGTGTGAGGAGATGTCACTTACTGTTTACCTTCATTTTTTCTGTGGTTGATCTTCAGGCTTTTCTAGCTATATTTCAAGATCTTCAGCCTGCCTCTTAAGCCTTCTATTGTTATCTCTTAGTTTGGTATTAACCATCCTTATGAAATTTTCTTCCTTGATTGTAGGGACGGTCCATATGTAGAATTGATCCTGACTACTGATTGACTCAATGTTTGAAACCTTTTCTAGCTCCCACAAACCTTTCAACCTCTCAAAGTTTGACCTTTCTACAGCATGCATTCTCACTTTCTTCTTCAATTTATCAATTTCGATGTTTGCAAGTCTCATTTTGTCTTTAACCTCCTCATAACTACTCTTTTCTCTCTGAGTATTAAAAACTCTGTTTCTGTCTTCTTCAAGCATTGGAGATGATATATTTATAGGTTCTTCAAAAACACTTGCATCCTCACCTCCTGTCTGGTATATCTCCATGTATGGCTGCTGCAATTTCTTATACTACTTATTCAATGGTTTTCTAGGCTTAAAGACAAACTCTGACACTTCATCCTCAAAATCTAAAATTTTGGATGTTTTCAATTTCTTTGATTTGCCACCTATATCCAATTTGATGAAATCTTCTTGAACCAGGGGAGACTCTTCAATGTCAATAGCTTGTAATATATCATTCAAGTCACCTATTAATTCCAAGTTTTCATATGTGACCACAACCTTACCCTTCTCCTTTCACCTTTGACTCCTAGTCAACTTCTTCTGAGCTATTTTACTAGTTGACTTTTCCTAAATTGTTTCTTTGACATGAGTTCTCTTCTTCTGTGCAGATTGAGGAGTCCTTTAGATATTTAGTGATGTGTTTATCATTGGTTCCTTAACCTATTTCCTGGGCTTAAGCTTGAAAAACCTCCTTTATTTTGTTTCTGCAGGTTCAGTATCCTTTGATGGAGATTTTTCTTTGACTTGAGGGCTAGCACCTATTCCTTCAACCCCTATTCCACTCAAAAAGAGAAATGCAGACCATTCTCTATTCACTTTTTGAAGCCCATGAAAAACTATTAACTTGACTAGACCATGATGAAATAATGAGGTTTCACATGCCTGATTTTTCATCTGTACTTTGTTTTCCATCTTGGCCAGACTTCGAAATAGAAAGAAAGGTAAGTGTAGAGAGATTATTCTTGTGAAATGCAATAAGAGTTTAAAGTGGTGAGTGTACACCTTGTGGTATCTCCCTTCATAGGTGAAGTACCTTTGGATGTTATAGAGCAGATTGGAAAATGCATCTTTGACATAACTTCTTGGCACAACTTTGTTCAAATCAGTATCCATAAACTCTGGTTTCAAAAATATTTTTTAGGGTTGCATTTCAAACCTAAAATTCTTGAACCATTTATCTTCCCCCTTTGGAATTTTTGTGACTGCTGATATAACTTCAGGAGAAATTGGTAAATTGAGAAAACCAACCTTTGTATTTGACCCTATGAAGTTCATAGCAAACTCTTTGGTAACCTGATTATTCCCTCCTTGAAGCTTTTCGCAGAACCTCCAGCACCCTACCTTCTTGAAGGCTTCTTCAACAGATTTATCTCTTGTAAGAGCTTCTAAACCTTCAGGTTCTGTTCTCAGACAGTGACCAGACCTGTGATTTCTCTTTTATTTTTTCATCTTCTCCTGAAAACCCTGTGTCTTTTGCAAACTTGTAATAGACCTCCTTTTTGGATGAACTAGCTCGCTTGAAAATTTGGTTCAACCTCGCTTGATTAGAAATCCTGATTCAGCCAGAAATTATTTTCAAACTCACTTGATTAGCAAGTATCGAAAATGTTGACATAACATTAATTGGGTTCAGCCTCGCTTGATTGAAATTCTACCTCGCTTGATAACTTAAGGAGAAATCTGGTTTCTTATCATGAGCTTCTCTTTCAAACAATAGATATGCATGCAGTGTTTTCTTTGCATGAGACAAAACCGATGATAAACAACCCTTTTTCAATTTTGAAAAGGACTAATGAAAATGACCCCTAACGACTCTCATAATGATTTCATAATTTCTTTGGATGGTTGCATGCGTGAGGGAGAAATCGTGGACTGACACCTAATCATGAAAATTTAACCAAAATTGATGGATGTGACAGCGAAACCGAAAAATTTCGAATCCCCGATTTCGTAGCACTGGTAATGTGATTTTGGGATTTTGTGCTACGAAAAGACCAGTGTCGTAGCACAGAAGTATTTTTTTACACTGAGCGTGCTACGAAAACGTGGTTTTGTGGCTTATTCAATTTTTTTTTTAAAAGACTTAAAATATGTTTTTCAAAACGTGGTATGAGACTTCTAAAGAGTAAAGCAGGGTTTATGAACTTTATTTAGTGATGAAATGAGATTTGTAACCTATGGCTTAGACCTTATAAAACATAAAAATGACTTGAACCCTATCTAATACCATGACTTAGGAGCAAGTATAAACTGACCAAGTTTAGAAAATTTTCATAGTGATAACACCATCTATGTATCTTGTCATCATCTTGCTCTCATTACATGGTAAGAATCCTATTTCTGCATTTATTGATTGTTCCACACAATATTTGCATGCTTTTACCATTTCTTTGCAGTGCATTGCTCTCCAAAGGGTCAAGTTCTTCTTTAGGCTCCATGATCCATTTTTGGCCAGCTATTATGATGGAGAAATCCATCTATTGTATTATCTGGGAAAAGTATGTGGTTACTTCCTGTGTGCTCAATTGACATATTCAGCCATCTACTATTTACTAGTGTGTGTGATGACTTATACAACAAGCCATGTGTCAAGAGATGACTTGCCATACTATTGTCTGAAGCTGTAGTGGGGAAGACTGCGCTGTGACCATTTGGGGGACTGTTGGTATCTTCCAACACCATATGAAACCTTCAGTCTTTCTTTCATTATGATGCTGACCATGATCCTATTTTCTAATATTGTACTTACCTTAATGGGGGGCATGGTTGGAGGAGGAACACCTTGGTCGGATGTGTTCTTTGGGGAGGAGGATCCTCCCACATTTTGCATTACATGTTCTAAGGGGAGCATGGGAAGGGACATGGCCTCTATAGAAAAATATTTGTTTCTTTATGAGGAGGGCCATGAGTTGGATGGGATGCCATATGGTGGTGAGTTCTTTTCCATCATGTATGAGATGGTTTGGGCCAGCTTGATTCACAGTGTTGGGAGAGGGACCTTTGGAGGTCTAGCTTCCTTCTTGCCATTTGAGGGCAACATGATTGCAGCCCAAGATCAGAAAATTCTCTACACTTATATTAAGTAGAGAGGAAGACAACGTGGGGTAGGCTCTCTTGCCTACCATATTCATATTTTCATCCCACCTATTCTGCATAAGCTCAAGGTGGAAGAGATCCTTCTAGAGTTGCCAATCTGGAAGGTGACTCATTTTGTTTGGTTGATAGCTTCAAGAGGAGAGATTCAAATGGGGAAGATGAATCCCAATATATATCAGATTTCATGCCCCAAGAGGACCTTCAAACAGCCAATTTTTTCCTCCATGGATGATCCACTGTCACATAATGTCAACTATTTGGATAGCTTACACACTTGGGAGGGACAACTTGGAGATATGTTGATGATGCAACACCTTGATCTTTGGAGGCTTTCATCTTTTGAGGTTGCTACAGGGGAGAAAAGGATTCTCTTCAGTCCTATCCTTGTAGTTTCTTGAGGACAAGCAACATTTGGGAGGGGAGTACTGTAATATTCCAAAATTTTCACACACGCAAATTGGAATATTAGATTTTGATGCTTTCACTTAGGAGAGGAATAAATGGGAAAGGAGGCCCATGAACAATAAAGATATGAATAAATTCCACCTTAGTAAGTAAGGAGATCACCTTAGGAGCTGGTTTTACACTTCCGAGTGTGAACAAGGGAAAAACATATGGGGACATAGTCAAGTTTGACTAAGTCAACATGCATTCTTGAGGAGGAAGAAACCACTTAAGTAAATTAGGTCAATGTGAACAAGGATCAGCCTAGACACACATATGAGAATCATATTAAAGATACCTTAGCGTGAATAGATTCATTGCAGGTGGATTAGTCTCAGTTGACCAAGTCAACAACGCTTCTAAAAAGAGGAGGGAATCTAGATAGGGAAGCACAATTTTGAAGGAGGAAGCTTCACTAGGAAGTCACCTCAACATTGAGTGGGGTCCAGGGTGAGGGGGCTCACCAAAGATAAAAAGGAGGGAATAGCATCAAAAATATCATTCAATATTCAACTATCTTTGGTCTTGTGACTACTTGCATGCTTCAATTGTTTAGCTGGATTTGTTGCACTACTTAGTGCAAATAATTCCCGTGTGGGAATTCCATACTCTCTTTGGATCAGCTTGCTTGAGGGATCAAGAGGGAAGGATTTGAGCTTCATTTCAGAATTTGGCTTGGGGCCATTCATCTATATTCATCCATATTGTATTTTCCTTCAGAAAACTACGTCTTTTATGCAGGGGCAGCAGTAGCAGAGTTGCACCCTTTGATTTTGTGCTAGTATTTGAGAAAGAGGTGCTTATTTCCCTCCGGGAGATCTAATAAGCAAGAATTTGGCCCTTTTATATACTATTCAGCTAATGTATGTCATATTCAGTCATTTTTAATACACTATTGCAGTAAAATGCGTTATTTTCTGCAGTGCTACTTTTTGTGCATGTATATTGTCGGAAACCCTTGTCAGGTGTCTTTTCCTTTGTGTAAAAGACGTTAAACCTCCATTTCTCTGTTATTTGATGAATACAAGCTTCATATTAGTATTATCTCATTATTTTCTGTATAAACACTCATTGAAATAATTTATTTCTTGCTTCAGTACTTTCTCCATGAGCTAGGCTATGGGGTTTGGGCTTATTTGAGCTGCATTGACTTGGGGAGATCTGTTTATATGAGCTAGAGTGATTTGTTTCACATCTAATTCTACATGTGATTTTTATATCATGTCTTATAAGGGATCCAAGTCCCATTTATCACTTGTATAGCATTATTTTCTGAAGACAGTTGTTTTATGCTCTATATTGCTGCATTTCCCCCACTCGGGAAGGAGAATATAGATCATCTTGTTGTTGAGGTTATTTCATTTTCTAGTATGATGTTATTTTACATCTAATGAGCTGCACTACATTTCCATGCTCATGATTTGCTGAAGCTCCACATTTGTAATAACTCAAATTTTTCCCAATAGTGTAGTTGTTCCCATTTTGGTATATTACATTAAGTTGAATAAAAGAATTTATGGTTTTCCCTATCTATTGATTGCCTCTTTATGCTTATGATATTTAATTCCATTCTTGTTAAAGGTACATGATAAAGTATCCTTAATTTCCCTTTGTCCTAATTTTATTCTCACAATTAATGTCCATCTCATTGCCCTTAAAAACCTTGAAGTTCCATTGACCAAGTTATATTTTCCCTATGATTCTCCCTAATATATTGATGAACCTTTCATGACTTTTACAGACTCCATTTCTCAATGACTTGGATATTTCTTCATTACATCTATTCTGCTTGATCATCTTACCCAACCAAAACAAACAATAAACCATACACTTAACAACTAGCCTAAAATCAACCATCTAAAGCAAACAAGTTCACATCCTTTGCATACAAAGAGAGATATACCTCTTTGAGTCCAGGAAGGTTAGGTCCTAGGACTCCAAATACTAGTACGATGTTACCCTGTGCATACCAATCTGCTAAATCATAAGACCCTAACATAATGGAAATCACGGTGGGACCTTCTGAGTTAGTGACAATATAAGTACTCCTTATGACTTCAGAAACCCTTATAAAATCATAGAAAACTCAAAATGATGGCCAGAGAGTAGAATCTAGTTGTTTCCTCATCCTAGCAAGGTGATGAATCAGCTATAGGACACTCATTCAAGCCTTAAAGCTACATAAAAACACACAGAAAACCCCAAAAAACATTCCTAGATTGGTTTTGTGTTAATTATTAGTGGTGGACCACGCACATATATCCTTAAAAAAACAAAAAACATCCACCTGGCGACTCCACTAGCCTCCAGTAGGCCTATTGGCGACTCCACTAGCCTCCAGTAGGCCTATTACTTCACTAGTCCTCATTAGATTTCCCTAGGATTGTGTCATAACAACCCTGAGAAATTTACAAGCCTAATCCTATACTGGGTAAGTTTACTAAGCCTTAAGAGAGGTCAACCCTTCTGAAAAAATAGTCCTAAACTTTCAGCCTCTCCATATTTTGAGTTTGAAATCTGGCTTCACAAAGTATCAATACCAGATCTCATCCAGACCCAAATCCTCCTACTATAGTTAATGACCCAGAAAATATTTTGTGGCAAACTTCCAAAACTAGAAAATTAACTACTATTAGGACTATTCATAGAGTGAGCTTTGTTCCTGAACATCTTACAACATTTCAAGATCCTCAGTTTGACTTGCACAATACAAAGAACCTATTTAGAACCAAGTCGCATAGTGAGATTGACCAGTCTGACCTTGAGCCCACAGATTTGCCACAGAGTTCCGGTAGATAAGCCTATCCTTCCACTCCTCCTGATTTTTCAGCTTCTCCATCACTTTAGCTCTTTCCATACCAAATCTTTTAAGAATCAGTTTGCTGGTCCAAGTACTTCCACCACACCCCTCCTCACATCCACTGTTCAAAACACTTCCTTTCATCCCACATTCCCCTTCACAAACCCCCCCCCTTGTAAATCTTCCATTTTCTCCCGTCATGGCAGCATGGTATGCCCCCCTAGTTTTACCTCAACCTTTGGTTCCTTTACCAAATTATTACCAATCCAGAATTCCCCACTTTACCAGTACTGAATCTACCACTACCCAACAACATTTAGATAATATGAATGATTCCTTTGACTACATGGAAATAGAAGAAGAGACCATTAAAATGAAGATCTTTGCCCAAATTTTAGGAGGAGAAGCCAAAAAATGGTTCAAAATCTTGACTCCTAACAACATACATGATCTCCCTTCTCTATACCAAACATTCATGAACAAATGGGAAATTAAAAATAACCCTCTCCAAATCCTTTCAGAATATAGAAACCTTAAAAGAAATCTCGGGGAAAGTGTCCAAGATTATTGCACTAGATTCAATAGTGTTTACAATGCACTTCCACCAAACATGAAACCCCCACTAGGCTTAGCCTTAGAAAAAATTCCAGAAGGTTTTGACCCAAACATGGCCTATCAGCTAAGAGAAAGAGACCCCTTAACTTTAGAATACATGTAGAGGGGATTTGTAAGTGTAGAAGCAAATCTGATGGAAAAAAGAGCTAGCTTAAAGTCACAAAAAAGAGTTACATACAAAGATGAAGCTATGACCTCAACCTCATCATCTGATGCCAAAATTGATAACTTAGTGAGGATAATGGAAAGAGTGATGGAAAGGATAAACTTAACTGAAAGAGAACCTCCTAGGGAGAATCAAGAAAATCCCCAAAATAGAAATAGGAATCCAAATTTCAGAAGAGATCCTCCTCAAAACAGAAAAAGAGACAATGACCAACAAATTATGCGTCCTTTCCAATACAACTATGTAAATGGAGAATAAAGGGAGACCGAAAGGTTGGAGGAAAATCTTGTAAGTCTGATAGGATCTGACAGTGAGGGTGATGTTTTTCTCACTGAAGAAGAACAAGGATTCTTCTCCTTAGACCAAACTGTAACTAACCATGAGGATTATGAATATTACCAATTAGGATTTAAAATTGCCATAATGGAATTCCATAGGCAATGTGACCTTAGGAGAAAAAATAACCAAGAGAATTCCAAGAATAATAACATAGACATTGTTGTTATGAAAACCTCAGAAAATCTTCCTACAAAGATAGAAAATAGTACCAACACTATGGCTACAAAAGATGATCTGAACAAAGATAAAACAACTATTAAAGTGTTGACCCAAGCTGCCCTAGTGCTTCTGCTAATGGCCTTGGAAAATATGTTCAAAGTGACAGCCCTAATAAAACTCAGCAAATCAAAACTACTGAAGAGATTGTGTGTGACAAAATAGATGTAAATATGTCAAAAACATTAGCACCTTTCAGCCTTGAGGGAGAAATTTCCAAGATCAAAATTAGCATACCCCTTGTTGAACTAGTAACCTGGGATGTAGGAAATGATATTGATACTTTAAACTTGACTGTTGATAAACCAAAGCTACTATTCGGCCTTGAAGTAGAAGGAAAATACCAAGAAGGAATTATCCCTCCATTTTATGTCAGCTTGAACATACATGATAAAATCTTGCACAATGCCATGCTGGATTCTGGTGCCTCTCACAACCTTATGCCAAAGGTGGTGATGGAGATATTAGGCCTCGAAATTACTAAACTTTAAAAAGACTTGTATTCTTTTGATTCAAGCAGAGTCAAATTTTTGGGTCTAATCAAGGATTTATGTGTTAATCTGGCACAAATCCTTGCTAAGGGTCTAGTTATGGACATAGTAGTTGTTGGCATTCCCCCAAAGTATGACATGCTTTTATCCAGATCATGGGGAGCCAAACTTCAAGGGAGCCTTCAAATGGATATGTCTTATGCTACCATCCCAGTCTTTAACCAAATAAGGATATTGTACTGGGAAGATCATATGAAATATATGGTAAGCAACCTAGATAGGCCAAACAAAACTCCCGTTTATTCCATTCATTCAGACATTGATTCATTTATATTGTTCAATGAAGATGAAATTAGCAAACAAGAAAATGAAAATGAGAAAGAATTAAGCCCACTAGAACAGTCAAATTTGTCCTCAAATGAAGAACATAACAGCTCAAACTTTAGCAGCCTTGAACAACAACATGACAATGAATATGAGACAGAAACACTTTGGGACATGAGCTTTGATGGCTTTTGTGGAAAAGCCGGTTCTAGAGCTAGTGTATGGATACATAATACAAACAAAGGAAATCCCTACAAACTTGATTTCCAATGCACTGATAACATTGCCGAATATGAAGCCCTCCTCCTTGGCTTACATTTTCTTAAGAACATAGGAGGCAAGAAAATATCAGTCCAAGGATATTCAAAGCTGATCATTAGGCAAATAAAAGGGGAGTATTCAGCTACAAACCCAAGATTAAGATAATATAGGAACGTTGCCCTAGACCTCCTGAAAACCTTTGATAAATATGAACTCACTTTCATCCCTAGAGCTCAAAATATCCAGGAAAATGAACTTGCCTTTGCTTCTAGCAATTACCAAATACCCCATGTAAATGAAAAATTCACTGTCAAAGTAAAAAATCGGCCTAAAGTACCTGACAATGAAAACTAT
Source organism: Pinus albicaulis (assembly GCA_034641835.2). Classification (NCBI taxonomy): domain Eukaryota; kingdom Viridiplantae; phylum Streptophyta; class Pinopsida; order Pinales; family Pinaceae; genus Pinus; species Pinus albicaulis. Next base: position 293,570,242 of record CM076569.1, read on the forward strand.
TGGCAAGTGTTTGAGGGTGATAAACACATTGAGGATTTTCTACAACCTAAAAATGATTTTGTTGTACCAACACCTATATCAAGCCATGAAAAAGATTGTTTTGCTGAAAAGCAAGCCCACAAAATAGAGTTGTCCTCTACTGCTGATATAAACCATTTTGAACATCTTTATAAGGAAGAATTACTTGACAATCTAGACCAAAAGGACCTTGAGGTTTTACAATGTAAAGATGATAGTATAACAAGGGGCCTTACACCATTAGAGGAACTTTTTGATTTCAATAATGTAGCTAAAAACCAAAGCTGGAGCCTACAGAAACTAATATAGAAGAATATAACATAGGAAGAATGATGGAACCCAAAATGATCAAGTTATCTAACACTCTTCCTCCTCACATAAAACAAGAATATATTGATATTTTCAAAGAGTTTGAAGATGAGTTTGCATGGGGGTACAAGGACTTGAAATCATATGATACCAGCATTATTCAACATAAAATTCCTCTTAAGGAAAATCAGAAACCTTTCAAACAAAAACTAAGAAGGATAAACCATGCTTTACTACCTTTAGTTGAGAAAGAGATTAAAAATATGTATGATGTCTGGATCATAGTTCCCCTTAGATACTCAGAGTGGGTTTCCAACCTTGTGTCAGTTAGGAAGAAGACTGAGAGATTAGGCTTTGCATCAACTTTAGAAATCTGAACAAGGCCTCCCCGAAAGATAATTATACCTTTCCTAAGATGGATCAAATACTCCAAAATGTGGTTGGATCTAAAAAAATGTAACTGTTGGATGGTTTTTCAGGCTACAACCAAGTGCTAGTACTCCCAAGTGATCAACACAAAACTGCCTTCACCACACCTTGAGGTACATTCATGTATGTTAAAATTACATTTGGTTTGATGAATGTAGGGGTCACTTTCCAAAGGGCCATGGAAATATATTTTTCAGAAGACATAGGCTACTTTGTAATCATTTACCTTGATGACATCACTGTTTACTCTAAAACTAATAAAGAGCACTTTTTCTATTTGAGAAAAGTTTTTGAAAACTGTAGGAAATATGACCTGTATTTGAATCCCAAGAAACCACTCTTTGGTCTCTAGGAAGGAAAAATCCTAGGCCACATAATCTTTGAAGAATGAATCAAATTAGACCCCAAAATGATTGAAGGCATATTTCAAATCAACCATTTTATAAATATCAAGGAGTTACAATCTTTCATTGGGAAGATCAACTTTTTGAGAAGATTCATCCCTAACCTTGCTAAAAATTTTAGGAATATTACAAACATGCTAAAAAAGGATACATGAGTTAAATGGACTTTGAAGGCAAAACAATCATTTGAACTAGTGAAACAAGCACTCACTCAAACACCAGTTATTATCAGTCCTAATTTCACCAAGGATTTCTACATTTTTTCATTTTCATCTGAACACATCATTGCTGCAGTGTTGTTGCAAAAGAATACAATTGGGCAAGAACATCCCAGAGCCTTTTTCAGTAAAGAATTAAGGGATGCTCCACTAAATTATAACATCATGGAGAAACAAGCCTTAGCCTTGATAAAAGCATTGAAATATTTTTGAGTCTACATTTTGCACTCTCATATCATTGCTTTTGTCCCACATACAATTTTCAAGGATATTCTAAATCAAGACCCTGATGGTAAAAGGAGAAAATGGATTTCTATTATCTTAGATTATGATTTAGAAATCAAACCCACCAATCTGGTTAAAGGACAAGGACTTGCAAAACTTATGGCTGAATCAAATTTCCAAGCATTAGATATGAATATGGTTGATGTTTTAGAAGAACATGAAGAATTCACTGCTCCATACATTGAAGAAATATTTATGAATTCATATTGGTATGATGATATCATATATGTGATTCTTTATCTCAATACACCTCCTTATTTATCAAAGACAAAAGCTATATTCCCGAAACAAAAAGCCTTAAAATTCTGCATTTTAGATGGAGTGTTATATTGGAAAAATTATGTTGGCATATTGCTTAAATGTTTTCTTGAGAATGATGCAAGAAAAATCATGCATGAGTTTCATGAGGGAGAGTGTGGAGGTCACGTTTACTAGAAAACCACAGCAAACAAGATTCTTAGAGCTTGATATTATTGGCCCACGCTTTCTTTTGACACTCAAAAACTAGTCATGACTTTCCATAAGTGTCAAATTCTTGATGGCAAGAGAAAAATCTTACCTTTGCTTTTGCATCCCATTACTGTTGAAGCTCCTTTTCAATAATGGGGTCTAGAATTCATTGGAGAGATTCACCCCACCTCATCTACCCAACATAAGTGGATCCTCACTACTATTGATTACTTCACTAAGTGGATAGAAGCCATCCCCTCTAGGAATGCCACTGACTTAGTCATTATCAAGTTTCTTGAGATAAAGATCCTGTCTAGATTTGGTTGCCCCAAAAAGATCATTACAAATAATGCTGCTACCTTTAAATCCAAAATAATGATTGAATTTTGCTATAAATATCATATCACATTAGGGAACTCCAAAGCTTACTAGCCCCAAGGTAATGGGCTAGCTGAATCCTCCAACAAAATTCTTATCAACATTATCAAGAGACTGTTGGAACAGAATAATAAATCATGGCATAGTACGCTAGTTCATGCATTATGGGTGGATAGACTAACTACCATGAAATCAATCAGTATGTATCCCTATTAGTTGGTATATGGCATTGATGCAGTCTTCCCAACATCCTTGGAAGTTCCAGTCATGAAACTCCTCCAAGAAGTACAATCAAAAGAAAATGACATGAAGAGAAGGCTGAACCAAACCATTCATTTACATCAGTCAAGAGAGGAAGTTTACAAAATAAACACAAGGAGTACAAGAAAGCATCAAGAAGATATTTGACATAAGGACCAAAGCCAATAATTTCAAAATTGGAGACACAGTTTTGAAATGGGATTCTAGGAGAGAAGACAAAGGTAAACATGGTAAATTTGAGAATTTGTGGAAAGGGACTTATATCATTCATTCAATTAGGGGTCATAATACTTTCTTTTTACAAGAGATGAATGGAGAAGAGTTATTTGGAGGTCCTGTCAATGGAAGGATGCTCAAACACTATTTTTTTCAAGAGTCCTAGCTTCAAAGTTTTCATTCATTATACATAACACTGCATAATAAGATATCATAAAAACAAAAAAAATTAGAAAAACAGAAAAAGGAAAAGAGGGCAGATTTAAAAAGAGGTACAACCCCATACCTAAAAAATATTACTACTGAAAGTGTGCAAGCCTAAATGCCCCTACTTGTTCAAAAAAGAAGATCTTGTTCAATCATCTAGCCTAATCATGGCTGAACATGTTTTAAATTTATGTTGATAAATTAGTATAAAAATGATTGTCAAAGTTATTCAAACTTGAATTATCTGAAAGGATATATTAGGAATGAAATATACTGGTTCCACATGCTCAAAACTGAACCAAAGAGAAATATGGGAATTCATAGAAAATGATAGATCACAACCCTTATTTTTCTAGTTACTATTTGTGCAAAATAATTTTTGTGTGCAGCTTGTTCTAATGCCACAAACCATGGTAAGTCAGGTTGCCTAATCCTGATTTGAACCATGCTATCAATGTTATGTCAATAGTTTAGAGAATCAAGTCGGCCAAACAGCTTAATCTTGGCAGTCAAAATAGTCTCGGTAGAGAATAAAAGAGTTCACTAGCATAATCTGAAATCTTGGAAGCAATAAGGATAGAAGTAGATAGTTTGTTTTTGTTTTAAAAATAAAATAATGTCAAGAGGTTTTCAATTCAAATGCACTCAAAGAAGAAAAAATGTTAGGCCAAGTAGGTTGGGTAGGTAGAAATAAAGTTGAAGTAATCATGTTTTCAAACTATTGAGATCACAACTTCAAAGAAAAATCAGCAAATGAAAAGAAGGAAAAATTGTCCCAATGGAAAAGGCACTGGTCTTCATAAACTCAGAGATTTGATATCTGAAAGTTTTGGACACCTCCAATAAGGGAGTTTCCATCCTCAAGTGGAGCCACTATTATTCATCAATAATTTTTGTTGTTCATGAGATGACTAAGTTATGGTCATAGATTTCTAAAAACAATATTTGTGAAATATTGTGAGTTTTAGAAATCTCACTGCCTTCATTATCCTAAATTAAACTGTTTCACTATATTTTTCCCTCTATGCCTTCTAAATTTCACCTTACTAATCCAAAAAGACTTCATTTTTGGGCCTATTAATCTCGTTTTTCATTCCCCTACCCACACTCTCAATCACTCCCCTTTTCCTCTAAAAAAACCCATTTTCCCTTCATAAACCTTCCTAAAGGAAACCCCTATTGCTCATTTTCCTTTGTATTTATTAAAAAATGTAAAATTCCCCTTTCACATTGTTTAAAGTCAAAACTTAAGCCTATTGGGTCTCTTTATTTTATATATAAAAACTCTAATTTATGTTATAGGCCCGACCTTATGATATATAGGCCTAAGCCCCTTTTCCTCTAGCCCCAGCCCCCTTGCGCTCATAAAACCATGACTCCACCTATACATAAGCCCCTTCCCCTAAATAAATCCCATTTCGCCCTTTCCATTGTATAACCCCACCATAAAAAACTTACAAAAAGGCTTCATAAACCTTTGATATATTAAAACTCTGGCCCCACTCTCCACTTTCCCAGCGCCCATCCAAAAAATTATAAATTAACGCATTTTCATTAAATTATTAAACGCCCTGGGCCCATTCTCCATTTAAACCCGCGACCCAATGTAAATGTGTCACCTGTCCTCCACTCCTGCTGATTTGACCACCCGCTCACCACCCCCGAGGCATACGACCGTCGATCTCTCACCCCGAGATCTGACAATCCCTGACGCATATCGCAAATATAATCGTGTTGAGGTTAATGTCTTGTGACCCACATGAAATGGGAATTTTTTCCCTGCCACGCGCGTGCTCTGAACCATATCGCATGCCCTGTCCTAAAAACCGCTTACCACTCTTCAACCACGCCATAAACCACTTTCGGTTTTTCGAAACCACTTATCCCTCTGCACCATTTTTCAAACCCTCCCGCATTTTTTCAAACTTCTGTGTGCTTCTGCCTTCGGAACCCTACCTCCCACACCGTTTCCTCATCTGCAAACCCTTCCAACCAGCCCAAACCACATAAAAACACAATCTAAGCCCTCCCCGTAGGTTTTCGAATTAACAAGTTGTTTTTATGTGCAGGTTTAATGGTGGAATGCCCAAAGAGCATTCCGATGGTCCAAAAAACATCCAAATAATCCTCTGGATGACTATCTAGGAGTTCAATTCAAATGACAGGTGGCCAAAGGCATTATATCAAGACAAACCATCAATGAAACATGATCATCGATGGTCAAAAGACCCTCCTACCATGAAAGGAAGCATCCCCTGCATGCAGCAAACAAACACAGTCAAAGAACATAGTGAAGAAAGGCAGATTAAAGGATGAAAAAGCTAATCACTGGTCAAAAGAAAAAAATAGAAGATTAGCTAGCTAAAGAAAAGATCAAAGGATAAAGACAGAAAATTGAAAGGTTAAATGATAAAGAAAAAAAATAAAAAATATTAATCAAAAGGATTAATGAACAGGAAGAGATAAAGCTGATTTAAGAGAAACATAATATAAAAAGATAGTTAGAGCTTAAAGACAGAGTTAAAAGGCCTAAATACAGAGATTAAAGACAAAACAAGAGGCAGATTAACCCAAAGTAGATTCGAATTAACTGCACCTACAGGCAGTTACTTCTTTCAAATATATTTTTCCACCTAATGTTTTGTTTCCTTCAATAAAGCATTAAACAGTTATTGCACTCAGTCAGAGATATTTTCTATCTACCAAAAAATTATTGTAATGTTATTAATAGGCCTTAAACAAATATTCTCTCAGAAGTTAAGATAATATTTATTATTCCAGAGAAGTATCTTGAGATATTTTTTCCTTGAGCCTTGCATGCTCTTCAAGGTAGAAAATTCATTAACTCTGTAATAAATCACACCCAAACCCTAGACTCAGCTTCACCTCCTCATTTGCAGATAAATACTGCATTTGAGATCATTATCTTGTTGGCATTTGATGACTCTTTAAAGTAATACATAGTCTTTTAGAGGTTGAAAGGAAGTTGATGTCTTGGAGGTTGTGAATGCCTTGATTTGTTTGTTGATGGAGGAGGCTTGCTTGCAGGATCCCTGAGCTTGGTTATTGGTGAAGTGCTTCTATTTTGTTATTGTTTTTTCCTGTTTCATTATGTTTCCATCTTTATATACTGTAGTAGAACAAATTATTTAGACTAAGAAATGTTTTCAAAGGCACCTTAGCTCTATTTGTTCTTCATTGTCTTTATGTTTTCCTCTACTAGGACATTTTAGAGAATTCTTAATTTCTCTCTAGACCCCCTAAGCTTGTTTATTTCATGAATGGTTTAATACAATAGGTATCAAACATGATTTATGGCTAGCCCTGGTTATTTGATGTCACTAAAACACTGTTTGTGAGGTCTCTCTCTAAAGTACCATTAGTTAGGTCTACTAAAGAGGTTTTGTTTCAATCATACCCTTTGTACTTGCTTAAATAACTATTTTGGAGATCTTCATAGCTATAGTCAAAGATGTTTAGGAATTCCCTCTTCTTTGATTAAAATTATATCTGTGTCTTAAATGTTTTTTGTCCTTGAAGGTGAGATCACTAGAAGTTAAATGAGTTTCTCTCCTTCTATATTTCATTGGAATGTTTTTCTTGAATAATTATCTTATTAATTTGAATCAAAGAATTTATGGTTTTCCCTATCTATTGATTGCCTCTTTATGCTTATGATTTTTAAGTCCCTTCTTGTTAAAGGTACATGATAAAGTATCCTTAATTTCCCTTTGTCCTAATTTTATTCTCACAATTGATGTCCATCTCATTTCCCTTAAAAACCTTGAAGATCCATTGAACAAGTTAGATTTCCCCTGTGATGCTCCCTGATTTATTGATGAACCTTTCATGAATTTTACAGACTCCATTTCTCAATGACTTGGATATTTCCTCATTCCATATATTTTTCTTGATCATCTTACCCAACCAAAATAAAAAACAAACCCTACACTTAACAACTAGCCTAAAATCAACCATCTGAAGCAGACAAGTTCACATCCTTTGCATAAAAATAGAGAGAGCCCTCTCTGAGTCTAGGAAGGCTAGGTCCTAGGACTCCAAAGACTGGTCTGATGTTACCTTGTGCATCTGGTCTACCAATATGCTGAATCACAGGACCCTAACATGTACTTTTTTTCATAACTCCTGACAGGGTAGTATTATTCCTTGATGGCATCTCAGAAAGAATTCCAAGTGGGTGCGATCGAGAATAGTGAGGGTTCCCCCTCATCCTTATGCTCAAATTAGGTTTCTCGCTAGTCCTTGACGTGGGGGGAAGCTTTCAAGAGTGCACAAGTAATATTTTCCCTATTGGAAAAATCATGAACATAAAAATATCCTTCCAACAGATTTAACCATTTATCTACGACATCTATATCTATTTTCCTTCAAATGTGTGAATTTAAAATTTCAATTGTAAATTAAAGGGAGTGGCACCTCTAGAGTGGCTACCGGATGAAGATGCGTCGCTTGTGGGCATTCGCCGAAGGATTTGGGTAAAGTTATCCATCATCATGTTGATATGTTTCTCAAGGGCCTCCTCGAGCAATAGTTTGATAGGATTTCGTACTCCCTCGTCTTTCTTTTTGTCTGCCATGGGAGGACGTTGAGGTTTGTGAGGATAGTTTCTTAAGGGTTCAACTAGATCAAGCTCTAACTCCTTATATCGTGACCTCGTTGGGGACATGCAAAGAAAAACAGAGAAAGAGTAGACCGCTCTAAAAAAACTAATCCGAATTTATGCAGGAACACAACAGAATATGTATAAACATGGACATAGAGATGTAACATAAATATAACTTCATTTCATTAATATCAAAGAATGAAATAAGTTTACATACATAATGGAAATAATATAGCTCGGATAATGGTAGGTTATCTCTGAGAAGAGATGTGGTGGCTACATGCCTCTAAAATGTCTTACAATGAGGCTCGAAGATATATTTATTATTGAGTAACAGTGGAAAACCCTAAACATCCCAAAACCTAACCCTAGGAGATGAAGTGCCAAAACTATGGGTCCCGTTTGGGTAAATTGGTACATCAACTTCCCGAGGACGTAACTTTGGCATACAATCTTTGTTTGACATTTACAATACCTCGTTAGAAATATCTATCTAAGTAATACAACTTTCAAGTGGACAAAATCAGTTGAAGACCCCTGATGGCCCCAGGTTTCCCAAAATAATTTCGTTTAGGGCCTCAGAACGGCTCCAGAAGTTCAAGACCCGAAAAAATTCCAAAAATAGTAAAATGTGCTACAATTAAGGAAACTGAAAAAATGAAAAAAAAAATGGTGGGGTCCAAGTGGAATGGGTAAGTGGCCAACAATATGCACCTATATCAGTCCTCCTCCCTTAGGAAGTAATGGTTCCCATTACGTTGAGTTCCTCCAAGAGACGAGGAAAATTCTTCTTAACTTGGTCCCTAGTGAGCTACTTTTCTTGGTGCAAGAGTTGACCAGCTTTAACAACCCAATACATCTGTATCTTCTACTGGAAAGTGTTCTTGATCTGTGTGTCTATGATCTTATCATTTTTGGCGTGTGCCATGAAGTTGGGGTTTAGCTCTATTGGTGTGAGTTTTCTGCCATGTTGTCAATAGGTTCTAAAATTTTCCATTCTAGATTTTCATCCATGAAATTCAAGCCCAAAAGTGCACAATTTTCTTCAGCTAATAGTTTGGATAATCCTTTAAATTTGATTAGTTTGGTATGATTTATCTCTAAATCAGATTTAAGAACTTTAGTCACACACTCACTTATTTTTCCATCAATATCAATTTGAACTAATATTTATCTAACAACAGATGAAGGTAAATAGGAAATAATTTGAGCATGTAGAATATAAACTCTAAAAGCCTTCAAAGCTTTCACTAATCCATAAGCATGATTTTCTAGCATTTCATACTTCAATTATGCATCTTTAAGGGCTCTGCTAAAAAATTCTATGGGAGCTTCCTTATTTTCTACATATTTTTCTAATAAAACAACATCAATAGTATCTTGAGAGGTAAATGAGAAGATCAAGAAAGGCTTTGAGTATCCAGGGCTTACCGGCTGAGGTGCTTCAATGATATCTTTTTTTATCGACTTAAATGAATTTCTATCTTCAAATGTCCACTTGAATTTTTTGTCCTTCTTCAGCATGCAAGTAATATGCTTCACCACTTCAACAAAATTGGGAATAAACCTTCTTAAAAAAATGATCTTACCAAGGAAATATTGAATTTCTTTCTTGGATCTTGGAAGTGTTATGTCTTGAATTGAAATCACTCTTTTGGGATCAATTTTCACTCCATCTTTAGAAACTACGTGACCCAACATCTTAACTTCTTTAAGATAAAAATGAGACTTCTTTGGATTCAATGATATAACATATTTCCTGCATTTAACAAATACTTGTTTCAAGTGTTGAAGGTGCTCTTGATCTGAAGCTGAAAAAACAGTAATATCATCCAAATGAATGACCAATATTTTTTCTTTTTCTCCAATGAATGCAAATTCCATAGCACGTTTAAAAGTAGCCCCGACATTCATAAGCCCAAATGACATCTTTGCATACATGAATTTTCCCCAAGGAGTAGTGAATGGTGTCTTCTCTCGGTCTTCCGACAAAACAGATACTTGGTTGTATCCAGAGAACCCATCCAACATGTAAATTATGTCTGATGCAGTTACCTTTTGAATAATATGATCCATATTTAGAAATGGATAATTATCTTTCTTGGAGCATTTGTTAAGTTTCCTGAAATCTACACATAATTTGACTTCACTAATCTTCTTTCTTACTAGAACTATATTAGAAAATAAATATGAGTTGTTAGTCATCAGTAATTTTTTCCTTCATAGATGATTGAATGATTTCCCTAGATTTATAGAAATAAAGTTCATGAACATTGTGAGTTCTAGAAATCTCACTGCCTTCATTATCCTTAAGATAATTTTTCTCTATTTTCATCATCCCATCACATCAGGCTCAGCTCACCCATCCCAGAAGACCCATCATGGGCTCATGTCACTGATTTTGAATTTTTTGTGTCACCCTTGACCTCAATCTTCTGTTTTTGTTTTAAGCATAAACCCCTCTACTACTACCTAGGACCACCAAACACCCATCTCTCCTACATCTCCAGAAATGCCTCAAGCATTGATTGTCTCAAAACTGTCTCTGTAGGCCCTCTAGATAACTCAAGGACATTGGATTTTTTATCTTCAATACATTAGTCTATCAAAAACTCTGTTTTATACCTAAATATCCCAAGGTCTAATTTTTCAGTCAAAAACCAAGTCCAAGGAACCTTTGACTAGGTCACCTATGGTTTCACAGGTCATAGGGTGGATTTGGTATCCTAAAAATCTCTGTTTTATCTGTATAAGGATACTGCTTTCAAAGAAGAAGAGGGACAAGTAACTTTGTCCAAAACTGATCAAAAGGGCATTCAATAAATTTTTCCTTGGCCTAGAGCACAAATTTTGCAAGGGACAGCTGCCCTTGATCACATTTCTACAAAAATAACTAGGGTTTCCATTAGCATAAGAAGAGGTAAGGTAATAGGGTGAAATCATCACAATAAGATATCCACAACAAAGAGAAAGGTGGCAGGCCTATGTTTAAAAACAAATCAGGGTTTTGTGGTTGATTTACAAGACAATGTACTAGGCGAAGAACCATCACAAGGACCACAAGAATAGAAGGCACCTTAACACAACCAAGTACTCATTGGATATTTTCAGAAAATCATGAGTGAATAAAGGAAAAAGGTGAGGTGAACTGAACAGAAATGAATGAACTTGAAAGGGCTATAGATAACTTAGAAGACAACGCTATTTAATTTTCTCTAAACAACCCTAAAACCTAAGAGTTTTAAAAGATGGATCAAAAGGGTCAAGTGAACATGATAAGTCCTCCTTCATAAACAAGCAGATGCCATTCAAAGGACATCCAAGGTACCCTCTAAGGTTTGTCAAAAATAGCACTGCTTCACCTGTACCAAGGAGAGAAATGGAAATGGATATCATTTTAAGGGGCTAACTTCCCAAATGCATTCAAAGTAGGCAAAATAAGGCAAGCATAGGGTTGAGTATTAAAGAGATAAATCAAGTTGAAACATGAGGTTACTATTCAGAAAATGAGGTATCAAACTCCAAAAAGGCACTAAGGGATCAAAGGAAAATGTACTATAGGCACCTGTAGAAAATCAAAAGCTTCCAAGTGAAACCATAGCATGCTATAATTTTTTTAAGCTCTATGGAAAAATAGATATGTTCCTGCCTGAAAAATCAGTAAGGAGATAAGGGACATGTTCAGATCACCTACATTCAAAAATGCCAAAAGAGGACAAAAACTGTGTTTTCAATTTGTCAATAGCATGCCTAAAGCAGTTTGAATAAATGCCCAAGTTTTCAAAGGTAAAAGAGATGAAAGAGGCCTTTACACCCCCTTGCCATCACCACACAGAATAAAAAGTGCCTTGAAGAGAACCTCCAAAAATGTTGCAAAAGATAAAGTTATCGGTCAAATGAAAAAAAGGGGTTGAAGACATAGTAAAGTGGGTTTTAAAATTTGATTTATTTCTCTCAAAAAGTATAAATTTCCTTTCGTTTTTACTTAAAATTCACTTAGCCCTTGGAAGAGAGAAAAAATTCTTAAAGAGGAAAAACAAAGGTTTTCTGGTCATTTCTGGGCAAAATTTTCCCAGCGTTGCACGTAGGCGGTGGCACTGCGCATAGAAATTTTGGCGTTGTGCACAAGGGGGAGAGACAATGTTAAATAAAACTGCATTGTGCATAGACAGATCGGTGCTACGCATAGGCATTTGTGCTGAGCACATGCCCAGGTTAGAGCCTAAGCTACCCACAGAAACGGGCGCTGCGCACAGGGGAGGACCCGATAGCCCGTGTAGAGGCTCGAGGCACCCACAAGTCTTCGGGCACTGTGCATACACCAACGCTCCATGGCCCGATAGGCCCAATAGCTCACCCAACCTGCATGAAAGAAATAGGCGCTGCACATAGGCTTGCACGACAACCTGACTTGCCAGCGCTACGCATAAGGTCACCCTGTTATCCACCTATAAAATTTTTCCAAGCAAACAAGTGGCTAAATACGTTTTTGAGTCTTTAAGAGAAACATTTCCTTTGTAAATATATCATTCTTGAAGCCTCCATGTGTTGTCCTTATCCTACAAAGTTACCTTCACTGCTGTTTCCAGTAAAGAACCCTGTTGTTTTGCGAAAGAAACTGCTTTTGAAAGGCCTCCATTTTCCCTTTTTCCCTCTCGCAAAATTCCCATTTTCATCCTTGTTTCCTTCCAAGGATCCCTCAGAAAAATCCTCATTTAACCTCTAAACCATCCTAAATACCCTTTAAAGCTTATAATTTCCCTTTATTTTGTTTTAAAACCCCTCCTTTCGCCTACCAGAACCCCTCATTTGGCTTAAAAACACTGATTTTAGGCCTAAAACAACCGTTTTTACATTAAGGCCCTAAGCCCTTTTCGGCTTAGCCCTTAGCTCCTTTTCCGCATGTGACCCGTGCTATGACCAAGCGCTAAGGCCTAAAGGCAAATCACAATTCGAGCTTTCTTTTCGGTCCTTTCCTTTGTTCTTCAAATATTTCTAATGTGATGAGTTTTACTCTACCAATTTCTGATTCAATCTGGACTGTTGATCTCTCCCGATTCAATGGCTAATATCATGTCGCATTCCATCGGAAGCCTTCCACCTTTCCCCCTCTGACTTAATCTTGACCGTTAATCTTTCTAGATCCGATGGCCCGTGCTCAATCGCATCACGCAAATCCAGTCTTCCCTCTCTTCTTTTCCCTCGATGGCCGACTCCTTGATTTAATGCTGGCCGTTGAATCCACAAAAACCAATGGTCAGGATTCAATCGCACTTTGTTCATAGATTCCATTGCTCGATCCCGCTGATTCGATCTGGACCATTGATCTCTCCCGATCCAACGACTAGTTCTTAATCATGCATCACAAATCCAAAAGTCACATTCAATTTCCTCCTCCGATACCGATCATGCGATTTAATCTCAGTCGTTGATCAAACTCTGATCGGACGACCCACATCATATCATAACCCCGTCCATTTGTTATTCACCCGATCTCTCATATGACTCCATCAAAATATCTTGACCGTCGATTATTCTAATCCAACGGCTCACATTATATCACATTTCATTTCATTCTCTACTCATCTAAACTCTCCAAAGACTTCATCGCACAATCTCCACTGTAGATCATCCCAATCTAATGGTCCCAGTTTATCCTCGCACCCAAAATTTCAAAACAACTGGTTAGCTGCTCTGCCAGTGTTTTTTCCCATTTTTCCGCTACGCTCACTATTTCCATCATTGATCCTCCATCTCCAAGAGCCTCTGAAGTAGTCCTTCCCCACTTCCGCCGGTTTTTATAACATGTTTATCATGTTTTGCAGGTTTCAAAGGTGGTGAATTCACATTGTTTTCACAGTTTCAGTCACGGTGAAAGACCATTGCAGAGCTGAAGATCGCCGAAGAAGAAATCAAAGATATCCAAGGATTAAAAGCATAATATGGAAGATTAAGAAGCATAATCCACGGTCTTCACATATTAAATACAATCATTGATCACAGCAGCGCAGAGGACATATCAGCAGGACAGTCCTTTTACTGAAGAAAGGATCAAAATCACTACTTCCCATTCTCTATTCATCATCGAGCTCCAAAGTAGCTACTACTCTGACAAGAAGTCCTAAAGAACTGATAGTGCATTAGTTACAAAGCATGGAATACCTGAAGGGCTAAAATTCATCCTTTCTTGTCTCGAAGTACAAACAGAGTACCTCCAGCCGAAAGTACTTCATGGAACATACCCTTGAGTTATTATCAAATTGAAGAAGGCCCAATTCATCTAAAAAGTACCTAAAGTCAATGTAAAGATATTAAGACATAATGGGCTTTGAAAGAATTCCCCCCCTCTGTTTTAAATGAATCATTTAAGTTCTATCTGCCGCTACTATCACTCTCCACCTATAAGAACTCATAAGAAATACATTGTAAACATTGGTTGATTATTGAAAAACACTGATTGTAAGCAATTTCACTGAGTTAGAGTTCTGTGAGTAGCAGTTTTGAATAGGTTGGGAGATGATTTTTGAATTATATCAAGCTATCGGACAAGGATGTATGTGACTGGTTTTTCTCTTCTAATATATCAAGCACGTTCATCAAATCCTGATCTAAATCAGTGGTGATGTGTTCCTTCTTGTTATTTTTTTCCCTCTTTTTTACATCATGTTCCATTTTATCTGATAAGAAAACAGTAAATTTAGCTTGGGACATACTGCTACAAGTACCTTAATGCTCCCTGTTTTTTCTTATCTTTATGTTTTCTGCTGATTGTGAATCTAAAGACAAATTCAATATAATTTAACTATTCAAAGATGTTGGCCTGCCCATGCTTATTAATGTATGAATTTAGAATTTGTTCCTTAGATGTTCTTGTTTGGTTTAGTTAAAAGAATTGGGAATCAGGAGGATTTAGAGTTAGCCCTGTCCCCTAGGTTCCTTTTCCTACAGTTATCCTTTCTAATATCCCTTTGAGTCAAATGCCAAAAGAAGAGAAGGTTAAAGGTCTTTCTCTGATCTTAGGTTTCATTCTGTGTTAAACTTGAATGTTTTCTATTGTCTGAAAGTAGTCAGGAGGACTACTGGATTATTTTCTTTCGGAGTTAGCCTCATTAGTAGTTTGTATCATAGAGGTTAAGGCATGCCCTGTCACTAGATTTACTCCAAAGTGGTCACCTTAGAAGGTTTTCCTTGTTACTCCCATGCATTTCCTTATTGTTTCATCCCACACTATCATCTTAAGAGATCCTCTATTTTAGATGACTAGCCCTTTGAACACCTTTGATATTTGAATTGCAAGTAAATCCTTTTATGACCCCATTGCCCAATGGACTTGTGTTTTCTTTGAATCATCTCTCCATTACCCAAAAATCCTTCTCCTCTCATTCCTTTACCTTTCATTGAACCCTTCTTTCATGTTTCCCAACCAACCAAACAAACAAAATAAAACCCTTGTGCCCTATAACTAGCCTAATACCTTGAATCAAACTACAAAGACATATATTTATTTACCTTTATAGAGAGATCCCTCTCTAGATCCAAGAGGGCTAGATCCTGAGATCCCAAAGTGGTTTGATGTTGTCTTATAATTTGGTATTGCCAAATCTGCCAAATCATAGGAACCAAAACATAATGGCTACTCCGCAGGGGAAGAAGACCAAATTAGCCTTGATTTGGTAGTTAATAACTGTGGTGGAAAGTAAATCTCCTCGAACATGTTAAACCCTCCAACTGGCGAATCCACAGTTCCTAAATGACCAAAAGACTCCACTGGTGATCAGTAGGCCTGTTGATTATATTTGTTTTCACAAGACTCCACTGGGAGACCAGTTTCATTACATCATCATCCATATTAAAGCATAGTGGCTTCTCCACATCCCAACACAGCAAGGACCAAGTCACTTCACTATTGGAAGACTCTGAACAATTTTAAAAAATGCATCCAAGTTTCATAACAGAGTGTTGTTATATAATATCAAGCGACCTGGGAGAACTGGAATGGGAGAACCTTCCAAAGGCTATCCTTCTCAGCTCAAAATTCAATGCTAGACCTGTGCTTAAGAAAATTTTCTTGGAATTGGTGGTTGAAAGATATGAAGTTGAGATTGAAATGTTGAATTCACAAGAACAATCATACCAATTCAGAGACCTCGGAGCATTTTTGGAAAGCCTTCCTCCTCCTAAACAAGAAGTAATTTCACTACCTTTTGATGTGCAGGAAGAGGATGATTGGGCCTTCAAGAGCCACACTGAAGATGCGGTGATCCAAGCTTCCAAGGATGCAGGTAGCCTACCAGTCATAGAAGGCATAAAAGAAGAAAGTTTACATCATGTGTTCATTGATCCTGTGGCAGAGTATATGGAGGCCTTGATTGGCTCAAGTTCCCAAACCTTGATCCTTGGCAGGGGCCAGATACATTAGGAGTGGTCACCACGGATGGTGGCCTTGGTTTTGAAAACCCACATTAAAAGGACACTATGGTTATCTCTGACAAGCAGTCATATTTTCTACCCTTGGTTGCTAATTCTTAACTGGCTGCATTGGCACTATTGTATCATATAAAACAACAGAGGTTTCCAAGTTAGAGTAGGGTAGGTAGGAAGTCTCAATAAAGCTCAGTCTGTGAGCATTTAGTTAGTTGTTTTTAATTTCTGTAAATTTCATTCCATGAGCAGTTTGTCTTTATGACATGGACCCACAACAAACCAGACAGTCTAATCCTGGTTTGGCTGTATTTCAATTTCTATTTTAGAATGAAGAGAAGGAAAACCTGTCAGACATTTTAATCCTGGTAGATATTAGTTTAGGTAGAGAAGATATGAGGCCAACTGTTTAATCTGGTCTCATGGATAAATAAGGGTAGAATTAAATTAGTTTTTCTTTTAATAAAAAAAAATGATCAAGAAGGTCTGCAAGTCTAAATGCACCTTGAAAAAAAAAATTAGGACAATAGGATGGGTAGGTAGATTGTTTGGGGAAGTATTTCTGCTGATATAATAATTTCATGTCTGTAGCAGCTAATAAAAGAAGAGAAATATGGTCAAGGATTAGGCTCTGGCCTACTTCCAAAGATTATTTCTGAGATTCTTAAACCTTCAAGAAGATGCCATCCCCATGTGGAGCCACTATTAGCCACCTATAAAATTTTGTCGAGCAAACAGGTGACTAAATATGTTTCTGAGTCTTCAAGAGAAACATTTCCTTTGTAAATCTATCATTCTTGAAGCCTCCATGTGTTGTCCTTATCCTACAAAGTTACCTTCATTGTTGTTTCCAGTAAACAACCCTGTTGTTTTGCAAAAGAAACTTCTTTTGAAAGGTCTCCATTTTCCCTTTTTCCCTCCCACAAAATTCCCATTTTCATCCTTGTTTCCTTCCAAGGATCCCTCATAAAAATCATCATTTAACCTCTAAACCATTCTAAATCCCATTTAAAGCTTCTAATTTCCCTTTATTTGGTTTAAAAACCCCTCATTTCGCCTACAGAGACCCCTCATTTGGCTTTAAAACACTGATTTTAGGCCTAAAATAACCATTTTTACATGAAGGCCCTAAGCCCCTTTCGGCTTAGCCATTAGCTCATTTTCCGCATGTGACCCATTCTATGACCAAGGGCTAAGGCCTAATCACAAATTGCAATCGGAGCTTTCGTTTTGGTCTTTTCCTTTGTTCTTCAAATATTTTCGATGCGATGAGTTTTACTCTACCGATTTTCGATTCAATCTGGACCATTGATCTCTCCAGATCCAACGACTAGGATCACGTCACATTCCATCACAAGCCTTCCACCTTTTCCCCTCCGACTTAATCCTGACCGTTAATCTTTCTAGATCCGACGGCTTGTGCTCAATCGCATCGCACAAATCCAATATTCCCTCTCTTCTTTTCCCTCGATGGCCAACTCCCTGATTTAATCATGGTCATTGAATCCGCAAGAACCAATGTTCAGGATTCGATCACGCTTTTTTCACAGAGCCCATCGCCCAATCCCACCGATTCGATCTGGACTGTTGATCTCTCTCGATCCAATGACCAGTGCTTAATTGTGCATCAGAAATCCAAAATTCCCATTCGCTTGCATCCTCTGATACCAATCATGCGATTTAATCTCAACCGTTGATCAAATTCTGATCGGACGGCCCACATCATATCATAACCCTGCCCATTTTTTATTCACCCTGTTATCACTCAGGTTTTCCTAGAAGTTGTGTAAGAGAAAAGTATACCCGAGGTAACCACAAACCAACCTTTTAGATGCAGAATCTAGCCAATCTGCATCCAGAGAGGGCTCTCTCTTTATGATTTATCTTTGTTCTTGGAAGGTTTTAGGCTAGTTATAGATTCAAGAGTTTGTTTTGGGAAAATGGTGGAATCCACAAACTAAGGGCAAGGTTGAGAGCTTTCGGTCCATTGGGCTATGGAGTCAAAGGATGGCTTTACTGGATTTCTATTCTAAGCACAAGATGGTATTACAGGGCAAGATAGCTAGACAGAGAACAATCCTTAATTTAAAGTGGATGGAATGATCTTGAAGGGATGAAAGGCAGCTAAGAATCTTTCACCATGTTCAAAAGAAAGAAATGAGATGACTACAAACAAAGAGAAATGAAGAATTCTTTATTATAGTAATCAACAATGTTTAAATTAGCAAAGCAAGAGCATTTAAGAATTCATGCTTATAACTAATTTAGAGGAAAACATTAAGAACAATCACATATGAAATCAGAGTACAATTAAGTAAATTATGATTCAATCCTTTATGTAAATTATTCATAGATGGACATAATGATATTATAAACTGATATAAAACTTAAGACAAAGGGTAGAAAGACTTATTGAACTGCAGTCCAACACATGAATCCTGCAAAAAGTCCTGAGTTTCAAATCGTCATCCAGTAAGCCACGAATAAATTTCTCCAAAATGCTTTTATTCAGAAAATCTCAATGTTACAGCAAAGTAATAGAATCCACCCTCAATACTCTCTTTGAGGGTTTATTTATACACAAAATAATTGAAAATATCTCACACTATCCTAGCCCATAATTTGGGGTGACTAAGGAGTAATTTACAAATAAACAGGAGACAAATGGTCTCGTAGATAGCATAATAAGTAACTACTGATGTGCTGTTTCCTTTCTTTGTGGATGTGCTGGAGGTAAGTACTGAAAAAGGGCTCGTTGCTGTCTTTTGGAGTAATTTTTTTTGCTTGCTTGATACTCTTTGTCTTTACGGATACTCTTTTAACCTGTGTAACTGATACTCTTTCATCTGTACTCATTTCTATCCTTTACTTGATAGTAAAGATAAAATTCTTATCCTGAAAATAACTTTTATAGAATTTCCAACATTTCATTCCACCATTGATTATCTGGTATCATAGTCCTTTTGAGCTTTCTCAATGTCTCATCTGCTTCTGTGAGTTTGTAAAAGGTGGGCTCATTAGGAAATAGATACTTTATTTCATGTTCCAAATGAAATAAATTCCTCACTCTATCATAGATGTTTCTCCCTGTTGGTAATGTTGATTGTGGTAAACTAGGAGAACAAGCGCTGTATTTTGAGCATGAGCATTTATTTTCTTTATATAGGTTTCTAAGTCCATTATTTGATCCTCTGAGAGCATAGGACTTGGTAACCCACTGTCCAACAAAGCTTGAAATTTCTCTCTGAAAATATTGATATCAACCAAAATATCTGTGCACTTCCTTTCTAAATTTTGCATGAAAGCTCTCTTGATGAAAACTCTCTTTATTTCTAAAACTGCGCCGGTCCTGTCCTCAATCCCTAATACTGCAAGCTGTTGTTTTGTCCTGGTGTTCAAAAATTGAATGAGCTGATTGGCCTGCTCAGGCCTGCCTCTTAATTCATTTCTGGTTCTGTTTATTTCTTCTTGGGCTATTTTAACCAACTCATTTTGTTCAAAAATAGCTTGAATAGAGGGCCAAATGCCCTTTATTAACTCAATGATGTTACCCCAAAGAATGTCATTTATTTCCTTTAAAGGCTTTTCCAATGAAAGATATTTTTCCAAAGCCTGAACCAATTTTTCCAACCTTTTTATTTCCCTGGTGTTATCAGCAACTGTCTTTTTAGATGTATCATATTTTTCCTCCAATTTTACTAATTGCAATTTAGTTGTTTGGAGTTCTGTGACCCTTAGTTGTAGACTTTCCATCTGTTTTATTAATTCATCAGAACTCAAACTAGAAGTGTTTACCTGGGATGGCTGTGTTTGCTGACCTGTTGTTGTAGTACCTGTTGTTGATGTCTGCCTGATAGTTTCCTGTTCCTGCAAAGCTTGTTCCAATTCCTTCTCTGTTTCACTTAGTCGCTCAGTCATATTTAGGAGCAACTCCATTATTTCTTCCTGTGAATTCCCTTTTAGAACTTCTTGGGTCTGAGGGTGCCTTGAGGCTGGCAATTTTAGCTGCTTCCTTAGTGCATCTATGTCATCATCTTTCTTCTTTATTAATGCCTCAATACTTTTAATGTCTTTGGGGTTGTGACCCAAACCAATGATTATGTCTTCTAAAGACTTTATTCTATTATCTTTGGCCTGTGAAGATGCCTTCTCAATTTGCAATTGTGCAGTTGTGTTATTCAAAGAATCCTGCAGCGTTATAGCTGCCATGGCCTTATTGGTAAGAGTGGAATATACCATTTCCCCAGTTTGTCTGTGTAGCTCTATCTGGTCCATAGGATGGATATCCTTTGCCAAAACTTCAAAATTTGTCCTGATGTAGTCAGCTGCAGTAATGGGTTTTGGCACCTTTGATTTAAAGTGACTCATTATCATTTTGCCTTGTGACATGTCAAATGCTGACATTAGCCTTTCTTGGTTATGGGGAGCCATTTTCATATATTGATCATATACCTTCATTTTTAATGGATAATTCTTTGCTTTAATATTAATGAACGTTCTTTTAATATCCCCTGTGTCTGTCTTTGGTGGTCTGAAAGAGGATACCTCAGTACTTAATTGCTTTTGTAAAGCTTTTCCTTTCTGTCCTGTGTTTGTTTCACTAACTGTGCCAGTTAGTTGACTATCTTCCCTTCCATCGTCAAACACTTCATCTATGATTTCCACATCTGGAAGTGGATTTGATTTATGTTTTTTGGATTGATGTACCTGTGAGGTCCCTTTTGGAGGTGTGGTATCTGGAACCTGCCTCTTCTTTCCTATTTCCACATTTAATGGAGTTTGCAACTCTGGAACTTGTGTGTGCTTTGCCTGTGTGGGAGAAACCTGTAATTGTTCAGGTGCTTTGGAAGTTTGTGGTTTCTCTGCCATGACCAAAGTTTCAATAACCTGGATTGCAGGTTCTTTTCCTTTGCCCTTTGATTCTGCTGCAACTGATGAACTGCTTTCCTGTAGTGCTTGCTGTAGAGTTGCTGCTGAAGAAGTGCAAATGTAGGGTACCTGCACTTGACCATAAGATTCTAGGTCAAAGTTCTTCTCAACATCTTTCATAATTTTATTCATTTTGTCAGCTTCACTTTCTTCTTCAACAAGTGTTCCTTCAATCCATTCATCTTGATTGGCATACTGTTCTAGATCAGGAATCTTGTGGTGTATATAAGGGGATGATTTATTCTTTAATCTCTTTTCACAAATAAAACCAAATGGGTCATAAGGAACCCAACGGAAAGATGTTTGGAACTTTCTTTGTAATATATTTTATGCCTCTCTCTCGGCCTCCCTAGAGTTGCAGATGAAAGGACCTAATTGACTTTTGATCCTTAATTGAGCTTTCTTCTTTACATTACAAAAATGGATCACATCTGAATTGTTCATTTTCCTGAAGTATTCCAAGGCAAAAATCCTCATGGGCACATATCTGGGCAACCTGAATGGATGTAATTCACATCCATAAATTCTGATGACTGTATGGTTTTGATACAAATACCAATCCCCAACTTTATAAGTCCTTGAAAGTTGCAAGGTCTTTCTAATTTCATTACTGAGCCTTGGGGGAGGAATTCCTGTTAACAAAGTTGTTGCGGGATATACAAACTGATCAATGAATTCAGTGTAGGAATAGGGAGAATCAGAGGAAGAATGAATTATGGGGGACCAAAATATGACTGACCTGGGGTTTCCCTTGGCATCAAGTTTTTGAACAGGGAAAGGGAAATTTTCTGACTGATAGTAGATAATGAGATGATAGATGACTGAGGAATATTTAAAAACTTTTTCATCATCTAGCCTCATGAATTGATCATGGATCTTGTTGGCTATGAAAGAGGCAAAGTCATATTTAATCTCAGGAGGTTGCCCAGGGGTAAAAATGGATAGCAAAACCAAGGTTATCTCATCCACATATTCACTGGTGTTGAATCCCAAGACAAAAGATATCATATTTACAATGAGCCTTCCCAATGTATTGAAATAATAAAAACCATAGGGAGGAGACCCTTTTGGCTGATGCTCGGGCAACATGAAATTCTGACACATGGATTTTAACTTTTCTGGAGTTAATTGCCTGGTCTTCTCAATCAATTCTTCCATGGACAATGGTGCTAGTTCTTGGTCTGGTTCAAAGTGTAACATGGCATTGATAGCCTGGGGAGTAATGGGAAACAGAACACTTTGATCAGGAGCTATTACAGCCCTTTGAGTGGGATCATAGTTTGAATGGCAATAATGGATGATTTATGGGAAATAAATGACTGAAGGGATGAGATACCTTGGGAGATTGGATTCCCACAACCCTATAAGATCTTGCCCCTTTGAGTATTCGTCTCTGCAGCAACAATAACTCAATAGGGGACTTTCATCAAAATGCAAGTCTTTAATTTGGAAATCTTTATCTACCAAAGGTAAATATTCCAATTCACGGTGGGGGGCATTCAGTGGAGTGATATTCAAAGCTGCCGAGGCCTCCATTTTGGTTCTTGTGGATTCAAAACGGAGGTTTCTGGTTTTCTT
>CM076569.1:293593068-294001303 GCA_034641835.2 Pinus albicaulis
AAACATATTAGTAGCCATAAAAACAATGGTTCTTTCATCAACAAGCTTTCTACCTACCCAATCCTACAGATCTAACATTTTTTCTTCATTAGAGTGCACTTGGATTGGCAAAATCTTTTACAACATTTTATTCTTTTGAAAGAAGGAAAACTAATATATTTCTACTCCTTATTTCTCCATGGACTCAGATTAAACAGTTGATCCGAAATGATTCTCTACCTAATCTACTGTCTGTTGGGATTAGACTGTCCAATAGAATTTATTCTCTAAATTCTACAACAGAAATTAAAAAAAATTCAAGTCAGGATTGAACAGTATAACTTGATGCTGATCTATGGCATAAAAAAATTTGCGCATAGACATTTATTTTGCAAAAAATTAAATCAAAATGGAAGGCTTAAGATCTGAAAGTTTCTCATCATGGCCTTCTCTTTTCTTTAGAGCTCTAGTGTGAATTTGTTTGAGCTGTTTTGTCTTTATCAACTAGTTCGGATTTTGAGCTGATTGGAACCAGATTTTTACATCTCTCAACTCAGAATTTGAAGCAGATCTGAGTCATTTTCATTTTGAAACCTTAGGTTCATATTTTGATCTTGTTTGAACCTTTAATTTCTATCCTAAACTATCTACTGATAAGCCAAGATTAAACAGTTTGGCAAATCGAATTCACTATCCTATCAGCAGAAAATTTAAAGCTAATTAGTCAAGATTAGACAGTTTGACTAACTAGAAGTGTGTTATTCAGGAGTGTCATTTGAGCTTGCACACTTTCATATTTGTTTCTCTTTTTTGGTATGGGGCTATACCTTTCTTATTTTCACAATCTGCCCTCTTTTCTTTCTCTATTGTTTTTGTATTTTTCTTTTTCTTTGGAGACAAAAATCAACAACTATCTAACTGCTCAACACTGAGTTTTATCGACATTCCTATCTAAAATAGTCTAAACATGGAATATTTACATATTCATATGATACAAAAGTGCCAATGCAGCCAGCTGAGTAATGTCAAGAAGAAGAAGAAACTCTGGTTGATTGTCAGAGGTATCCATAGAACATATTGAAGATTAACCTTCAATACCAAGACTATCATAGGAGGTGACAACTTTTCATGTCTCTGGCTCTTGTAAAGGGTCACTGCTTGATAATTTGAGCCAGTTGGGATTTCCACACACTCTTCCATAGGATCAACAAAGAAAAGATGAAGATTCTCTTCTTTTTGGCCCTCCATGTCTGGTAGATTATTTGCTTCCAAGGCTTCAAATTTGAGGAGTATATCTTCATAAAGTTGCTTGGAAGCTTCATCATTCTTAACAGAAAAGGAAGAAGATTCTTCTTGAGAAGATGGTATATCCTCAGTAGGACATTCTTCTACTTGTTTCTCTCCCTCTTCTTCATCATCATTTGAACTAGAGGACTCATCATATTCGGCAGTGTTGTCCTCTTGTAGCCCTGGTAAGCTCTGGTTTGGTGGACTGTACTCTATGAGGAGGTTATTATATTATGGAGCAAGGGTATGTTCAATTGCTTCCTCTTTTTCAAGAGAAGGATCATTGATTTCAACCTGCTCAAAAATTTATTTGTTTCTTTCCTCCTCATCCTTTGAGCCGAAATTCTGCTGAGTCCCAATTATATGGAAATAATTACTGATGATCTGAAATGAAGCAGAGCAAAGATCGAATGAATCTTCACTGACTTCTAGGCTTTGAAAAATTTCATCATCGGTATCGTAAATAGTCTGCACTGGCTCATTAGATCTTTGAAGGGACTGATCTTCCTTGCATAAATATGCTAATGATGATCTTGCAAAATTAATCTTTGTTTGGGAAGCATCATCACTAGGTAAATCAAAGTTATGAGAATCATGAATATAAGTAATACTACCAATCAAACATACTGGGTTATCAGCAGGTCGTTCCTCATTCTGATGTACAAAAGAACTTTCTAAATTTGTACAACAAAGTTCTCTATGTGAAGGGGCAGGAGTGTTTGTTTTGCAAAGAGTTTCATAGACTGACTGTTTATAAATAGTCTGATCAATCTCGTTTTCTGTCAAAGGGAAGTTTGTTTCTACGTTCCTTTGAACAGGAGTACAACAGCTCTCCGTCTCTTGCGAAGACCGATTTTGAGGTTGGATGTCTTCTTGAGCCTCGGTTATAAGGGATGATGAATCAATATTTGAGTTTTCAGGGATATCTTGAGGAATTTTCTTTACTGCTTGGATCATCTCTTCCTCACCTGATTCATCTATGTTCTTAACATTTTTCAATAGGATTTTAAACTCATGAATGGCTGTTAAAAGATCTTCATGATGCATCTCTTCCAAAGCTTCCTCATTATCTATAATTTGTTGGGTGATGTTTTGTGATGGATCATAATATATTGCACCCAATGATAATGATGTAGTGTTTTATTTATATTTCTCATAGAACACGTATTCAAGGTCTCTTAAAGAAAACAAACTACTAGATCTTAAGCATTCATACCAATCCCTATCTTTTCCTTCTAATGTTAACATGAACATCTTCATTAGGCAATCTTCATGCCATTCAACTTTCAACCTCCATACATGTATATGAAATTTGATGAGATGTAATAGAGGGTCATCAAACTTTTCACCTTGAAAAACAGGAAGGTTTTCATCCAAATTCACCTGGGGCGTCTTGTGTGGAAACCCAGGGATATGATTTCTACTCATTGGGGCATATCTTCATTGTATTCTTGGAATCATGTTTGTAAATCAAGAAAGAGGTCACTATGGCTATTCTACCATGTTAGGGTCCTCTACCAGTGGATTCATTTGGTCTTCTGGGAGTTTCAGAGTGTGGAGTCGCCAGGTGGAAAATTTTAAGCTCGTAAGGAGGTAAAAAATTTTATGGTTCCACCACCATGTGTTTCTTGAGGAGCTGCAAGATTTTCAGGAACTGAATTAGCTCTCAAGGGTGATTTGAAAACAGCTGTCAGTTTAACCCTAGGAGACTTCCTAAGGATACTTTATGGATTATCAACTATCTCAGGTTGATCAGGGTTAGGATGGGCTCTAGTGTGAATCTTTCTAGGAGCCACTATGTTGTGTTTTTCAGACCCAAAATAAAAAAGAAAAGTTCAACCAGGTATGACAATATTTGAGAGGTTAACTATTCTGTTTTATAATTTTAAATCCTACAGTCCTCTAACTGAGTTTGAATGATATTATGATGATAAGGGTTCTCCCCAGTGGAGTCACCATAAATGTTAGGAATCTGTAATCAGAAAAATTGGCAAAGTCCGATCACAGAAACAACATCGTTTCAACCAACTTTGGGATTCTAGGATCTAGCCCTCCTGAATCCAGAGAGGGATCTATGCAATAAGTGCAAATATGGATTTGTATTTGAAGTTTTGGGGTAATAATATTAAGCTAGTTATGAAGACCAAAGGTTTGTTTTCGTTTTTTGGATGGTTGAGCATGAATATTGTTTGAGGTGAAAAGTCATGAATGCAAAGAGTTTCAAAGGTGAAAAGTTGCAAGAAAATAGAACATATTTGTCTAAAAGATAGATATAACACTGGTTTTTAGTCCATTGGGCTATGGAGTCATAACAGGGCTTTAATTGAGCAATAACATCAAGAGTGATCCAAGGGGCAAGTCATCTATATCACAAGATCATTGAGATTAAAATGATGGAATGGGAACAATAAAGTGTTGGAGGGGTGGAAACTGATAATAATTTCACAAGGGATTTATAGTCAGTCCAAACAAGAAAAGCCTCTTAAGTAACTATTTAAAACCAACCAAGGACAGGGCTAACCATCGACTTCTTGGGCAAGTTTGTATTAAAGCAACTTAATTGACAAACAATCCAGTAATCCGCATAATTACCTTCAGAAAGTATGAACACACATAAGAAAAACAAAGTGTAACCTAAGATCATATAAAGTACTTTTAAACCTAGTCTGTTTTCAGTCAAACACCCAGGGAAATCTTCAGAATCTGCCTTTGGAGGATAGAAACTAGAAACATGGCTAACCATAAACTTTTCTAGTCTAACTTTAATAAGCAAATGATGAAAATAACTTTCAAGAACAATGTTTAAAGAAAACAGTAGGACGAGGGAACGCCAACATTCCTAACTGCTTAAGCTATATTTAATCATTCTTAAATAAACAAATTAGAGGAAAGCATTGAGATAAAGCTTATTAGTTAGAGAAGGGTACTGATAAACAATAGATCCTAAATCGGTAAATGTTGTTCTTTATCAGAGAAAAGTGAACAAAATGACATACATAGAAGGAAAAACAATAACGAAGAAAGGGGCACTTCACCAGCGATATAGACCAGGATTCGAAGAAACATCTTGTTATTGATGTCAAACCAGTTACAGTCTTGAAGTCCAATGTTTCAGTTCAGCAATCATATTCACTATTCAACCTAACTAATCTAGCACAAACAGAGCTTCAAGGGCCAGTGAATACTATTTACAATTATAATTTTAAGCTCAAATGTATTTCAAAGTTCTGCAACCAACAATTTTTCATATTCTATAGAAGTATTTATAGAAGAATGAGGAGGTGAGATCCGATAAAAATATCTCTCGGGACAATTAATACAGATTGACGACTTCTCGGCCTTTGAGGGGTTGGATGGAGAAGTTTACAAACATTCTGGTCTGTATTAATTTTTTTACATTTATGAATTAATCTCGGTGGGAGCTTTTATTGACTTTAAGGCTCTGTGTCATGTTTAGAGTAACTCTGCAGATATTTTTAGCATTTAAGTTCCTTGCAGAAGTAACTCTCTGGCTACACTGAGGTGAATAACTTTGTTTGATCAATAACTTCGATCTCTGTTTGCATGCTTTGAGGCACATGTGGCTTTGTGGTAGCTGGGAGGAATCAATTCACCTCAAATGTGGCAGTGGAGGCCTTTCTGTCTGATAAAACACTTATGATTTTCCTTTAATTGTGTTTTAATTTGGGGGATTAGGCTTTTGATAATCAATCTTAGCCGTAATCCCCAAATTTGTCTTCAACACTGATACTCTTTTAATGGTGATTTAATAACAAAGTGTCTTGTCGATGTGTAGGGCTGCACAGGGCTGATATGGAATCAATGCCCATGAAGCGTTGATGAAACGTGTTTCCAGACCCTTCATATCTCTTTCCCTTTGATAAACGAAAGTTCAGAGGATCATCACCCTCGGCTCTCATTTTTCTTTGATTATAATGAGAAAACATTTGAAACCTGCAAAATACAAACAATATTTAAGAAATCCTGCATTTTTGGGTTTTACTGCTGCAGAAGGTGAGGGGAGGAGCGTAGCCATTGGATGGCAGCATCCAACGGTGGAGATCAACAAGGAGAAAATAAAAAGGAGAGGGGAGGGAAGAATAAGAAGAAATGATCTGGGACCATCCGATCTGGACACGAGGACAGCCTAGATCCAATCGGAGGATCACAATCGGGGGAAGAACTTAAATGGCACCAATGTACAGGGAAACGCCGATGCGATTAAGCGCTGGCCGTCGATTTGCAGATCAGATCAATGGTGGAGAGTGAATCGGAGGGGTTAAAAGGGGAGAGGAAGGGTTAATAATCAGAGCGATTTGTGGGCCATTAGATGAGATCAAACGGACGGTCTGGATGTAATCAAAGACATTCAATTGGTGGGGAAAGAAATGGCACAACACTGAAAACTCGCGATGCGATTGAGCGATGACTGTTGATTTGAGGATCGGATCAATGGTGGGTAATTAATCAGAGGGATGGCTGATCGGAGGGGAAAATAAAATGTATTGATTGAAAAATACGATGTGACTGAGCGATCGGGGAGGGCGACGTGATTGAGCGCTATCCTTTTGATCGGCCCAAGATCAACGGTCGGGGATTGCTTTTTAAAGCGAACGGGCGGAAACCCTTTATATAGTACGAAAACTCAAAAATTTAATAACACAAAGGTTTTGGTGGCGGAATATATATATATGAAAAGGCTGGCACCCGACTGTGGGACCTTTGGTCTTTGTGAAATACAATATGCTCGAGGCATTATAACAAAGGGCTAATCGCAATCGAAGCCTCGGACTCGAGCTTTTCAATTAACCCATTGGAATTTTTCGATGCGATAAGTGCTGAAAAGGGTTAGCACTTGGTTCCAACCCCAAATTGTATGGTGGGGAAGTGGTTAGGACTTACCCCAAGGGGGCTTAAGTCCATAGTAATAAAAACTTGTTTTTTACGAAATTTTTCATAGTTTTCAAAGGATTTAGGGGTTTCGGTATGGTTTAAAAATGAGTTTTAAACTATATAAAGAGGATTTTCACGAATGGGAGAAGGGAAACCATGAAAAGTAGAGGAATTTTATGGAGGAAAAGAGGAGAGCAAATGAAGGTTATTTTTGAGAAGAATGGGAAAAGGGAAAAGGTGCTTGTAGTAGTAATCTGTCTTGAAAACCTTTAGGATTTCTGAATGTAAAATGGGAACAACAGTGAAGTTTTGGATAGAGGAGAGGCAGGAGGCCTTCAAGAGTATTCAAGAGCAAACAATTTTTAGTAATCAAATTTGTTCCTTGAAGGCTCAAAAAGTCTTAGCCACCTTTTTCTATAACAAATTTTATAGGTGGCTAATAGTGGCTCCACTTGGGGATGGTGCCTTCTTGAAGGCATCAAGAACTTCAAACTTGCATTCTCTGGGTGGCTGCCTGTGCTTGACCCATTGGGCTGCCTTTCTTCTTGTAGATGATTTTCTTTTGAAAACATATTAGTAGCCATAAAAACAATGGTTCTTTCATCAACAAGCTCTCTACCTACCCAATCCTATAGATCTAAAATTTTTTCTTCATTAGAGTGCACTTGGATTCACAAACTCTTTTACAACATTTTATTATTTTGAAAGTAGGAAAAATAATCTATTTATACTCCTTATTTCTCCATGGACTTAGATTAAACAGTTGAGCCCAAATGATTCTCTACCTAATCTACTGTCTGTTGGGATTAGACTGTCCAACAGACTTTATTCTCTAAATTCTACAACAGAAATTAAAAAGCATTCCAGTCACAATTGAACAGTCTAACTTGATGTTGGTCTATGGCATAAAAACAAGCTGCACATAGACATTTATTTTGCATAAAATTAAATAAAAATTGAAGGCTTAAGATCTAAAATTTTCTCATCATGGCCTTCTCTTTTCTTTACAGCTCTAGTGTGAATTTGTTTGAGATTTTTTGTCTTTATCAACTGGTTCGTATTTTGAGCTGATTGGAACCAGATTTTTACATCTCTCGACTTAGAATTTGAAGCAGATCTGAGTCATTTTCTTTTTGAAACCTTAGGTTCATATTTTGATCTTGTTTGAACCTTAAATTTCTATCCTAAACTATCTACTGATAAGCCAAGATTAAACAGTTTGGCAAATCGAATTCACTATCCTATTAGCAGAAAAATTAAAGCTAATTAGTCAAGATTAGACAGTTCGACTAACTAGAAGTGTGTTATTCAGGAGTGGAATTTGAGCTTGCACACTTTCAGATTTGTTTCTCTTTTTTGGTATGGGGCTATACCTTTCTTATTTTCAAAATCTGCCCTCTTTTCTTTCTCTATTGTTTTTGTATTTTTCTTTTTCTTTGGAGACAAAAATCAACAACTATCTAACTTCTCAACACTGAGCTTTATCAACATTCCTATCTAACCTATTCTAAACATGGAGTATTTACATATTCATATGATACAAAAGTGCCAATTTAGCCAGCTGAGTAATGTCAAGAAGAAGAAGAAACTCTAGCTGCTTGTCCGAGGTATCCATAGAACATATTGAAGATTAACCTTCAATACCAAGAATATCATAGGAGGTGATAGCTTTTCATGTCTCTGGCTCTTGTAAAGGGTCACTGCTTGATAATTTGAGCCAGTTGGGATTTCCACACACTCTTCCATAGGATCAACAAAGAAAATGTGAAGATTCTCTTCTTTTTTCCCCTCCATGTCTAGTAGATTATTTGCTTCCAAGGCTTCAGCTTTGAGGAGTATATCTTCAGAAAGTTGCTTGGAAGCATCATCATTCTTAACAGAAAAGGAAGAAGATTCTTCTTGAGAAGATGGTATATCCTTAGTAGGACAGTCTTCTATTTGTTTCTCTCCCTCTTCTTCATCATCATTTGAACTGGAGGACTCATCATATTCGGCAGTGTTGTCCTCTTGTAGCCCTGGTAAGCTCTGGTTTACTCGATTGTACTCTATGAGGAGGTTATTATATTCTGGAGTAGGGGTATGCTCAATTGCTTCCTCTTTTTCAAGAGAAGGATCATTGATTTCAACCTACTCAAAAATTTCTTTGTTTCTTTCCTCCTCATCCTTTGAGCCGAAATTCTGCTGAGTCCCAATTATATGGAAATAATTACTGATGATCTGAAATGAAGCTGAGCAAAGATCGAATGAATCTTCACTGACTTCTAGGCTTTGAAAAATTTCATCATCGGTATCGTAAATAGTCTGCACTGGCTCATTAGATCTTTGAAGGAACTGATCTTCCTTGCATAAATATGCTAATTATGATCTTGCAAAATTAATCTTTGTTTGGGAAGCATCATCACTAGGTAAATAAAATTTAGGAGAATCACGAATATAAGTAATACTACCAATCAAACATAATGGGTTATCAGTAGGTCCTTCCTCATTTTGATCTACAAAAGAACTTTCTAAATCTGTACAACAAAGTTCTCTATGTGAAGGGGCAGGAGTGTTTGTTTTAAAAAGAGTTTCAAAGAATGACTATTTATAAATATTCTGATCTATCTCATTTTCTGTCGAAGGGAAGGATGTTTCTACGTTCCTTTGAACAGGAGTACAACAGCTCTCCGTCTCTTGAGAAGACCGATTTTGAGGATGGATGTCTTATTGAGCCTCAGTTATAAGGGATGATGAATCAATATTTGAGTTTTCAGGGATATCTTAAGGAATGTTCTTTACTAATTGGATCATCTCTTCCTCACTTGATTCATCTATGTTCTTAAAATTTTTCAATAGAATTTTAAACTCATGAATGGCTGTTAAAAGATCTTCAGGATGCATCTCTTCCAAAGCGTCCTCATTATCTATAATGTGTTGGGTGATGTTTTGTGATGGATCATAATATATTGCACCCAATGATAATGATGTATTTTTTTCTTTATAGCTCTCATAGAACACATATTCAAGGTCTCTTAAAGAAAACAAGCTACTAGATCTTAAGCATTCATACCAATCCCTAGCTTTTTGTTCTAATGTTAACATGAACATCTTCATTAGGCAGTCTTCATGCCATTCAACTTTCAACCTCCATACATGTATATGAAATTTGATGAGATGTAATAGAGGGTCATCAAACTTTTCACCTTGAAAAACAGGAAGGTTGTCATTCCAATTCACCTGGGGCATCTTGTGTGGAAAACCAGGGATATGATCTCTACTCATTGGGGCCTATCTTCGTTGTATTCTTGGAATCATGTTTGTAAATCAAGAAAGAGGTCACTCTGGCTATTATACCAGGTCAGGGTCCTCTAACAGTGGAGTCATTTGGTCTTCTGGGAGTTTTAGAGTATGGAGTCACCAGGTGGAAAATTTTAAGCTCGTAAGGAGTTAAAATGTTTTATGGTTCTACCACCATGTGTTTCTTGAGGAGCTGCAAGATTTTCAGGAACTGAATTAGCTCTCAAGGGTGATCTGAAAACTGCTGTCAGTTTAACCCTAGGAGACTTCCTAAGGATACTTTCTGGATTATCAACTATCTTAGGTTGATCAGGGTCAGGATGGGCTCTAGTGTGAATCTTTCTAGGAGCAACTATGCTGTGCTTTTCAGACCCAAAATAAACAAGAAAAGTTCAACCAGGTATGACAATCTTTGAGAGGTTAACTAGTCTATTTTATAATTTTAAATCCTACAGTCCTCTAACTGAGTTTGAATGATATTATGATGATAAGGGTTCTCCCCAGTGGAGTCGCCAGAAATGTTAGGAATCTGTAATCAGCAAAATTGGCAAAGTCTGATCACAAAAAAAACATCGTTTCAACCAACTTTGGGATTCTAGGATCTAGCCCTCCTGAATCCGGAGAGGGATATCTCCAATAAGTGCAAAGATGGATTTTTATTTGAAGTTTTGGGGTAATAATATTAGGCTAGTTATGAAGACCAAAGGTTTGTTTTGGTTTTTTGGATGGTTGAGCATGAATATTGTTTGAGGTGAAAAGTCATGAATGCAAAGAGTTTCAAAGGTGAGAAGTTGCAAGCAAATAGAATAGCTTTGGCTAAAAGATAGATATAATGCTAGTTTTTAGTCCATTGGGCTATGGAGTCATAACAGGGCTTTAATTGAGCAAAACATCAAGAATGATCCAAGGGGCAAGTCATCTATATCACAAGATCATTGAGATTAAAATGATGGAATGGGAACAATAAAGTGTTGGAGGGGTGAAAACTGATAATAATTTCACAAGGGATTTATAGTAAGTCCAAACAAGAAAAGCCTCTTAAGTAACTGTTAAAACCAACCAAGGACAGGGCTAACCATATACTTCTTGGGCAAGTTTGTATTAAAGTAGCTTAATTTACAAACAATCCAGTGATCCACATAATTACCTTCAGAAAGTATGAACACACATAAGAAAAACAACGTGTAACCTAAGATAAGATAAGGTACTTTGAAACCTAGTCTGCTTTTAGTCAAACACCCAGGGAAATCTTCAGAATCTGCCTTTGGAGGATAGAAACTAGAAACAGGGCTAACCATAAACTTTTCTAGTCTAACTTTAATAAGCAAATGATGAAAATAAATTTCAAGAACAATGTTTAAAGAAAATAGTAGGATGAGGGAACGCCAACATTCCTAACTGCTTAAGCGGTATTTAATCATTCTTAAATAAAAAAAATTAGAGGAAAACATTGAGATAAAGCTTATCAGTTAGAGAAGGGTACTGATAAACAATAGATCCTAACTCTGTAAATGTTGTTCTTTATCAGAGAAAAGTGAACAAAATGACATACATAGAAGGAAAAACAATAACAAAGAAAGGGTCACTTCACCAGCGATATAGACCAGGATCCCAAGAAACAACTTGTTATTGATGTCAAACCAGTTATAGTCTTCAAGTCCAATGTTTCAGTTCAGCAATCATCTTCACTATTCAGCCTAACTAATCTAGCAAAAACAAAGCTTCAAGGGCTAGTGAATACTATTTACAATCAGAAGTTTAAGCTCAAATGTATTTAAAAGTTCTGCAACCAACAATTTTTCATCTTCTATAGAAGTATTTATAGAAGAATGAGGAGGTGAGATCTGATAAAAATATCTCTCAGGACAATTAATATATATTGACGACTTCTCGGCCTTTGAGGGGCTCGATGGAGAAGTTTACAAACATTCTGGTCTGTATTAATTGTTTTACATTTATGAATTAAGCTCGGTGGGAGCTTTTAGAGACTTTAAGGCTCTGTGTCATGTTTGGAGTAACTCTGCAGATATTTTTAGCATTTAAGTTCCTTGCAAAAGTAACTCTTTGGCTATGCTGAGGCGAATATCTTCGTTTGATCAATAACTTCGGCCTCTGTTTGCATGCTTTGAGGCACAGGTGGCCTTGTGGTAGCTGGGAGGAATCAATTCACCTCAGATGTGGCAGTGGAGGCCTTTCTGTCTGATAAAACACTTATGATTTTCCTTTAATTCTGTTTTAATTTGGGGGATTAGGCTTTTGATAATCAATATTAGCCGTAATCCCCAAATTTGTCTTCAACGTTGATACTCTTTTAATGGTGATTTAATAACACAGCGTCTTATCGATGTGCAAGGCTGCACAGAGCTGATATGGCATCAATGCCCATGAAGCGTTGATGAAACGTGTTTCCAGACCCTTCATATCTCTTTCCCTTTGATAAACGAAAGTTCAGAGGATCTTCACCCTCAGCTTTCATTTTTCTTTGATTATATTGAGAAAACATTTGAAACTTGCAAAATACAAACAATATTTAAGAAATACTGTGTTTTTGGGTTTTACTGCTGCATAAGGTGAGGGGATTAGCGTAGCCATTGGATGGCAGCATCCAACAGTGTAGATCAGCCATGAGAAAAAAAAAAGGAGAGGGGAGGGAAGAATAAGACAAAATGATCTGGGACCGTCCGATCTGGAAACTTGGACAACCCAGATCCAATCGGAGGATCACAATCGAGGGCAAAACTTAATTGGCGCCGATGTACAGGGAAACGCCGATGCGATTAAGCGCTGGTCGTCGATCTACAGATCAGATCGACAATGGAGAGTGAATCGGAGGGGTTAAAAGGGTGGAGGAAGGGTTAATAATCGGATCGATTTGTGGGCCATTAGATGAGATCAAACGGATGGTCCAGATGTAATCGGAGACATTCAATCGACAGGAAAAGAAATGGCACAGCACTGAAAACTCACGATGTGATTGAGCAATGACCGTTTATCTGAGGATCAGATCAATGGTGGGTAATTAATCGAAGGGATGGATGATTGGAGGGGAAAATCAAATGTATTGATCGAAAAATGCGATGCGATTGAGAAATCAGGGAGGGCGACACAATTGAGCGCTGTCCGTTTGATTGGCCCAAGATAAACGGTCGGGGATTGATTTTTAAAGCGAACGGGTGGAAACCCTTTATGACGTATGAAAACTCAAAAATTTAATAACCCAAAGGTTTTGGTGGTGGAAAATATATATATGAAAAGGCTGGCGCCCGACTGCGGGGCCTTTGGTCTTTGTGAAATGCAATATTCCCGGGGCGTTATAACAAAGGGCTAATCACAATTGGAGCCTCAGGCTCAGGCTTTTCAATCAACCCATTGGAATTTTGCGATGCGATAAGTGCTAAAAATGGTTAGCGCCTGGTTCCAGCCCCAAAGCGTATGGTGGGGAAGTGGT
The DNA here is from genome assembly GCA_034641835.2 of Pinus albicaulis. NCBI lineage: Eukaryota > Viridiplantae > Streptophyta > Pinopsida > Pinales > Pinaceae > Pinus > Pinus albicaulis. The sequence goes on from CM076569.1 coordinate 293,605,952, forward strand.
TAGGACTTAGCCCAAGGGGGCTTAAGTCCATAGTAATAAAAAATTGTTTTTTATGAAATTTTTCAGAGTTTTCAATGGATTTGGGGGTTTTGGTATAGTTTAAAAATGAGTTTTAAACTATATAAATAGGATTTTCACGAATGGGAGAAGGGAAACCATGAAAAGTAGAGGAATTTTATGGAGGAAAAAAGGAGAGAAAATGAAGGTTAGTTTTGAGAATAAGGTGAAAAGGGAAAAGGTGCTTGCAGCAGTAATCTGTCTTGGAAACCTTCAGGATTTTTGAATGTAAAATGGGAACAGCAGTGAAGTTTTGGACAGAGGAGAGGTAGGAGGCCTTCAAGAGTCTTCAAGAGCCAACATTTTTTAGTAATCAAATTTGTTCCGTAAAGGCTCAAAAATTCTTAGCCACCTTTTTCTATAACAAATTTTATAGGTGGCTAACAGTGGCTCCACTTGGGGATGGTGCCTTCTTGAAGGCATCAAGAACTTCAGACTTTCATTCTCTGGGAGGTTGGCCTGTGCCTGATCCATTGGGTTGCCTTTCTTCTTGTAGATGATGTTCTTTTGAAAAGATATTCGTAGCCATAAAAACAATGGTTCTTTCATCAACAAGCGTTCTACCTACCCAATCCTACAGATCTAACATTTTTTCTTCATTAGAGTGCACTTGGATTGGAAAACTCTTTGACAACATTTTATTATTTTTAAAGCAGGAAAAATAATCTATTTCTACTCCTTGTTTCTCCATGGACTCAGATTAAACAGTTGAGCCCAAATGATTCTCCACCTAATCTACTGTCTGCTAGGATTAGATTGTCCAACAAACTTTATTCTATAAATTCTACAACATAAATTAAAAAGCATTCAAGTCGGAATTGAACAGTCTAACTTGATGCTGGTCTATGGCATAAAAACAAGCTGCACATAGACATTTATTTTGCAGAAAATTAAATCAAAATGGAAGGCTTAAGATCTGAAAGTTTCTCATCATGGCCTTCTCTTTTCTTTACAGCTCTAGTGTGAATTTGTTTGAGTTGTTTTGTCTTTATCAACTGGTTCGGATTTTGAGCTGATTGGAACCATATTTTTACATCTCTCGACTCAGAATTTGAAGCAGATCTGAGTCATTTTCTTTTTGAAACCTTAGGTTCAGATTTTGATCTTGTTTGAAACTTTAATTTGTATCCTAAACTATCTACTGATAAGCCAAGATTAAATAGTTTGGCAAAACGAATTCACTATCCTATCAGCAGAAAATTTAAAGCTAATTAGTCAAGATTAGACAGTTTGACTTACTAGAAGTGTGTTATTCAGGAGTGGCATTTGAGCTTGCACACTTTCAGATTTGTTTCTCTTTTTTGGTATGGGGCTATACCTTTCTTATTTTCACAACTAGCCCTCTTTTCTTTCTCTATTTTTTTTGTATTTTTCTTTTTCTTTGGAGATGAAAATCAACAACTATCTAACTGCTCAACATTGAGCTTTATCGACATTCCTATATAATCTATTCTAAACATGGAGTATTTACATATTCATATGATACAAATTTCCAATGCAGCCAGTTGACTAATGTCAAGAAGAAGAAGAAACTTGGGCTTCTTATCAGAGGTATCCATAGAACATATTGAAGATTAACCTTCAATACCAAGACTATCACAGGAGGTGATAGCTTTTCATGTCTTTGTCTCTTGTAAAGGGTCACTACTTGATAATTTGAGCCAGTTTGGATTTCCACACACTCTTCCATAGGATCAAAAAATAAAAGATGAAGATTCTCTTCTTTTTGGCCCTCCATGTCTGGTAGATTATTTGCTTCCAAGGCTTCAGCTTTGAGGAGTATATCTTCAGAAATTTTCTTGGAAACTTTATCATTCTTAATAGAAAAGGAAGAATATTCTTCTTGAGAAGATGGTATATCCTCAGTAGTATAGTCTTCTATTTGTTTCTCTCCCTCTTCTTCATCATCATCTGAACTGGAGGACTCATCATTTTCGACAGTGTTGTCCTCTTGTAGCCCTGGTAAGCTCTGGTTTAGTGGAATGTACTCAATGAGGAGGTTATTATATTCTGGAGCAGGGGTATGTTCAATTGCTTCCTCTTTTTCAAGAGAAGGATCATTGATTTCAACCTACTCAAAAATTTCTTTGTTTCTTTCCTCCTCATCCTTTGAGCCGAAAGTCTGCTGAGTCCCAATTATATGGAAATAATTACTGATGATCTGAAATGAAGCAGAGAAAAGATCGAATGAATCTTCACTCACTTCTAGGCTTTGAAAACTTTCATCATCAGTATCGTAAGTATTCTGCACTGGCTCATTACTTCTTTGAAGGAACTGATCTTCCTCGCATAAATCTGCTAATGATGATCCTGCAAAATTAATCTTTGTTTGGGAAGCATCATCACTAGGTAAATCAAAGTTAGGAGAATAACAAATATAAGTAATACTACCAATCAAACATACTGGGTTATCAGTAGGTCCTTCCTCATTCTGATGTACAAAAGAAATTTCTAAATCTGTACAACAAAGTTCTCTATGTGAAGGGGTAGGAGTGTTTGTTTTGCAAAGAGTTTCAGAGACTGAATGTTTATAAATAGTCTAATCTATCTCGATTTTTGTCAAAAGGAATGATGTTTCTACGTTCCTTTGAACAGGAGTAAAACAACTCTTCGTCTCTTGTGAAGACCGATTTTGAGGTTGGATGTCTTCTTGAGCCTCAGTTATAAGGGATGATGAATCAATATTTGAGTTTTCAGGGATATCTTGAGGAATGTTCTTTACTGCTTGGATCATCTCTTCCTCACCTGATTCATCTATGTTCTTAAAAATTTTCAGTAGGATTTTAAACTCATGAATGGCTATTAAAAGATCTTCAGGATGCATCTCTTCCAAAGCCTCCTCATTATCTATAATGTGTTGGGTGATGTTTTGTGATGGATCATAATATATTGCACCTAATGATAATTATGTAGTGTTTTCTTTATAGTTCTCATAGAACACATATTCAAGGTCTCTTAAAGAAAACAAACTACTAGATCTTAAGCATTCATACCAATCCCTAGCTTTTCCTTGTAATGTTAACATGAACATCTTCATTAGGCAGTCTTCATGCCATTCAACTTTCAACCTCCATACATGTATATGAAATTTGATGAGATGTAATAGAGGGTCATCAAACTTTTCACCTTGAAAAACAGGAAGGTTGTCATCCCAATTCACTTGGGGCATCTTGTGTGGAAACCTAGGGATATGATCTCTACTCATTGGGGCATATCTTCGTTGTATTCTTGGAATCATGTTTGGAAATCAAGAAAGAGGTCACTCTGGCTATTCTACCAGGTCAGGGTCCTCTAACAGTGGAGTCATTTGGTCTTCTGGGAGTTTCAGAGTGTGGATTCACCAGGTGGAAAATTTTAAGCTCGTAAGGAGTTAAAATGTTTTATGGTTCCACCACCATGTGTTTCTTGAGGAGCTGCAAGATTTTCAGGAACTGAATTAGCTCTCAAGGGTGATCTGAAAACGGCTGTCAGTTTAACCCTAGGAGACTTCCTAAGGATACTTTATGGATTATCAAATATCTTAGGTTGATCAGGGTCAGGATAGGCTCTGGTGTGAATATTTCTAGGAGCAACTATGCTGTGCTTTTCAGACCCAAAATAAACAAGAAAAGTTCAACCGAGTATGACAATATTTGAGAGGTTAACTAGTCTATTTTACAATTTTAAATCCTACAGTCCTCTAACTGAGTTTGAATGATATTATGATGATAAGGGTTCTGCCCAGTGGAGTCGCCATAAATGTTAGGAATCTGTAATCAGCAAGATTGGAAAAGTCCGATCACAGAAACAACATCGTTTCAACCAACTTTGGGATGCTAGGATCTAACCCTCCTGAATCCGGAGACGGATCTCTCCAATAAGTGCAAAGATGGATTTGTCTTTGAAGTTTTGGGGTAATAATATTAGGCTAGTTATGAAGACCAAAGGTTTGTTTTGGTTTTTTGGATGGTTGAGCATGAATATTGTTTGAGGTGAAAAGTCCTAAATGCAAAGAGTTTCAAAGGTGAGAAGCTGCAAGCAAATAGAACAGCTTTGGCTAAAAGATAGATATAACGTTTGTTTTTAGTCCATTGGGATATGGAGTCATAACAGGGCTTTAATTGAGAAACAACATCAAGAGTGATCCAAGGGGAAAGTCATCTATATCATTAAGATCATTGAGATTAAAATGATGGAATGGGAACAATAAAGTGTTGGAGGGGTGGAAACTGATAATAATTTCACAAGGGATTTATAGTTAGTCCAAACAAGAAAAGCCTCTTAAGTAACTATTTAAAACCAACCAAGGACAGGGCTAACCATAGACTTCTTGGGCAAGTTTGTATTAAATCAGCTTAATTGACAAAAAATCTAGTAATACGCATAATTACCTTTAGAAAGTATGAACACACATAAGAAAAAGAAAGTGTAACCTAAGATCAGATAAGGTACTTTGAAACCTAGTCTGCTTTCATTCAAACACCCAGGGAAATCTTCAAAATCTGCCTTTGGAGGATAGAAACTAGAAACAGGGCTAACCATAAACTTTTCTAGTCTAACTTTAATAAGAAAATGATGAAAATAACTTTCAAGAACAATGTTTAAAGCAAACAGTAGGACGAGGGAACACCAACATTCCTAACTGCTTAAGCTGTATTTAATCATTCTTAAATAAACAAATTAGAGGAAAACATTGAGATAAATCTTAACAGTTAGAGAAGGGTATTGATAAACAATAGATCCTAACTTTGTAAATGTTGTTCTTTATCATAGAAAAGTGAACAAAATGGAATACATAGAAGGAAAAACAATAAAGAAGAAAGGGGCACTTCACCAGCGATATAGACCAGGATCCCAAGAAACAGCTTGTTATTGACGTCAAACCAGTTACAGTCTTCAAGTCCAATGTTTCAGTTCAGCAATCATCTTCGCTATTCAGCCTAACTAATCTAGCACAAATAGAGCTTCAAGGGCCAGAGAATACTATTTACAATCAAAATTTTAAGCTCAAATGTATTTCAAATTTCTGCAACCAACAATTGTTCATCTTCTACAGAAGTATTTATAGAAGAATGAGGAGGTGAGATCTGATAAAAATATCTCTCAGGATAATTAATACAGACTGACGACTTCTTTGCCTTTGAGGGGCTCGATGGAGAAGTTTACAAACATTCTAGTCTGTATTAATTTTTTTACATTTATGAATTAAGCTCGCTGGGAGCTTTTATTGACTTTAAGGCTCTGTGTCATGTTTGGAGTAACTCTGCAGATATTTTTAGCATTCAAGTTCCTTGTAGAAGTAACTCTCTGGCTGCGTTGAGGCGAATATCTTCATTTGATCAATAACTTTGGCCTCTGTTTGCATTCTTTGAGGCACAGGTGGCTTTGTGGTAGCTGGGAGGAATCAATTCGCCTCATATGTGGTAGTGGAGGCCTTTCTGTCTGATAAAACACTTATGATTTTCCTTTAATTTTTTTTTAATTTTGGGGATTAGGCTTTTGATAATCAATCTTAGCCGTAATCCCCAAATTTGTCTTCAACACTGATACTCTTTTAATGGTGATTTAATAACACAGTGTCTTGTCGATGTGCAGGGCCGCACAGGGCTGATATGGCATCAATGCCCATGAAGCATTGATGAAACGTGTTTCCAGACCCTTCATATCTCTTTCCCTTTGATAAATGAAATTTTAGAGAATCGTCACCCTCGGCTTTCATTTTTCTTTGAATATAATGAGAAAACATTTGAAACCTACAAAATACGAACAATATTTAAGAAATCCTGCATTTTTGGGTTTTACTGTTGCAGAGGGTGAGGGTAGGAGCCTAGCCATTGGATGGCAGCATCCAACGGTGGAGATCATCCAGGAGAAAACAAAAAGGAGAGGGTAGGGAAGAATAAGATGAAATGATCAGGGACTGTCCGATCTAGACACGTGGACGACCCAGATCCAATCGTAGGATCACAATCGGGGGAAAAACTTAAATGGCGCCGATGTACAGGGAAACATTGATGTGATTAAGCACTGGTCGTCGATCTGCAGATCATATGGACGACGGAGAGTGAATCGGAGGGGTTAAAAGGGTGGAGGAAGGATTAATAATCAGAGCGATTTGTGGGCTGTTAGATGAGATCAAACGGATGGTTCAGATGTAATCGGAGATATTCAATCGGTGGGGAAAGAAATGGTACAACACTGAAAACTTGCGATGCGATTGAGAGATGACCATTGATCTGAGGATCAGATCAACGGTGGGTAATTAATTGGAGGGATGGCCGATCGAAGGGGATAATCAAATGTATTGATCAAAAAATGAAATGTGATTGAGCGATCAGGGAGGGCGACGCGATTGAGCACTCTCTGTTTGATTGGCCCAAGATCAACGGTTGGGGATTGATTTTTAAAGCGAACAGGAAGAAACCCTTTATAACGTATGAAAACTCAAAAATTTAATAACACAAAGGTTTTGGTGGCATAATATATATATATATATATATATATATATATATATATGAAAGTTGGCGCCGTGTAGGGCCTTTGGGTCTTTGTAGAAATCTTGGATGCTCGGGCATTATAACGAGGAATGGCATCGTAATCAGAGCCTCAGGCTCGGGATTTTCAATCAACCCATTGGAATTTTGCGATGTGATAAGCACTGAAAAGGGTTAGCGCTTGGTTCCAGCCCCAAAGCGTATGGTGGGGAAGTGGTTAGGACTTAGTCCAAGGGGGCTTGAGTCCATAGTAATAAAAGCTTGTTTTTTATGAAATTTTTCAGAGTTTTCAATGGATTTGGGGGTTTCGGTATAGTTTAAAAATGAGTTTTAAACTATATAAAGAGGATTTTCACGAATGGGAGAATGGAAAGCATGAAAAGTAGAGGAATTTTATGGAGGAAAAAAGGAGAGCAAATGAAGGTTAGTTTTGAGAAGAAGGGGAAAAGGGAAAAGGTGCTTGGAGCACTAATTTGTCTTGGAAACCTTCAGGATTTTTGAATGTAAAATGGGAACAACAGTGAATTTTTGGACAGAGGAGAGGCAGGAGGCCTTCAAGAGTCTTCAAGAGCCAACACTTTTTAGTAATCAAATTTTTTCCTTGAAGGCTCAAAAAGTCTTAGCCACCATTTTCTATAACAAATTTTATAGGTGGCTAACACCAGCAAGACCCTTTTAGCCTCAACCATATCTCTAACAAAGTGATATTGAACATTAATGTGCTTTGTCTTTGAATGGTAAGCAGGGTTCTTAGCCAAGAAAATTTCACTTTGGCTATCACAGTCTATCCTTATATCTTGTTGTACCAACCCCATACTTGAACATAATCTCTGCAACCAAACTGCTTCCTTGCTTGCATGAGTGGCTGCTATGTATTCTGCCTCTGTAGTTAAAAGAGCCACTACATACTGTCTTTTACTCATCCAACTGACTGTGCCTCCAAATAGGCTAAACACATATCCACTTGTAGATCTTCTTTGGTCTAGATTTCCAGCCCAGTCTGCATCAACAAAACCATGAATGTCCAACATTCTTTCCAATCCTGGTATTCCCTGGTAGCACAAGCCATAATCACTAGTGCCATGTAAATGTCTGAAAACCCGCTTCACTGCTGTCCAATGCTCCTTCCCTGGGTTTGACATAAACCTGCTCAATACTCCCACATCATGTGCAATGTCTGGTCTAGTATAGACTATTGCATACATCAGGCTACCCACTACACTTGCATATGGAACACGGTACATATCCTCCTCTTCTTCTTGTGTCTTGGGACACTGTTCAGCAGATAGATTTAAAACTATAGGAATAGGAACATTCACCAGTTTAATATCCTTCATATTGAACCTCTGCAATATAGTCTTGACATACTTCCTCTGGTTTAACCAGAGCTTCCTCTTTGCCTGATCTCTCTTAATTTCCATGCCCAAAATATAGTTTGCAACACCAAGATCCTTCATGTCGAATTTGGAGAACAACTGGGTCTTAAAATCTTGGATAATTTCTTTGTCATTTCCAATAAACAACATATCATCCACATACAAGACCAAATAAATAACACGGTCACCAGTTAATTTAAAATAAACACAGTGATCCTCCTTTCTTCCGGTGAAGCCAAGTCCCCGTATATAGGTATCAAATTTCTGATACCACATCCTTGGTGACTGTTTTAACCCATACAATGACTTCTTCAACCTGCACACTAGTTCTTTCTTACCCTTCACCATAAAGCCTTTAGGTTGCTTCATGTAGATATCCTCTTCTAGATCCCTGTGAAGAAATGTTGTCTTCACATCCATCTGTTCTATCTCAAAATCAAATGCAGCAGCAACAGATAAAAGCAATATAATAGAAGTAACTTTGGCAACAGGAGAAAACATATCACCAAAATCAATTCCCGACACCTGGGAATAACCTTTTGCTACCTATCGAGCTTTTTATTTCTCCACCTTGCCTTCTACATTCATCTTCTTCTTAAACACCCATTTTCTCCCGATGGGCTTCCTTCTAGCTGGCAACTCCACCAGATCCCATGCCTCATTTTTGTGCAAGGATTCCATTTCATCAACCATGGCCTCCTTTCAGAGTTTTCCATCCTCTGAATCTACTGCCTCCCTGAAATTTTTGGGATCATCATCAGTTATAGTTAAGGCAAAACCTGAACAGAAATATAATGGACTATACCTTTTTGGTTGCCTTCTTTCTTGAACTGATCTTCTCAAAGCTGGAGTTTGTGGCTTTTCCTCTTATGAATCTTCTTTTGCTGTAGAGTCTGATTCATACTCATTTAGCTCAAACTCTATCTTCTCAGGTTCCTTTGGTATGATTTCATGTTTAACAAAATATTTCACCTCTAAACACCACATCTTGGCTATACACAACCTTCCTTGTTTCCGTATTCCAAAGCTTGTAACCTTTTAAACCATCCTTATACCCAATAAAGATGCACCTTTCAGATTTATTATCCAACTTGGTCCTTTTCTCCTTTGGAACATGTACATATGCATCACATCCAAATACCCTTAGATGTGAAAGAGAGGGTTTCTTACCATTCCATACTTCATGTGGAGTCTTATCCTCCAACACTGATGAAGGTGACCTGTTAACTAGATAGCATGTAGTCTCCACTGCCTCTGCCCAGAATTCTTGTCCTAACCCGGTACCACTGAGCATGCTTCTTGCCTTTTCCATTAGTGTTCTATTCATTCTTTCTACAACTCCATTTTGCTGAGGTGTGTATGGAGTAGTCTTCTGTCGTGATATACCACACTTCTTACGGAACTCTTAAAATTCCTTCTTGCAGAACTCCCCACCATTATCTGTCCTCAGCGCCTTTATCTTCTTCTCTGTCTGGTTTTCCACCAGAGCCTTAAACTCTTTAAATCTGTCAAAAGCTTCAGATTTCTTCCTCAAGAAATATATCCATGTATTCCTTGAGAAGTCATCTATTAATGAAACATAGTACATAGACTTTCCCAATGATGGAACTGACACAGGTCCAAACACATCACTATGCACAAGTTCTAATATCTTGTTTGCCCTCTTAGCACCAGAAGGAAAACTCACCCGATTATACTTCCCATATACACAATGCTCACAAAAATCAAAATCTAGAGAGAAATTAGACATACCTTCTACCATGCCATTTTTATGCAGTATCCGAAGGCCCTTCTCTCCAATATGCCCAAGCCTTTGATGCCATAACATGGTCTTTTCTCCAGAGATAGCTAGGCTTTCCACTCCACTTTCAGGAACCACATAACTGTTACACCCATCAATAACAATGCTACCTTGTAGCTTGTACAGAGTTCCAATCTGAACTCCTTGCATTAATACCAGTGCTCCCCGAACCATCTTGCAGGCATCTTTCTCGAACACTGTTTTTACACTTGCATCATCCATCTTGCTTACAGAAACCAAATTTCTGGCCAATGCAGGAATATGTAGAACACTAGGAAGTGCTCTAATCCTTCCACCTTGCAGCTTTAGCTTGACCTTTCCACGTCCGATGATTTTGGCCTTCCTATCATCCCCTAGGAAGACATCACCACCATCATATTTCTCATACTCGTAGAACCACTCTCTATGGGGAGTGAAATGAAAGGACGCACCTGATTCAATCAACCATGAATCATGATATAAATGTGTATTTGAAGAAGAATCCAAATACACATCCCCACCTTCATCCGAGGTGGTTTTTGCCTCTACATAAGGAGCATCATCAGATCCCTTTCCTTTCTCAGGAGCTTTAGATCTGTAGTCATTTTTGAAGTACCCTTCCTTTCCACATTTCTAGCATACCTTTACAAAATTTCCAGGAGATTTAGACCTCCCTCTAGATTTGGATCTCCCACTCGAAACCTTATTCTTGTTTTTGTTTTGTGACCTTCCTCGTACATATAAGGCATCTCCATTCTGGCCCTCCATATTTCTCCGTCTCATTTCCTCCAACAGCAAGGCTGAGACAATGTCATCAAAATTCAAGGTAGTTGTATTGCTACCTATTGCAATAACCAGACTGTCCCACGAGTATGGTAGAGAACACAACAAACTGATGCACTTATCTTCATCTAATATTTTAATATCAACAGATGACAACTGACTTACCACAGTATTGAAGGCATTCATATGCTCTATCACCAAGTCTCCATCCTTCATCCTTAGGTTATACAGATTTTTCCGCAGGAACAACTTATTCACCAGAGACTTAGATTGGTACAAAGTCCTAAGTTTTTCCCACAAATTCTTCATTGTAGCTTCCCCAGATACATTCAACAATACTGAATCTGAGACACACAACCGTATTGTGCTCTTAGCCTTCCGATCTAGTTTCTTCCAGTCTTCATCTGACATTTCCGTTGTTTTAGTACCTAGATCTACCGCGATCCACTGATCTTTATCCACCAGCAGATCCTCCATCTTGAGCTTCCACAACTCAAAAATCTGACCATTAAATTTCTCGATCTCTATCTTTCAGCCGCTCGCCATCTTCTTTCACCGCAAGAGTCGATCCCGTAGATCTCCCACTAAATAGGGTCTACCTCGGGCCTGAGAAAAAAACCCTCAGTAGCAAAGGTGTCCCCTTGAATCCTAAACAACTCTGATACCAAATGTAGGTTTTAACCGTGAACAGAAATTATCTACACATGAATCTTATAACATAAAATAAACAATAGCGAGAGAATAAAACATAAAACAGATAAACACAGAGATTTTCCGCTGGATCCCAAATTGGGACGACCAACTTGATTTTTCATTATATTCCCTTTAGTGTTACAACACATATATATACATGCTGAAGCATACATAAACCCCAATCCATTAACCCTGGATTAGAGTATAATCGTAGTTCCCTTGATTGGATCTACAAAATACCAGGGGCCAAAAACCATCGTACCCCAAAACCATGTGCAAACTCATGCAAAAAACATGGGTGGGTCCGCCTATGAGTGGGACTTCACACCAAAAAAAAAACTTTGCCAGGGCACTGCCCCGGACCCCAACTATGGGGGCTGCCTCCTCCCTTGTGACCCCCCTATTGCGCCTGGCACAAAGTACAACACGTGGGGCTAGTCGTGGAAAGAATATAACACATACCCAACACCTTCTTGTTATTTTTTTTTCCTCTGTTTTACATCATGTTCCATTTTCTCTAATAAGAAAACAATAAATTTAGCTGAGGACATACTGCTGCAAGTACCCTAATGCTCCCTGTTTTTTCTTATCTTTATTTTTTCTGCTTATTATGAATCTGAAGATAAATTCAATATAATTTAACCAGTCAAAGATGTTGGCCTGCCCATGCTTATTGATGTATGAATTTAGAATTTGTTCCTTAGATGTTCTTGTTTGGTTTAGTTGAAAGAATTGGGAATCAGGAGGATTTATAGTTATCCTTGTCCCCTAGGTTCCTTTTCCAACAGTTATCCTTTCTAAGATCCCTTTGATTCGAATGCCAAAAGAAGAGAAGGTTAAAGGTATTTCTTTGATCTTAGGTTTCATTCTGTGTTAAACTTGAATGTTTTTTATTGTCTGAAATTAGTCAAGAGGACTGTTGGATTTTTGTCTTTTGGAGTTATCCTCATTAGGAGTTTGGATCATAAAGGTTAAGGCATGCCCTATCCCTAGATTTACTCCGAAGTGGTCACCTTAGAAGGTTTTCCTTGTTACTCCCATTCATTTCCTTATTGTTTCATCCCATACTATCATCTTAAGAGATCCTTTGTTTTAGATGACTAGCCCTTTGAAAGCCTTGGATATTTGAATCGCAAGTAAATCCTTTTATGACCCCATTGCCCAATGGACTAGTGTTTTCTTTGAGTTTTCTCCCCATTGCCCAAAAATCCTTCTCCTCTCAATCCTTTACCTTACATTGAACCCTTCTTTCATGTTTCCCAACCAAAAAAACAAAAAAACTAAAACCCTTGTGCCCTATAACTAGCCTAATACCTTAAATCAAACTTCAAAGACGTATATTTCTTTACCTTTATAGAGAGATCCCTCTCTGGATCTAGGAGGGCTAGATCCTGAGATCCCAAAGTGGTTTGATGTTGTCTTATCATTTGGTATTGCAAAATCTTCCAAATCAGAGGAACCACAACACACTCGACCCGCCTGATGATGCGCACAGAAGCGTGCAGAGGGCACAACTGAAACGACCAATTGGGTGGCATTGCACACAGGATAAATTTGGCTAGAGTTGCTAAAAAATGGTCAAAATCAACCTTTTTCTCCTCAAATTTTCCCCAGGCTCCTACACAAGTTTAATTAGGTTGGTGGTCACTTTTCTTTTCCCTCCAAGTGTTATTTTTGCATCCATAATCAAAGAAGGGTAACAAAAACCTAAATTGGCTAAAAAACCCTAATCTTCATGGAAAACACTCATTTAACCTTCTAGGGAAAAATTTTCCAGTTGGAGAGTGGTTATTGGTATAAATACACTCAGTACAGGCTAGGCATCCTTCAAAAATCTGAGAGCATTCCTATACTTACTTCCATTTTTCCCCCATTTGTTAAAATTTTCCCTCACCATCACTCCTTTTTCCTCCCTAGACCTAAAAGCTCTCACAAGCTAAAAACCAATTTGTTCAAGGAAACGATCAGTCACCATGTCCGGAGAAGAGATAAGTACGAGTAGTGATGAAGGCCAAGGGCCTATCAAGCCAAAACACAAGGGAGGAAGAATTAATAGGTTTGAGCCCTTGGATACAATTCAAATCACCTCTTCTCCCATGATCCTTGTATGTTTTTAAGATGTTGGATGCTATCAGTTCTGTGAGAGGGTTAAAGAGGTCCAAAACCACTAAGATTTGACTAGGTTGTTTATTCTCAGCCTACAAAACAACCAGGTCAACCTAACAGGAGTAAAGTTTGAGCTATCATCTGAATCTATTACTAGGGCCACAGGGATACCAGATGTGGGTGAGAGATGGTTCAAGAAGAAGAAATTGGCCTTAAGCTACTATAAGTGTTACACATTATCTTGTCACCATGACATTTTACTATCTATATGGGTTCATCAATACCTATATAATGCTCCCTTAGAAGTCTAAAACCCTAAAGTTCCTAAACCAAGTCCCAAATTTGCAGAAAATCTTATAAAAATCATAAAAACACTTGTACCACACTTTTCCTTAGCCTTACCTGTGGCACCGCACTCTTTTGCTCTAAAATCTGTGGAGCTGACTACACGTTTTCTTCATTAAAGGTGTGGACCCCTGTAAAAGGTAAATTGAAGGTGAAAGTAACTTCTAGAAGACCAGCTGGTCGAATATTCACCTAGCTGGAAGCTTCTAGAAGGCATTATCCAGTCGAAGCCTCACTCCCTCCATTCATGATGAACATTCATCCCTTCATAAAGGGAGCCTATTCCTTGGTCTTGGGAACTTAATCCCTTGATAAGAGGACTCTATCCATTCTATTTTGGAGTTGTAACCACTTTCCTTCTCCTATAAATTGAAGCTTTGGTTCAGTCTCAAGGGTACATGCTCATATATGTAAAACTTTTCTATACATTTTCTATACACTTAGTACTTTATTTGTAATTGGTAGCTATGATAGAGAAGGGAATTGCTGAAGAAAAATACTCTTCTGTTGTCCATGCGAGAACGATTACAAACTCGTATTTAGGCTAGCTCAAAGAGTTGAAGGGCTTGTCAGACCAAAAGAAAACGCTTGTTCTGGACCCTGGAAGGACCTGTACGACATCAAGGCGTACGTGGTTGTAAGACTACTCCTTTTATTTAAAGTTAATAAAAATGGATCCTGTTTTCTCAATAAGTTGTTTATGTGTTTACTTGAATGACTTATTTCTTAAATTCCTTGATCATTAAGATATATTTGTGATTTTTGAATTAGTATATGTTGTAGGTGCTTTTGATTCTCTTCCATTTCTTTGTTTGCAGATCTTAAGAGGTGACTTCTTGGAACGACAAGAAAGAAGAATTCAACTAGCATTGGATCACAGGTAGGTCCTTTCTTCATTATAGAAAATCCTAAATCATATATAATCTAGAGAAATCAGTTTACATTTGTCCTGTTTGTTTCTAGCTATCCTTCTGATACTAGGGAGATATTTCTTGTCCACAAGAACGATTTATCCTCCTAACAAAATGGCGACTCCGTTGGGGATTTTGTTTTTTCTTGAACTTAGTTTTATTTTTCTTTGAGTTTGAATTTTGAAAGCTTTTTTTTTTAGATTTTGATTAGTCCATACTTTCTTGGGTAAATTATCTTTGTTGACTCCCTGAAAAGTACTTAGAATTTTTTATTTTTCTTTAAGTTTTCTGATCTATGCACTTTTTCTTTGAAAACAGTGCAGTCACCTCCATAGTTTCTCTATGTAAATAGTGCAGTACCACACCTTTTTACACTGAAACCTGTAGACCTTGAGAAATTTTTTGAAAAACTCAAAATTCTCTTTTCTGGTACCAACTTACAATATTCTCTATGATTACCGAGACTTATATTCACTGTCAAAAGCCTCTTGTGAAAGTTTCTTCTAGCATTCCTAAGTTTTGAGTGATTTTCTAAAGATTTGCATTTTATAAGTGATTTTTTGCTGTCTTTTTATTGCTCAAAGATAAGAAACCTTTATATACCTTAGATCACTGGTATTCCATTGTTTTCTTGCTGAGCCTTTGACTTTATAGCAGAACTTGCTTCTATGAGAATTATACTTAATTTTTTTTATTTACAAATCCTAAGAGACTTTTAGTTCAATGAGTTTTGAATTTCACTTTAAAACCACAATTGGATGATTTTGATTTCTTGCTGGGATAAGCAAAGGATTTCTTGGTTAGATTACAAATTGAGAAAAAAATCCTCCAAATTTTTAGAGTTTTTAGTCTTAAAATTTAAATCTTTAGAAATTTTTAGAGTTCAAAATTAGTGTTTTTAGTTTTGAATTTTGATTTCTAAGTAATCATACTTTTCTTTTGGAAATTGTTTATTTGTAGTTTAAGAATTGAATGATAAAATGGATTTCTTTTTGAGCAATTAATCATTGAGTTCTCATGAAAAAGATTTATTTTCATATATTCTTGTTTTAAAAGGAAGGATTGATGTTTTAAAATAAATTGCATCCCTCAACTCTTTCTTTTAGATAGGTTTCATTGAAAAGGAATTAATTGTTTCTCATATAGATGCATTTTAGTGTTTTTTGGAGTCAGGTCATTATACATAATTGAAGTTTCACTTTCATTACCATTGTCCTAAGAAACAGACAACTAAAAGTAACGCTTAATTAAAATCAATCTAGAAAATTTTTATTTTTCTAGGGATCTTTTCCGCCAACATAGCTTAGGCTAGTGTCTTGGAGTAGGGTGTAATTAACTCTCCAATATAGTTAAAACAAACAATTAGTCGATCTTGCGGTAGGAAAATTCCAATAGTAGCATGTATACTCTGGGAATCTCCTCCTAAAGGAGTCAAGCACGAGATCATATCTGAACCAGTGAGTTAATCAATCCTTCCTCATTGGGAACGATAGAATATATACACGTATTAACAATGCTAAACCTTGAATTGACCATTGTCTAGGTGCCTGGGGTCACTTGTCGGTAAACCTTGGATTATCTCAAGGAGCCTTCAAGGGGATTGAGCGTTGTTACTTTGCCCTTGCGTGTGTATCAGATCGTAAAAATTTCCCCCAGGTATATTTGTTCCTGTTGGTGACCTTAGTGGCCATAAAATTTAGGATTCTTTCCTAAGGTGACGGTGGAGGGAAGATCCCACTGTAACTGGAGTAGACATCGACTAGACTCACTTGGACTCTCTGGAGGGTTATCTTCACTCGAGATGGTTTAAGTGGAGAAACTTGCACTGGTATGTTTCATTAAGCAGGTTTTCGGGGTAACTATTCCACCCTCTATTTCTGCATTAAAATACTACGATGTTGGATTTCATCACCAACTAGTGGTTTTAGTGTGGTAATATACTATTTGTGTGTGGTTTTATCTCTTATATTTTATAGGCACGTGATCATTTTTTTGTTTCTTAGCGACTTTATGAATTTTTATTGAGATTTTCTTTGTTTTCATGTGTTAAAAGTTTTAATCGTGGCTGAATTACCGAGACGATCACGCAGAACTCAGGGGAAACCCCCTGAGTACACACCAAGCCAACTAGAAGGACTTAAATCTCTGATACCAAATGTTATCAGTAGAATTGGATTAACAGAACAAGGAGAATCATCTATAATCACTCATCCTGATTTCGAAGTAGATCAATCGCAAGTAGCAGAGCATACTCCACAGACGGTTTCAATTTCCGAATTAACTGAAGTTGCTACTACAACAAGTGAATTATCACTTGAAGAACCTGAAATTTATGAACCAAAAACTGAACCTGCTACATCATAACCTATTTTAGAATTCACTACTCCAACTCCTAATTATCCTGATTCACCCAGAGTGAAGAATCAGATCACAGAAGATCTTCCTCCTGGTCTCATTATTATTGAAGAAATCATTGATATAGAAGAAGAAGTAATTCTCCCTTTAGCTCAGGAAAATTTAGAACTTAGAGAATGTGAATCAATTTTTTACAGTCCTTTTAGACAAGATTCTTGGTATTGTTCATTGACATATTTTCTGCAAAACGTAGGTCTTCAGTATTCGCCACCCCAAATACCTTTTTACTCTACACCAATAGGGTATAGACCTCAGATAAGCATGTCAGGTGAGTCATCTATTTTTTCTGAATCACCAGAAAAATTTCTCTATGGTGGTCCATCTATTCCTGCAAGCTATCAGTCACTCTCTGGTACGTTCTCAGGAGCATATCCTTTTCCAAGAAAACTAATGTTGTCATCTGGCCTGAATGAATCAAATACTGGAACTTTAAACAATGAGAAATTTTATATGATGTTTGGAAATATTTTGAACCCCAAATCTCAAGGTAGTAATATACAGCCTAGGGGGAAACCTCAAAATAGTCAAATACAGCCTGGGGGGAAACCCCAAGGACAGTACATACCTTAGGGTCAATATCAACCCCAGGGACAGTACATACCTCAATGTCAATATCAACCCCAAGGATAGTAAATACCTCAAGGTCAATATCAACCCCAGGGATAGTACATATCTCAAGGTCAATATCAACCCCATAGTCAGTACATGCCTCAAGGTCAATATCAACCTCAAGGGTAGTATCCTGCTGTAATATTCCTACTTTAGCAAGTAGCTAAGAGGAATATTCATTTTTTTTGTTTACATATAGAAGGTAAATAAATGGGCAACGAGGCCCATACATTGCAAAAGAATGAATAAAATCCCTCATAGTATGAAAAGGGATATTCATAAAAGATGGATTTCATACCCTCAAGTGTGAAAGAGGACATTTGCATGAAGACAAGGTCTAGTTTGACCAAGTCAACAACGTTGGGATAGGAGGTGGAGAACACTTGGAGAGACAACACAGTATGAATGAGAGGAAGATTAATTGGGTGTGGAAACCCTAATGAGTGGGACCCATCGTGAAATGGCTTTCACTTTTTTAAAAAGAGGGCAAGGAAGCCATTTTTATTCATGTTATGGATTATTGATTTCATTGTCTGTTTAGACTTTGTGCATTCTCCTGTTGTTTAGCAGAGTTGCAGTTCTGCTTAGCACAAGGCATTCATGTTTAGAAATTCCTTATCCTTTCAAGAGAGGCCTCTTGAAGGAGATTTCTCTTCATTTCTCCACATTCCGGCTTGAGGCCAAGCATCCTCCTTCAGCTACAACATAGTTTTTGTTTAGAGTTGGGTTGTCTTGCAGGGTGTTGCAGTGGAGGTTACTGAACACCACTTTCTGTGCTTATTTTTCAGAGGATGGAATCTCCTTTCCTTTGGAGGATAAGTGAGGGAGAATTTGAGCTAATTCCCATCATATTTGGCATCAAGCCTACCATTTTCCATCATCTACATCGCAGTATCCCTCAATGACTGCGTTATTTTCAGTGAGCATTTGCAATGAGGGATTGCAGTGATTATTGGAGGGTGAGATCTTCAGTGTTAGGATCAGACTTTCACTTGGAAGATCCATTGGAGGAGGTATATTCATCTGATGCAACATTTTCAGCCATCTTCATCAAGATCTAGTCCTTAAATTGTAGCTTCTACCCTACAACTCCGGCATTTTGCAGTTTTTCATATTTCAACCAATCCTTCCAGGATTATCTTGAAATAGCGTTTGGGAGCATAGATATTCTCTCCCATCCTCATATCATCCATATATATGCATATCAATGATGTTTTTTATTTCCTGTAGTAGTGCTCTAACTATGACTGTGCAATTTTGATCTATAAACATTCTGCTATGTAACAGCATTTCACTTTTTACATATGTGTTCATGGGAGGCTTGTTTGTCTAGACCATTTGATGTGCATTGCACTTATTTGCTGTTGACATATATAATAAAATGGATTTATGGATTCCATACATCTTGGTATAATATTATCATTGCTATTTCTAGTTTGTGTTTATATATTGTTATATCTCCAATTTAGGAATACTATAAGATATTCCTAACATTGTATAATTTCCCTATTTTGGGATATTACAGTGGTATCAGAGCATGATATTTGGCTCAAATTTTGAGTTCTAACTATAAAAAGGAGCAAGATTAGAATGATCGAAAGGATGTGTTTACTCTCATCACTTTTCAGTTCCAAAAAGAGCCTTTCCCTAGAGGTTAAGCTAATGAAGGAGAAGAGATGCCAAGAAAATCCTAGAGGGTTTCAAGAAGAGGAAGGACCATGCACTTCCTATTCTCATGAAGAAGAAGAAAAAGGGCATGGAAGACACTTGGATTAGCATATTTTGAGTGAGTACCTTGTTGAGTACAAGTATCAACCTAGAGCCTTCAAAGAGACTCTAGCCTTCCCACAGTTCATTCAACTGGAGGAAGAGAGGAGACCCTGCAACAAGGGAGAAATCAAGGGCAATAGGTTTCCATTGTCCACTTTTGATGGGACATCTGTAGCAGATGCTTGGACAAGAAGACTTGAAGAATTATTCCTACTACATCCAGTGGTAGAAAGAGAAGCAGTAGAGATTGCAGCGCTGCACATGAAGGGCAAAGCAAGCACTTGGTGGTTCACTCACATAAGTCATGCAAGAGTATCTACTCCTGTAGACTTCACTCAGAGTGTGATCAAGAGATTTGATGGAGAACAATCAGAGAGGGAGGAGCCCTCACCACCTCCTAAGGAGACTTATATTAGTGCTATCAAAACCTTGGAGGAGAAGCCTTCAACATCAGTAGTTGAGGGAGCCAACACAGTGGAAGAAAGAACTCTTGCAGCCATGCAAGGTGTTACCAAAGCCCAAAAAGGTATGATTTCATTTCCACTTTATATTATTGTAGCAAATATTTCAAAATATTGTGGAAATCTGCTGTTGTATGACCCAGGATCATCACTTACTGCTAATATAGAGTAGCAAGGTTGCATTGTGCTGTCCAAAAGTAGTAGTGAAGAAATAAGGACCCATTCCTCATGGGAACAGATGCCAGCTCCATTCAGGAAGCCATGGAGGAAGAGATGTCAAAGGGTAGACATCTTGAGATGAGAAAAATTTTCTCCTCTCTAGATGACACTCTCTCAATGAGCATTCCACACCTCAAAGAGAGACTTCTACTTGCAGAAGATTCAAGGCCTATTTGGTTTTGGAAGGCCATGCATGAGGAGGAGGTCTCATCAGGAGATCTCATTGGAGGTGCACTTCAACATTTCATGAAGTGAAAAGTTCTTCAAAGGTTGGAGGATCATGGTGTCCTATCATGGGAGGATGCCAAGCATTTTAAGAATGAGATCCATTGCCCACATTGGGATGAGTGGATGGTAGTACGGAGCAAGAGGTTTCCAAACCCCTTGCAGATCTATGATACATGCTAGCAAGAATCATGGTTGCGCTGGTTATTTTTGGGTGAGTTTGGTCACTACCCAAAAATTTCTATTTCTTTATCTCATGCCTTGAATATCAATGATAGGATGCATAAGAAGAAGGCATGGTTGTTGTGGCTATTAAGAAGAGAGTTTGGACATTATATGTCAAATCTTATGTCCATGTATTTACCTTTGTTTGAGATATGTCTTATATATTCACATGCATTTATGTTTTTGATATATTTCATGTATGAAATTTTTTTGGGAGGAGGGATAAATTCCCCGTGATGTATAAGGGAGCTGGTTTGTACTATGTTGATGAGGCATCTCACATGTCCATCACTGTATTATTTCTCCATGATTTGCATCTTGAGAATGCAAGGAGGCAGCAAGAGTCCTTGTTGTTGTGGTTACTACTGGGAGAGTATGGGCTGAAATTTCTCCATACTCATCATGGTATTTCGGGAGGAATGTATGGCACATTCAGAATGCAAAGAGGCTACCCTTCAGCATTGGAGGACAAGGAGAGGCTTCCACATAGAAGGAAGAGCTTCTCACATAGCAACATGTTGGTGGATGGCTTTGGCATGTGGGATGTCAAAGAGAGAAGTCATTGTTATAGCATCATTTCTCACCTTCATATGATTCATGATTTCTTTTATGGCTTTGGGCACCCATTCCTACAGACTTGGACAAAATTCACTAAAAAACAGTGTTAAATTCCCCACACGCGGTTATGCCCAGACTTTTCCACGTGTATACGCGAGTCCACATGTACTTTCCCGCATATGCCATTAAAATCATTAAAAAATATATAAAAAATCCCTATTTTCGAGCTGGGTTGATGGTTACTCTGGTAGTTCAACCACCCCAGCACGTGGCCAACTGTTTCCAACTGTTGAAACTACTTTGAGGGAGTATAAAAGCCCCTCATGTGCATGGCCTAAGGGAGAGAGAAATTATTGATGTTATACTCTGTTGGTATTCCCTATCCAAGTCTGAATTCCCGTGCCTCCTGCACTTCCTAGTTCATTACAGGAAACCCTTGTTTCCTGGAGATGCTCATCTCTTTATATGTCATCTCGTATGCACCAGTTCGGAAGGAATCTTAGCGAGGCAAGGGTGGGACGGATCCGGACGACGGTCTGCTCGAAGATCGTGGAAGGATTCAGGTGATCTCTCCACTCATTATTTCTGTACATGCTATTTATAATACAGAAGAACCATCTTGTTCCCGAAATATACGTGTTAGTGTCCGCTTGCATATATGAGAATATTGTTATTTAAGCATTCATTATGGTTTATCTAATGTTTCATATGGATTTCACTAACATTTAGAGTAGATATATGTTGTACAACCAGTTCTTCGTGCTTGTTTCTTCTTGTCTTTCAAGTTAAGAAGGAAGAAGGGTTGTTGGGGGTTTGGACCCCGCGGGATCTGCTTCAACCGTAGGACCTACGGGTAACTTCCTCGATCTACTCTATTTAGTTTTTCATGAACATGTATGGTTGTGTGAGTCCTTCTTAAGTAGCATGCCCTGCTCTGTGGAGGTTTAAACCCAACAAACCTCTAGGGTGATTTTCCCCGAAACAGTCATGAAGTGACAAGGGCCTTAACACTAAGGCCAACAATGTTGTCACTAGTGAGTATGTTCCTGTTGATGGAATGTTCCAAGGGGAGTATGCACCCTTCCTTTTTGAAGATTTTTATGAGGATATTCTCATGGGAGGACTCATCCATGGACCCCACTTTCAGTTTACTCTCTACGCATGGTAGGAAATATACTTCTGTACTTATTAATTGTTTCATTGAGTATGTACACTTCCTCACCATGTATGTACAATGCATTGCTCCACAAGAGGGAAATATTATTTATGGGTTTCATGGTCATGATAGAACCAACCTTTATGATGGAGATAACCCTGCTCTACATGACTTTGAACAAGTGTGTTGTAATTTTCATTGTATAAAACTGATCTATATGTCTGTGCTCAACTTATTGTTCCTAAATTGAGTTCATTAATTGTCAACCAGGGCTAGTAAACTGCTGAAGTGTGGTGCAATATATGTGCCTAGGTAATTGTTTCTTACTACGTTGTGTTTAGTGTTTTATGATTTTTTTGGTTTTATGGTTTTATGTTTGAAAAGGGAAAGAACTAAGTGCTGGTGAAAAGAAGCTATTGGTTATATTAAAACAGAACAAAGCCTAAACTATGGATGACAAACAAAAAATATGCAAAGCTTGATAATGAATTCATTGCAAGGAAATAAATCACAACATGAACTTGAAATTATCCAATTCATTCATTAAATATGTGTTGGAAGAGCTTGAGAAATGGACAAGTTAAGTGTAAATGAAGTTCTCCTAAATAAACAATCAACTCACAATATTGCAAAAAAATGATTATTTGTAACACAATAAGGTTTCTATTCTAGATTAACCTATGATGCTAAAGTTACCCTATTCTGCAACTTTGACTTATCACTACTAGGCCTTATTCAGAAGTTTAGAGATTTTCTAGAATAATGTTTGGGAAAAAGGCTATAGGTGAATTTGTAAAAGATTTGCAGAATAATCCAAGACTTAAACTGATATTACTGACCCCTGTTCATGTGATGATGTATCAATATAAATTCAGAACAAAAGTAAGTAGTAAATAATGAAGGTCGAGAGACTAATTTTTTCAACTAGTACTACTTGAAATACAATGGATAACACTAGGCTAGAATGCGGTCTATCAATATTAAAATACAGTGACTACAACTAAACTAAAATGCCATTAATATTTTCTTGAAAAAAATGAACTGAGATTGAAATAAAGTGATACTAATCTACTTGAAGTACAGTGAACAGAGTTAAACTAGAATGCCATTATCAAACTTGAAATGTAGTGACAGAGCTGAACTGAATGAAATCAAACTCCGGAGTGTTGTAACTAAATCAACATGTAGCTAGTCTATGGAATTCTACAGCCCATCTCGTTTCAATATGAATGATATTTTGGAAGAGTTTGTAAAACAATTCTGGCTGTATTATTCAATGCAGTTGAACATAAACATAAGATTTGAAAGCAAATACAACTAGGATCTAAGATACCACAGCTATTTCTTATTCATTGTTAATGATGTTTTGGAAGAGTTTGTAGGAGTAAGACCAGCTATGAAATTTAGTGTAAACAAGCATAAATCGTAAAATTCAAAAGGAAATGCAACTAAAATCTACAACACCACAGCTATGCCTTATTCATCGTGATGATATTTTGGAAGAGTTTATAAGAGTAAGTCTAGCTGTGATGATTATTGTAAACAAATATGAAACATAACTTCAGAAATCTGCTTAAGCTAGAAATGAAAAACGAGACTAAAATACTTATCTAAGCCGTATGAACAAAGTTGCTCAGGTAGCAGGGGCCCTCTACCACCGGAGTAGCACGCAAAATCTACTTCAAGATTGACTTAGCCTTTCAATAAAATGGTACTTCTTTCATTAACAGAGAAATGACTTCAAAACAGAGTTCTCAGATCTAGCAACAAGAAGATAAAATTTAACTAGCGTTTCTCGGTCTCCCGAGTCATACTTATAATAAGATTACATAACTAATCTTGAGAAAATAAAGGGATAAGTGTCTTTCCCACTTCTAATCAAATTGAAACTCTTATTGAAGGCCTCGCTCTTTATGTGGAGTCTGTGTCTTGATAGGAAACTGCTGCTCAGTATTAATCTCTTCCATGTGCATAACCGCTTGGAGATTTGAACTCAGACTTCGTGGAGAGAAAAAAATGATGAGGGAGTGCTGTAGAATTTTCCCATATTCGTTTTTCCTTCAGATGACACCTGTAACCCATTTAAACTCTAAAATAGCTGCGGAACACGTGATCGGCTACGGAACGTCAGTATTCTGTAGCTATTTTGCAGAAAATTATTAAAATAGCAAAAATCATGAAAATACAATATGCTAATCAATTGCATGTAACCTTTAAGCAATCCTAATCACTCTTCATTGATTTTAGGCTTATGAAGTGATAAAATAATGATGAAATTAAGTGAAGGTTTGTAAAAGAGAAGGCAATTCTAGTGCTCATCACTATAATGTTATTTACCACTTCATGGTAGACATGAAAACATGCACAATTGTCATCTTGTTGTAGAACCACTTGCCACATGATGTACTAAATCAGCAGTTGGGAAGACTGTGATGTATCCACCTGACAAACCATTGGTATTATCCAAACTTGCATGTAACCTTTAGCATTTTTCTAATTTGGATACCAAATGGTGATGATGTGCCATTCATTGTGAATGGGATGTTTTGGCCAGCATGATTCATGACATGGGAGAAAGGATCTTTGGAGATCTAATCTTCTTCTTGCCATTCGAGGGAAAACTTACTGCAGCCCAAGGACAACATATGCTCTACACTTATCATAATTGGAGAGGAAGACAATGTGGGGTAGGCCATCTTGTCTACCATGTTTAGTTATTTAGCCCACCTACATTGCAGGAGCTTAAGGTGGAGGAGATCTTTTATGAGTTGCCATGAGGGAGGGTGACTCATCTTGTATGGATGATAACTTGGGGGTGGAGGTTTTACATGGCAATGATAGTTCCCAAACACATTTCAAACTCCATGCCTTGGGAGGAAGTTTTTCAGTTCTATCCTTGTGGTTGCTTGAGGACAAGCAACATTTGGGAGGGGAGGACTGTAATATTCCTACTTTAGCAAGCAGCTAAGAGGAATATTAAATTTTGATTTTTTCACTTAGTAGACAAATAAATGGGGGAGGAGACCCATACTTGAATATAATTAGCATAAAAACCCTCTTGGTGTGAAAGGGGATCATTATAGTAGCTGGATTTCACACCCTCATGTGTTAAAAGGGACTTTTTCTTGTGGACAAAGTCAATTTTGACTAAGTCAACATGCATGCATGAAGAAGAGGAGATCATCAATGTAACCAGTTCAGTGTGAACAAGGATCAGCATAGAAAAACATTTGTAAGTTGGATTGAAGGCACTTGAGTGTGAAAAGGGATGAAGCAGATCGAAGAGGTCAACCTTGAATAAATCAAACAACGCAGTATGAAGGAGTGGCCTTGATGAAGGTACAACGCAATTTTGGAGGGAGATTTCTCATGTGGAGTTGGAAACCCTAATGGGTGGGATCCAAGGTGAGGAGGCTCACAAAGTTTATAAGGAAGAGGATGGAAGAAATTTGGGATTAGCTTGGATATTATTCATTTTGGTCTCTTTAGACTGTTTGGCATCCTCTTGCTGTTTAGTAGAGCTGTAGTGTTGTTTAGCACAAGGATCTCCTGTTTATGAATCCTTCTTCTTTCTTGAGAGGCATCTTGAAGGAGTATTGTACTTCAATTTTCCACATTCAGGCTTGAGGCAGAGAATCCTCCTTCAGCCACAACGTTATTTCTGTAGAGTATAGTGTTGTGTTGCAGGGTGTTGCAGTGAAAAGTCCCCAACACCACTTTCTAAGCTTATATTTCAGAGGAGGGAGCTTCCCTTTCTTTGAAAGATCTATAAAGAAGGTTTCTGAGCATCTTGTACATCTTAGCATGTGGAAAAATCATTCTCAACCTTCTACAATGTAGTCACTAATAGAAACTGCATCATTTTACTCATCATTACAATAGCAGGGGTTAAGCCCTTGTTTGTGAGCTTGTTCCTTGGAGGAAGGGCCAACCCTTCTCCTGGAAGGCTTTGTAAAGCATCCTTCTTCTATTTCTTGTATATTTCAGCTATATGTATTCAGATCTACTGCTACAGGTCAAAATACCTCCTCATCAGCTCAAAGGAGAAGATAAATATGGAAGGAATACAAAGACCTAAACTAAACCTATTTCTACCATGGTAACGCCTCACTATAACAACACAAGAGCATTATAACGCAGCTAATCAGTGAATAGGCCGCGTTAGTGGCTAGGGAAACACTCTGTTTACACTAGAGGGTAGCATTACCTGTGTTTTAAGTTTGAAATGGGAAAACCCCGTGGAGAATGATTTGAATCTCCAGCTTTTTCTCACAAGAGAGTGAGTACAAAAAGGAAACTGCAAAGCACTAATTTTTATTGGGCCTTGCCATAAACAACTGAACTCTCAAAGAAGGCAAAAGCATGGAGGTTGAGGAAACATCTTGGTTTTTTCTATTCACAACTGGTGGAAAGAGAAGGGCAATTATTGCTCTCTCCATCTCCTATAGAATGGAGTTGAAGGCTCTTGGTTCAAGGTCGAAGGATTCTCAAAGTTTTTGAATACTTGTGAAGAGGAGATCATGGTTGTAGTGTGAAGGTCAAAGTTCAGAGAGGTTCATTGAAAAATTGTTGATCAAGACATCACCACTTTGAGAGATAGAGAGATTGGAAGGCTGAGAAGGGCTTGGTACAACCGACAGTTGTAATCCTCCTTTTTATAAATCAATAGAACTGTATCTGTTTTGTCCATTCTATGCATTGATATTGTCATTATTATTTAATCACTTATATAGCATGAGATGAATGGCTTAGATGTGCATAGTTTAAACGTTTATTATATATTGACTTAATTGATAGGAAATGTATGTTATGGTAGAGATTACACGGGTGCTCTAATTGATTGCAGGGCCAAGATTTGGAGCTGGTGAAGGATAACTCCTACTTCGCTACCTAGTGCTCTCCAAGGGACTCCAAGATCATTAAAGAGGTAATCTTCTATCTTATTCTATCAAGTTGTTTTAAGTTAATATGAATATGTATGTGCCATCTTTGTGAACTATATAGCTAATCTTACTGTCTGCCTCGGGCACCGGAAAGCCCTGAGAGGGATATTTGATAACCAACAACCCAAGAATTTTACCCTATAGCAGAATTGGCGACTTCGTTGGAGAGTTTCCCCATATTTTCTGGACTATTTCTTTCCTCCTTTCTTCTTTCCTCTGTTCACAGACCCTTCTGACCAGTATTTATTCCCAGTAGACATTTCAAAAGCTCACAGAGTTCAATCCTATTTCTATTTTACCATCTGAAGAACTTTACCCTGGCTAACGCTACCTCTTTGGGTTTTCCAGTGCATTATAACACTGAATCTGCTTAGATATAGTGCGTTAATCTCTGGATTAACACTGTCTTTACTCAGATACAATGCGTTACTCAGCTAAAACTTGTTGTTCACTGCTGTGATTGTGTTTTGGTTGCAGAGTTTCTTGGCCATCAGTATCTCTCCTTGACTGAATCCCTGTGCTTGTTTACTAAGATGGAATTTCCATTTGTTTTCTCTTGTTTGAAAAGTTAGTGTCAAAATAATTTAATTTTTAGAGAAGATTTTTTTTTTTTTAGTTTTTCTACATCTAGCTAAGTTAATTCTGAAAATTTCAGTTCATAGACTGTTAAGAAGAGGTAGATAGAAGTCTGAATCTTTAAATTTGAACTGCGCTATTTTAATGTTAGTGCATGGATGTTGAAAAGAAACCTCTTCTTGTAGAAATACTCTTCATTGAATTGAATATTTAGAGCATATTTTGCATGGTTTCTTGAGTCAGAGTCTCATTATATTTCATACGTCCACTACTCCTCCGCAAGACTAATAATCAAGTACACTAAGAATCAAGCGATAATAAAATTTATCACATTACTCTTGCACAAAGGCTCCTTTCACTTAGAGTGAGTTGAGTGAGACCTAGTTGTTGGAGAAAGTAAAATCACCCAAGATCTCAAAACTTGAGACTAGAGTCATTAACGAGCGAAATCCTACTACACTCATATTATCGAGACCACTCCTTTACTTGAGCTAAGCGTGAGACAACACTTGGGTGCACAAGAAGGTAGCCGACCTTCGACTGCATCTGGTGGGCATTCTATATATTGGGGTTCCCTTCAGGGATGTCAAAACTAGATCGGGGATCTAGGTGTTCTGCCCATATAGCATGATTTCCTAGACCGTGGACCCCCCTGATGATGTCCGTGATTTGAGGTATATTTAGTGGCCATACTTTTTAGGGACTTACACAAGGTGGCGGGACAGAACTGCGATACTTGAAGCCAAACGGACCCACTGTCTCGGTCTTTAAGGAGGAGGGCCCTGCGTCTTGCCGAGAGTGCCACAGTACGAGGTTTGAGCGAAACTCTAGTGTGTCTTATGCTGAGGAACAACCTCTCACGCTTTGTTGCAATCTCTTGGATTTCATCACAAGGAAAGCATTGGGCACTGGGCAGAGAGCACCTATTAAGGCCTTGATGATTTTAGAGAGTCCTTTTTTCTTTTTTAGGTGTGTGGTTATTGTCATTGAGAATTTATAATACATCACAATTTATTAAAAATTGTTAAAAATAAACAGGTCACCGTGGTGTCCTCCGACCCATGTCTTCTGTCTCGACGACAACAAGGTCTACCTCCTCTGACTATTGAGGAAGAACTGAACCTTGGTGAACCCCTGCCTTCTACGGAAGAGCAGTCTCCATTGACAAATCCTAATTTTCACATAGCCTCATATCATACGGAATTTCCGGAGGACCCTTTCATAGAAGGTGTTGTACCTCATTAAAATCCTCCAATAATTGTTCCGTTGGGGCCTATGATAGTTCAGATTCCACCACACCAAGACATGTCTTTGGCTGCACAAACATCCATTTCACAACCCGCATCCACAGGGTCGATGCCAATGGAAACCCTCCCAGGTTTGCCACCATCCTCCCCGCCGGTCGTCAGTTCTATGACATCACTTGGTAACCCCAGTAGTCAGCATATAGCTAATCCCAACCCTACTATCATCACAACTGTCAGTAGCTTGCCGAATCCTTCGGGATCTACTCCTACTATGACCATGCTAGGACCCACGATTTCTCCTCCCACAAGTGTGACTACTTTGGTTCCTTTTAGCAACCCTTTCAGTTGGAACCATTTGCTGAGTTCAAACCCCTTGGCCACTATACTATGGGGCAGTGTCACCAGCACGCAGGTAGTAGGGAACATTTCACTTCCCCCGCAATCCTTAGGACAAACGGGACAACCTATTGTTAATACTATTCCCTTAAGTGGTTCAAATATAGGTGTAGGGTCTATGCCATTGTCGAACTATGAAAGTAGTAGCATGCCTTCGGGAAACTCTATTGCATCCATATGGACTAACCCACCCCAACCTCCATTTGGAATGGGAGGGCACTTTTATACTGGGGGCAACTAACCGTTCGCCCCGCAATACAATATGCCCTATGGACAGCAACCATATGTCCCTACCCCTCCACCTATAGGAAATTTTTATCAAAGTCCTACTTATCCTCTTGGTAACACATTGATGGGTGGAACCTATGGTCTAAATAGGCAGCCCATACTTCCTTGGTTAGATTCGGGGGAAAATCCACAATTTCCATTTTTGGTAGCTTTGGACATCCCTGACATCCATAAACTGACTAATGATCCCATCAATCACAACCTACTCTGGCCTCCAGTACCGCACAAGATTCCTTCTGATATCCCAAAGTTCGATGGGAAACAAGGGGACGACCCAGCCACACACATCACTACCTTTCTTCTATGGTCTATATCCAATTCCATGGTGGATGATAGTGTCTGGCTTCGACTGTTTCCCCACACCCTTACAGGAAATGCTGCCAAGTTGTATATTGAATTTCCACGTGCCGTCATCAACAATTTTAGCGCTTTAGTGATGGAGTTTCTAAAGAACTTCCAATTACCAATCAGATTTGAAACTGGAACGGAACTGTTAATCTCGCTGCGCCAAGACACCGCCACCCACATCTCCGATCACATTCATGAATGGAGACGTAGGAGGAGGCTAGTCAAAGCGCCAATCACAGATCATCTCTTAGCTAATTGGTTTTGTAAGTCTCTCTTACCCCACATCTCTAAAGACATTGGCCTTTCCAGTGCGGTTACAGAAGATCAATGCATTTGTCTTCCCCAACATCTGGATTTAATCTATTCACAATCTGGCACGCTATATGATTTTCTCCCCAATGCCCCTGGTAACCCAAATCCTCTAGCTACTCAGAAAACCAGAGCTCATTCTGACAGTCTCGTTGGCACAATCTCTGGTGTAGCCACAAAACAGTCTCGGGGGCAAGCCTCCCAGCCATCTTTAGCTGCCACCGCCCCTCACCAAATGACTACTCTTCCTACCGCTGAGGTAAATTCTGTGCAAACTTCACAAAAACCTAGTGGGAAAAATAAGAAGAACAAGAAAAAGACGTCTTCTTTGGAAGAGCAGTCAGACAATCAGAATAACCCTAATCAGAAAAACACTGCCAAAAATGACAAAGGGAAGGATAAAGCCATGAAATTTCCTTGAAAGATCTGTGTGGAGGACCACTTGACATACAAATTTCCTCGGCTGCAGGAATGCACCGATTTTATCGCAAACAAGGATTTTGGGCGAACACCTGCTGTTCTTCATAATCCTTTCCCTAATCAATAGTAGCAACATCAACACATGGTTGAAAACCCGCCACAACCCCAACAACGGGGCAATGGTGGTTCACATCCTTCCAACCAAGGACCATCTGCCATTTATGGCATTGAGAGTGTTGAACTTCAAACATGAGCCAAGCTTTATGGAAATCCTACCATAGATGCTCAAGAACCTGGTACTAGTTCAAATCCACCGCCGCCCAACGATTTGCATATCGAACAACCTACTGCTGACCTTGTGATTTGTCCCCCCAAAGGGACACTTCGACGGAAGACTCATAACACCTCTGCATGTGCAGCCCAAAACTACAATATTGTAGAAGATTTGGCACAGACACCGTCAACTATGTATGCTCTCGAAGTATTGCAAACTTGTCCAGCACAAAGGAAAGCCTTACTTTCAGCCATTGGTGGAATAGACCCCCAGGATTCCATGCTAGATATATTTGATATGGAAAAATATAAACCTTGCCTCTCACACCAACTCACATTCCAGGTGCAGGTTGTGTCAAAAATGAGACCAATCCATTGCACTGTCATAGACAAAGGTGCTTCGACTTGCATTATGTCACAAGCTTCCTGGCTTAATTTAGGTTCTCCTACCTTAACACCGTCGTTGAATTCCCTCAAAGCTTTTGATGGCCACACGTTCCTCCCAAAAGGATACCTTGCTAGATTTCCCATCACTCTGAGTGGGAAAACGATAACCATGGACGTTGAAGTCGTAGAGCACCATCTTGACTATAATCTATTGCTTGGTCACAGTTGGTCTTATGCCATGACTGCCATTGTTTCTTCGGTCTTCTGACTCGTCCTGTTTCCATTGGATGGAAAAATAGTCATAGTGGATCAGTTATCCTTCTGCACCCCTGATTAAACCATGTTACCAAGTAGCACTGTACCCCTAATAGGAGGCTTTCCTAACTCTTATGTCAGTATCAGTACCGGTCTTCTGAAGGCATCTTCCCTACTGGGTTGTTTTCCTCTCCCTCCACCACAAATCCCAAACACGGTTGCAATGATATCCACCACTTTGGATGGCTCTATCGACCCATGGATCATCTCGACACCTTCAGACATTGATTCCTGCGGAGATTAGATGCCGCTCTCACTAGCCAAGTTGGGTTACCAAGCCATCCAAATCACATCTGAACCCTCCACTGCTATGGTTTCAACCAAAGGTACACACCTCCCACCCATCAGAGCTCTCTCTAAGGATCTCCTCACTGAAGTCTTGCCTACAGACAAAGCTATTCGAGAGATCATGTCTCTATAAGAACGACCTTGGGGAGAGTTTCACCATCACGCTTCGATGATTGACTCGGACGTGATAAAAACTGAAATCCCATCCTTTGACCCACCTGAGATGGTTCCCTCCACTTACACGACTGTTCAAACTATCGATTCAGAAGGGAACATGGGTAATCTTTCTAAGAAAATGCTCATTGATATCTCGGTCAAAATGGGTATCGTGGAAAATATTCAGATTGGAGCCGATTGAAATCCTGAGGAAATTGCATGCCTCACATCCCTCTTCAAGGAATTTCACGATGTTTTTGCTTGGTCTTATGATGAAATTCCTGGCATAGATCCATCTATATTCGAGCATGAAATCAAGATTTATGACAATGCAAAACCAATTCGGTAGCAACTGAGACCTGTCCACCCACGCAAAGCAGCCACCATCAAGATTGAGGTAGAAAAAATTTTAAATGCTGGTTTTATCTATCCCATTCCTTTGATGGAATGGGTTTCCAATATGGTTCCCGTCGATAAAAAACAAGGCACCATTCGAGTTTGTGTTGACTATCACGATCTGAATGTTGCTTATCCCAAAGACAATTATCCTACACCGTTCATAGATCAGATTCTCGACGATTGTGCCAGATGCAAATATTTTTCCTTCATGGATGGATTCTTAGGCTATAAAAAGATTGCAATTAAAAAATATGACCAGCATAAAACTTCCTTCATCTGTCCTTGGGGAAAATTTGTGTATCATAAACTCCCATTTGGTCAGAAGAATGCTGGAGCAACATTTCAGCAGGCTATGGACTATGATTTTCATGACATTCGACATATTGTACAGGCTTGCTTGGATGACCTTCCATTCCATTCCAAGAAACAACATGATCACCTCGCTCATCTGAAGTAAATTTTTGCTAGGTGTAGATTCTACAATATACGTCTGAATCCTCATAAGTGCATATTTATGGTCGAGTCCAGACATCTGTTAGGTTTCATTTTCTCCAAGCACAGGATTAGGGTTGATCCTGATAAGGTTAAGGTGATTGTTTAATTTTCGGCACCACAATCCATCCTTCAACTCCAACATTTTCAAGGGAAGGAAAACTTTCTATGTCGATTCATTGTTAACTATGTCGAGATGATGAAAGGATTTATGCGATTATTGAAGAAAGGAACACTATACTTGTGGGATGACCAAGCTCAACGGTCATTTGATGCTTTAAAACATGCGCTTGTTTCAGCCCCACTCCTTAGTGCCCCCGACTACTCACACGACTTTCTCCTCTACCTGGCAGCCTCACCATCCTCACTTGGAATGGTCCTGGTTCAAGTTCACAGTGACGACAGTGAACATGTGATATATTATTTGTCCAAAGGTCTAATCAGACCTGAATTACGTTATTCACATGTGGAGAAACTTTCTCTGGCGGTAGTTTTTGCCGTCACCCGACTCCGACACTATATATTGTTGCGACAGACCATGGTTATTGCTTTGGAGAACCCCATGTGACACATCCTATCTAGAAAAATTATTGGAGGAAAATATTCCAAATGGATCATAATCCTCCAACAATTTGATTTGGTCTTCATAGCTACCAAAGAAAAGAAATCCATCATCTTCACCGAATTATTATCGAACCTTCCCAGAATCGACCTAGGAGAAGTAGCTCATGATCCATTTCTTGATGAATTTGTATACTTGGTCAATTCTTCGGACCCATGGTATGGAGAAATTTTGGTATACCTAAAAACCCAACGCTTCTACCCAATTCTCACGTCCGATGACCATCGTCGTATCTGCCACCAGGCAAAGCACTACCTCGTGCTAAACGATACACTATATCTTCATGGTGTTGATACTATTCTCCAACGTTGTCTCACTTTCGATGAGGCAGAATGCATTTTAAATGACTGCCACGTAGGGGCATGCAGTGGTCATCTTTCAGGCATATCTACAGCCCAAAAAATCTTGTGCACAGGTTACTATTGGCCCACTTTGTTTAAATACCGCATTGCAGCGGTCCAGAAGTGCCATCCATGTCAAATTTTCACAAAGAAAATGTGCGCTCATCCTGCCCCCCTTCATCTGGTTATCTCCATTGGTCCTTTCACTAAATGGGGAATTGACTTCATCACCTACAATCCCACTTCGAAAAATGGACAAAACTACATTGTGGTTGCGGTCAACTATTTTACGAAATGGGCGGAAGCCATTGCCACTTTCAAGGCCGATGGCGAAACTACCGCTCTCTTCCTGTTCAATCAGGTTATCTGTCAGTTCAGCGTACCCCTATCTATTGTCACAGATCATGGATCCCACTTTCAGAATCATATGATAACCGAATTAACATCCATGCTAAGTTTTCTTCAAGATCAATATTCGTCTTATTATCCTCAAGCTAATGGTCAAGTCGAAGCCATAAATGGTGTCCTCAAAGCCATGATTTGTCGATTGGTCAGAAATCATAAAACCACATGGCATCGGAAGTTGTATTCCTCATTATGGGCATACCGAACGTCAGTCAAAACTGCCATAGTCTTCACGACATTCCAACTTGCATTCGGCCTGGAAGCAGTACTTCCAATCGAGTGTGAAATTCCATCACTCAAACTCGCTGTTGAACTCCTGCCTGGCACCACCGCCACAGAAGAGTGCTTGCTATCACTCGATAATTTGGATGAAACTCATCAAGATGCTACACAAGCACTTGAAGCTCACCAGCACCGAGTCAATGCTCAATACGACAAATCTATCAAGCCTTGTTCTTTCCAAGAGGGCGATCTTGTTCTACTCTATGATCAGAAACATGACCTCTTGGGGGCAGGAACACTCCAACCATTATGGCTTGGTCCTTACATCGTCACTAAAGGCCTCTCAAAAGGGGCTTACAAACTTCAGGACTGTAATGTAATTCCACTCGCAGAGCCCTGCAACGGGCTCTATCTAAAGAAGTATTTTTCCTAGTTTCACACTAGGCATATGCTTTGTAATTTTATGTATATAATTTTTTCCTATTGTTTTGATGTTTCTGGATATTTTTTGGTTTTTGAGGTGTTTTTTCTCATGTATAATATTCTTCTTCCACACAGATTCCGTCACACTCCTTATCATACATAGGATATGTGGAAGGTGCTAGTCGTCACACTAGATGCATTGCTTCAGCTGCTTGGGTTCTCTACACTCCTGAGTCAGACCTTCTTGGTTCTGGGGGAATCCTCCTAGGTAGTGCCACCAATAATGGTGCCGAGTACATGTCAGTGATCCAACTCCTCATGGAAGTGGCATCTCGTGACATCTCCAATTTAGTGGTCAGGTTAGATTCCCAACTCATCATTATGCAGTTAAACAATCATTACCATGTCCGTCATCCAGTATTGTTACGTTATTTTTTAAGGGTGCGACTTTTAGAACGTCAATTTCAAACAATTACATTTGAGCATGTTCCTAGATAATGTAATGCATTAGCCGATTCTTTGGAAAACTATGTGTTAGATTGGCATTTGTCACATTTGCT
This sequence comes from Pinus albicaulis, assembly GCA_034641835.2. Lineage (NCBI taxonomy): Eukaryota > Viridiplantae > Streptophyta > Pinopsida > Pinales > Pinaceae > Pinus > Pinus albicaulis. The sequence goes on from CM076569.1 coordinate 293,641,524, forward strand.
ATAAAAGATTTACTCATGAGTATATATATTTTTATCCCATTGAAAATACATAAAAAATTAAAAAACACAAAATCACCAAAAAGTATGTATATATATATATATATATATATATATATGTCATGTCCAGTACAATAGTTACATCAAAAAATCTTCCAAAACTTGGGTGTTTTACAAAATTTTGGCTATACTAAGCCACACTCTGACACTAATACATCCGCTCTGCCAACTAGGCCTGATGATCATGGTAACATACAACTGCTCTAGCTATCCTCCTCAAAGGCACCAGGTATATCTCTGGCACACCTACGGTATGCCGCTGAAAATGAACTGGAACCTCCCGCATAGGAAGGGGTGGTATGCCCATACTCAAACCCTCCAGGTTTCTGGAGAGTTCATGTAAAACCTGAGCATCATCATCCTAGATGGCTTCCGCATCCTCTTCTGGTGCGCCAGCCTCGGGTAGCTGCAGTCCTCGCCATGCATAGCAAGGGGCCCCAACTGGATGGATAGGTGCCACATTTGTGTCAAGCAAACAAATGCTTCATGTCAAAACATATTTTTCACCCTATTTCAACAAAAAAAAATGGATAAGCATTCAAAAGACAAAAAATAAAGTACTTCCTTGAAATACACTGATAATTTCATTCTTACCATCGAGTCCCCACTGGGTGCCAGGGGGCAGCACTAACTCTGGATCGTCTGTGAAGTTCATCCCTGCATAGGGATAATCCTCAATCATAATAATCTGGTAGTTTAGCCAATCAAAAAACCCATCATCAAAATAGTGGCGGACGAGACCCTCTCCAGTTTGTGGAAGCAAAGTTGCCCACCAAGCCTGCCTCAGCTCGCGTGGGCCCAATGGCACTGTAACAATCCTAGGACTCATCCATGGCACCCGCTCCAGTAAGAAAGAGACAATCAGTGTACTGTACCCAAACTCTATTTGGGTACGGGTCTTACATGCGGTAAGCTCTGCTCTAACCCGAAGGACAACTCCGTCACACCAGTCAAAAACCTGAGGCTGCATACAGTCCAAGGCTAGGAGCATCTGGGCCTTAGTGGCCACATTTTGACTCTTGGCACCTGCCAAGCGAACAATCATCCATAATATAGACCTCAATGGTCTCAAAGTCACCCGTGCGATCAGTACCCAGTTTCTCACAGCCTGAGTGTCACATATGTAATGCTCAAGAATCAGATCAGCAACGAAATGTGGGTCAGCTCTGGACCCCATCAAGTTGGGCCTCGGTCCACGACATGATAGGCCAGTCAAAAAGTACACATCATCCTTCTCGATTGAGAGCTCATTGCCCCCAATCCTAAAGACATGGTGCCGCTTGTCCCATTGTTGGATTAGCCACCTCAGGAGGTCCTCTTGACCCCTCATCAGTTATAAGCAGGTATATTTTAGCAATCCACATCTACAGAGAGCCATCAAGCTTGTAGCATCCGTCATCATCTCTCGTTCTTCCCGTTCATGTTCTCTCTCTTGCCAGATACTCATGATTAAAAGTTGAATACCTGCAAATGCAACATTTTAAACTGATTAAAAATTTCCTGGACCACTTCAAAACGATGGGAAATGAGTTGCTAAAAAACGCAGTGTGCCTAACGCTAGCCTTAGTGTGAAACATAGCGCGCTAACGCGGCATCCCTTCACAGGAAGTGCGCTTAACACGGCTCTAACACTACTGGACTGCGTTAGGCGCAAAAATTTTTTAGGGCCTCACAAATTTTCCATTTTGAACCAGCAAAACTTAACAAAAAGACAATTAAATGATAGCAGGAGGTTCTAGCTCTTACCTGGATCTCGCGAGAAGGAAAACCGTTGCCCGGATTGACCGTAATGTCAACTGAAGATTTCACCCCTTTTCAGCCCAGAGCTCCTTCACAACACTCAAAATAGTGAAAATGAAGGTCTTCCAACCTTCTTATAGCCAATTCTGGGGCATGACTCAAGCTAGTAGGAAAAAGTCGTGAATTCTTGTTGCACATGTGTCGCAACTATTGAGATTTGTTACTGATGTTTTGATGAGTGATCAGGATTCATATGCATACATACTCATGTTTACTCGAGCATTATTTTTATGGTATTTTTCTTGCTCGTTAATCCGAAAAACCTCGAATTCCCTTCTTTGGACTCGTTAAACTTATACGAAGTTGAGATCAAGCATTATTTTTATGGTCTTTTCCTTGCTCATTAATCCGAAAAACCTAGAGTTCTCTTTTTCAGACTCGTTAAAACTGATATGAAGAAACACAAATCTTTCTTTTTAGGGACCTTTTCCTCTATCATAAAATTGTAAAAACCCCGAGTTGACTTTGTTGGGCTCGCTAAACTACCACGACAGAGAGTAAGGAGCCATTCTTTTCCTCTATTTCAAGGATCTTTAAATCGAAAAAGTAACCGAGTTTTCTCCACATGACTCGTTAAAATTTCACGGAGGTAACCGAGTTGTCTTCGTGTGACTCGTTAAAATTTCATGGAGGGCACCGAGTTTTTCTTTGTTGGACTCGTTAAAATTTCATGAAGAGTACTGAGTTTACTTCGTCTCCTCTTACTCATAACAAAATGAGGTAGACGTCCATCGAACATAGATTTCTCACTTTTCCGGCTTTGATGGAATAACTCACAGAAAATGAACTGTTTCGGGCTTACTACTCTCCCTTTGCCGTGCTCAGTTACCAAGACATGACAAAGGTACCCCAATGGAGTTGTCTTTTACGATATTTTTCAGACTGTCTAAACATGAAAAATTCACCGAGTTTACTCGTCTGGACACGTTAAACCTAATCAGACGGGGCATGGAGTTGTATTTTATGATATTTTTCAGACTCTCTAAATATGAAAAATTCATCAAGTTTACTCATCTGGACTCGTTAAACTTAATCAGATGGGGAAAAATTTGTACAAAATGGATACTACCTCTGTTACATTTCAGAAAGGTCAATTTGGCAGCAAAAATATTGAACATGGCACTTCCCAGAAAACTCTTTCGCAGTTAGTCGAACTCTACCATCTATGAGTATTAGCCTTCATCTCCTAGTGTCCCTACACCGATAAAATCCTAACACAATCTTTGGTATTCATTAAGCCTCAATTGCCTAGTACCCTGTTACAGTGCTTTCTATTGTTCAAGTAGATCTCGCTATCTACTACTCTTGTTATTAACCAAACCGCTCATTATGCCAGAAATTATTTGTCGTCTGACATCCCCATTTACTCTTCATTATCTCAATCATAAACAAAATCAGTTGATTTCCATTTCTTGTTGAGAGATGTAGGAAGCCTTAGTGCCTACCTTTCAACATATCTCTTCCTATCGACTTCAACATCTTATCTAGGAAGTTGATCTAGAAACCCATCAGTACCCGGATACTCACAGACATCAGTGGCAGGTAGTCTTGTTTTTTATCAGGAGTCTTCATCATTTTCTCCTGGTCGAATGATTCTATGAGTGTTCAACTTCAACTCATTTTATTCACACTCACTAGATTGTATTGTGCATCTTAGGGACCATCATCATTTTCGGCGGCCACCTTCACATCTGTTAATAATTTTCATTATAGACTGGTAATCAAATGATTTCTCACATGTTCGACGACAGCTCCTTCATTCACATGTTGAGAAATATGCAGTTTAAGTGAATTGGCGTTCAAGACCTTGGGGCAAAGGTTACATCATTAAAGTTGTGTTCCCTTCCCCAAGTTGCGATATTGTTTATGGAGACAGCTTCTTCAACCTAATCTTGTTATGACAGACACTTCCACATTATGCTTATTGGTGGATAGATTCTACATATCTCCATTCTAGAGAAATCATGTTTTTTAAGCTACTGAGCATGGGAATTTCTGACTCAAGGAAGATACTATATTTTTTGACATATGTTGTTGTTTCAGGTTTTCCGTAGTCTTTCAATCTCTTTATCTCTACTACACACATTGTAAAGTATTTCGGCCATCGTCTTCATCTCTGACCTCACACTTTAGGGGGCATCTGTTACAGGTCAAAATACCTCCTCATCAGCTCATAGGAGAAGATAAATATGGAAGAAATACAAAGACCTAAACTAAACCTATTTCTGCCATGGTAACGCCTCACTATAACAACACACGAGCGTTATAACACACTTGATCAGTGAATAGGCCACGTTAGTGGCTAGGTAAATGCTCTATTTACACTAGAGGGCAATGTTACTCATGTTTTAAGTTTGAAACGGGAAAAACCCACGAAGAATGATTTGAATCTCCAGCTTTTTCTCAAAAGAGATTCAGTACAAAAAGGAAACTGCAAATCACTAATCTCTTATTGGGCCTTGCCATAAAAAATTGAACTCTAAAAGAAGGCAAACGCATGGAGGTTGAGGAAACATCTTGTTTTTTTCTATTCAGAACTGGTAGAAAGAGAAGGGCAATGATTGCTCTCTCCATCTCCTATAAAATGGAGTTCAAGGCTCTTGGTTCATGGTCAAAGGAATGTCAAAGTTTTTGAATACTTGTGAAGTAGAGATCATTGTTGTAGTTTGAAGGTCAAAGGTCAAAGAGGTTCATTGAGAACTTTTTTATCAAGACATCACCACTTTGAGAGATAGAGAGATTGGAAGGCTGAGGAGGGCTTGGTACAACCGACGATTGTAATCCTCCTTTTTATAAATCAATAGAACTGTATTTGCTTTGTCCATTCTATGCATTGATATTGTCATTGTTATTTAATAACTTATATAGTATGAGATGAATGGCTTAGATGTGCATAGTTTAAATGTTTATTATATATTGACTTAATTGATAGGAAATGTATGTTATGGTAGAGATTACACGGGTGCTTTGACTGATCGCAGAGTCAAGATTTGGAGTTGGTGAAGAAGGATCCATGATTTGCTATTCATTGCTCTCCAAAATAATTCAAGATCATCAGAGAGGTAATATCCCATCTTACTCCATCAAGTTGTTTTAAGTTAATATGAATATGTATGTGCCATCTTTGTGAACTATACAGCTAATCTTACTGTCTTCCTCGGGCACCAGAAAGCCCTAAGAGGGATATTCGATAACCAAAAACCTAAGAATTCTACCCTATAGAATCTACAGTGTAACTACGTTTTCCAGATCTAGATCTGTAGATCTGCTATTATGTACTTGTGCTCTCATGAAAACCCTTGCTGGGTTATCTCTTTGATGTATACAAGGAGCTAGATCTCCATTTTCCTCCATGTTTTGATATAATAAACTCTAGATTTGATGTTGCACCATATTACATCTGAAACCCTTAGAAAATCACGTTGTATATGCTCCAGTAGCTTTCTGTTGAGTTAAGTCATGGGATTTGGGCCTTTTTTAGCCATATCGGGACCGGGAGATCTGTTTAACTTAGTAAAACAGATTTTTTTTTTAATTATTTTCTGGGTGTGAGTCCCATATAGCATAAGATAAAGTATCAAACCATTATTTTCCCCTGTTATTATTCTATTTTCTGGGAATAACGTTTTTAGGGCTTAAAATGCTTCTTTTCCCCAACTTTTGGATTCTAAAATGAATTATAAGTTGCTAATATAGCTCAAATTAATGGATATGTGTTTTTAACACATCATATGAAATGTCTCCAACTTTGGAACATCTTAAGGTGTTCTTATTGTTGTAGATTTTCCCTATTTTGGGATATTATAGTGATATCAAAGCATAGATCTATGATCCTTAGAGGAGGGAGTCTCCTTTCCTTTGGAGGATCAATGAGGGAGAATTTGAGCTGATTCCCATAATATTTGGCATTAGGCCAACCATTTTCCATCATCTACAACGCAGTATCCCTCAGTGAATGCGTTATTTTCAGTGAGCATTTGTAGTGAGGGATTGCAGTGATTATTGGAGGGTGAGATATTAAGTGTTAGCATCAGCCTTTCACTTGGAAGATCCATTAGAGGAGGTCTATTCATCTGATGCAGCATTTTCAGCCATCTCCATCTAGATCCAGTCCTTGAGTTGCAGCTCCTACCCTGCAACTCTGGCATTTTGCAGTTTTGCATATTTCAGCATAGATCTTCTCTCCCATCCTTGTATCAGCCATATATATGCAAATATATGATGTTTTGTATTTCCTGTGGCATTTCTCTAACTATGACTGCGCAGTTTTGATCCATAGACATTCTGGGAGGCTTGTTTTCCTGGACCATTTGATGTGTATTTCACTTATTTTCTGCTAACATATATAATAAAATGGATTTATGGTTTCCATACATATTGGTATGATATTATCACTGATATTTCCAGTTTTTGTTTATATATTGCTGGATCTCCAATTTAGGAATACTATAAGATATTCCTAACATTGTAGAATTTTCCCTATTTTGGGATATTACACCTGCGCAAGGATTGCAACCTCCTTTAGCACAGTAGTTCTATCCATAACAGAAAATGCTACAAGGAGGTGGAAATTATCTAGCTAATTATCAGCCATCTGTTCAACCCAGTTATGGGCCATCTTATGTACAACCTTCAATGGGACCCTCATATCCAGGAATGGTGTGGGATCCATCCCAAGTCCAACAAAATTTACAACCAAATATGCAAGTACCTTATTATCAAGCAGGACAACCTGTTGGTTATAATCAACCCCAACAACCAGTCCAACCTTCAATTCCAACACCTGCATCTGGTCTTGTTCAACAACCTGATCTGAGTTCACCTAGTACTCCACACCAAACAACTATTTAGACTTTTGTTCAACCTATCACACCTATTCCTGCAGTGTCTATAGTTCCTGTTACATCTGCCCCTTAAAAATCGATACAGATTCCTCAGGTTTCTATTCCATAGCCTAGATCGACAATTCAGACTACTTTTCAGATGCCTATAGGACAAACTGGTACAAGTACAGTTATAACAAGTCAACCTCAATTTACTTATCAACCATATCAGGGGCCGTACCAATATCGACCTGTTCCACAAACTCCAGTCTACCTGCAACAACCGTACCTTGGATATACATATCAAACACCTGTTCAAACTTAGTATGGTCTAGTTATTCTTGGTTATCTAGGGGATAATATGATTCCAAATACACAACCTATTCTAGGTTATCCTGGATATCCTCCTCCTAGGACTATTTTAGTTTCACAAGGTTATCCACAAGATCCTACATGTCGATTTCCGTTCATAGCAACTTTGGATTTACCGAATTTATCTCGCCTTACGAATGATCCCATATACTATCATTTGTATTGGCCACCAATGCCTCGTAATTTGCCCAGTGATATCCCAAAATTTGAAGGAAAAATAGGAGAGGATCCTTCCAACCATGTTATGACTTACCACCTTTGGTGCGCATCTAACTCATTAATCGATGATTCTGTTCGACTTAGAATTTTTCAGAGAACGTTAATAGTATTAGTTGCTAAGTGGTACATTGAACTACCACGAGGCTCGTTTAACAATTTCAATGCCCTAGAAAATGCCTTCTTAACTCATTTTTAGTTTCCAGTCAGATACGACAATGGCATGAATTATTAACTTCACTAAAACAATCTACATCTACATATATATCATATCATATTCATGAATGGAGACATAGAAGATTTTTGGTAAAAAAATTTATCCCAGATCAAATATTGGAAGAATGGTTTGTTAAATCATTGCTACCAAAAATCACTGAAGATGTAGCCAAAGCAGGAGTTGTCACAGAAGAACAAGTTATTGCTCAAGCTCAATATCTAGACTTGGTATATACCCAGTCCAGAACTTTGTACAAGAAAATTCATGATTTACTGTGTCCTAGTCAGATAAAAACAGCTCCTTTAGGGTCTGATGCCACTGATGGTGTAATCGGTTTGGTTACTATGACTAAGAATAAGAAGAATTCTTCTGTAATATTCCAAAATCTGCATGCAGCAAATTGGAATATTATTTTTTGTTGATTTCACTTAGGAGGTGAATAAAATGGGTAAAAGGCCCATGAGTAGGAATAAAATCCCTCACAGTGTGAAAGGGATCAATGGAGCAGCTTAATTTTGCACCTTCCAGTGTGAAAAGGGGCAAATGCATGAGGACAAGGTCAAGTTTGACCAAGTCAACAACGCTGCCTAAGAGGTGTAGCTTGCATGAGAAGACAACGCAGTTTGAGAGGGAGGAATATTCTTTGTGGAAGAAACCCTAATGTGTGGGGTCTAGGGCAAAGATGCATTCACTTGTATAAAATGAGGAAGAGGTAGCCATAGTGAGATATCTTGGAGCATTTGATCATTTTTCTGATTAGACTATTTGCAGTCTCCGACTGTTCCGCTGAGTTGCAGTGATTCTTAGCACGAGGGATTCATGTTTAGTATTTCCTCTCCTTCTTGAGAGGCCTATTGAAGGATTGCACTTCATTTCTCCACATCTTGGCTCAAGGCCAAAGCCACTCCTTTCAGTCACTGCGTTATTTTTGTTGAAGTATAACATAGTGCTGTTGGGTGTTGCAGTGGAGGGGTTCCACAACACCATTCCTTGTCTCATCTTTCAGAGGAGTGAGTCTCTATTCCTTGGGAATGTTAGTAAGGAAGGTTTAAGTGCTGATTTTCATATCTTGGCATCAAGGCCAAGCATCTACCATCATAGATAGTGTAGTCCATTCTCCATACTACGTTATTTTAGTGCATACTTGCAGTGAGGGGTTGCACCACCATCTTGGAGGAAGGATCTTCAGGGATAGGATCAACCTATCACTTGAGAGATCTATCAAAGGAGGTTTATTTTAGATTGCACATCATATTCAGCCATCTCTAGTTATTTCCGAGTTGCAGTTTCTGCCCAGCAACTTCGACATTTCTGCAGATTTTCCATTTGTATATGTATTGTAGCCAATCCTTCTAAGGATTGTGTATTATTGTTGTATTGTCATTTACAGGGGTTGAGATCTTTCTACCCCACCTTTCTTGAGCTGATATTGCTATATCATTGTATTTTCATTTTATATGTTGTAGTGTCTCTTATAAACTATGCTATTATAGCCATGGTTTCTCTCGTGTAGCAGTGTTTCCTATGTATCATGTATTTCTTCCATTGAGGCTGTATTTCTTTTCTTGAGTGACTTCTTCCTTAATGATTTTTTCAACATTGCCGCTATAATATACATGTGTTTGCTATCTACTTCTTCATGTGCCTAGGCTTATTAAAATAACATTGTTATTTCATCTCTTGCTCAAGAATTGTTGCGGTCCCTCATTGGGCACTTTCTGAGGACAACTAGGTGTGGGAGATCTGTTTAACCCACCTATAAGGATTTATTTGGAGCCTCCTCTTGGATTCAGAACTTAGATACATTTATCTAAGGGATCTAGGTCCTGGTTTCAATTCATGTAGAAGCTATTATCAGAAAATGCGTTTTCCAGTCATGCCTTGCTAGCTGTTCTAGATTTGGAATATTACAGTGGTATCAAAGAAACTTTCTTGGCTCAGCCTGTGAGTCTCAGCCCAAGAAGATCATAAGATTGAAGAGGATGGGTTTTATCTCTGAAGAAACTCCCCAAGGAGGATAAGCAAATAGAAGAGGAAGTCCCCTGAACTTCGTATTCTCATAAAGAAGGAGATAGAGAGATGAGCAGGAAAAAGAATCCATATTTTGGAGAAGAAAAAGGGGATACACTTACAAATATTCTTCCTAAATATGTACATATTATTCATGAATACTTCAAGAAGATTGGGAGGGATATTTATGGATAATCTCCAAAAGAGTTTGAATCTAAATCAAACTCTAGATTGACATATGAGGAGTGTGAGCAAGCAGCTACACACCCTAATACATAACGTAGTCACATGCCTAGGATTGCTGGAAGAGAGATGGAAAGAAGGGAAGAGGTTTCTAGGAGGGAAAATCTTAGTGATTTCCTGAATGAGTATGAGTCTCAAACTCAGGAATTCCGAGATCATCTCAGTTTTTCATAGTTTTGCAAGATCAAGGTGAAGGGAAGAGAGTAGCAGGATAGATTTATTCTATCTATATTTGAAGTTTCACCTACATGTTCAACCAAAGCTTTGGTGGAAGAGTTAGATACCTTCTTGCAGAAACACCAAATTCCTAAAGATGAAGCCATCAAAGTTGTAGTGCTACATATGAGAGGCAAGGCCTATGCCTGGTGGATCTTTGAATCAATTTCTTTGAAAATTGTAAACCTTACATCTTATTCAAATTTCATTAAGGCATTAGTGAGAATATTTGATAGAAGGATTCATGAGACACACATGGTGGAGCTAAAAAAGGTAACTCAAACAAAACCCTTGCATGAAAATGCAATTTCACTTCAAAAAACCATGGAGAGGGCTAAAAACTTGCACCATACTTTGCCGGAAGAGAAGCTTCCAACTCACACCATTGAGAAAAGGAGCATGGAGATCTCTTTTTCAAATGGGATCAAATCAATGGAGGGTTTCCCATTCATGTTGTAGAGATTGAGGGCAACAACGTTGTCATTTCTAGAGATTATCTAGTGCCTCATGCAGAGGAAGGAGGAGCTCTTGCTCCAAATAGAGGGATGCTTGCATCTTTGTAAGGAAGTTCGCAGGATCTCATGTGTGGAGATCAAGGCACAACTCATGTTTTACATGTGCCATTGTTGAGGAGGTGTAGAACCATGGAGACACAAGGAGAAGGTAGGGAGAAGACCCAGCATCATGAGATGAGGAGTACACATCCCTATTCATTTTCGGAGGTTGGTGCACCTAAGAAGGTGATTTGATTGTGCAATGGAAGCATGGACATATTTGTTCATTTATATATGCAGTCACCTCTTGATGATGATGTCTCATTGCATGGAGAAATTTTGCTGAGGATTCCATTGGACTAGTAGAAGAGGATGGATGCTTCATATGTTGGGGCACCAATCATTGATTTCAGGAGGGTGGAAACCTGGGGAGAGCTTGATACAACGCTGAGAGTCTGGGGTAGACTCAAGGAGAAAGGGAGCATTCCCTCAACATCATCTTTACCCACTTCCAATTCAGATTCTGCTTTGTGGCAGAAGCAGTAAGGGAAGGATAGCAGCCTTCCAACTTACATATTTGGCATGGCAAATGTCAAAGAGGAGGATGACCATGTGACATATGCTCTTCATGAGAGATCATCAGCATTGTCACTATGGAGGATAGATCTATATTGGAATTCCCAGCTGTTGGTGGAGTATTCCAAGGATATTTTTACTTGCATGATCTTCGATGGCTAGTTGCATGAGGAGGAATAATCAATTAGAGATGAGGTCGTCTACTATCATGGTAGGATCTTCTTTCCTAGAGCTTCAAAGCTCAAGGAGAAGTTGCTACAAGCAACACATATGTATTTCATTTTCAGCCACACACATTCTAGGAGAGCATACCACACCATCATGGAGGGGTATTTTTGGATGGGCTTTGAGGAGGAGATATATCAGCATATGAGGAGATGCATGGATTGCATAGAGATGGAGGAGTTAGCACAACCACCTCTATTATCTTTGAGGATGAGAGGGGACTCATTTATGAGCCACTCCATTTGTATGAGAAGAAAATATGGTAAGGGTATTCATTTTTGTTTACATGATCATTTGTATAATGTAAATGTTGTCATTGATGGCAAAGAAGGTAGCAGATGCAGAGACAGGCAAAGGACAGTAGTATAAAACAGCAGGTAACAGTTACAGAGAGCAGTGGAGGCAGAGGCCGAGCAGTAGAGGCAGAGGCAGAGGCAACGAATACAGAGGAAGAGATGAAACGATCGAGCAGTAGAGGCAGAGGTGGAGTAGTAGAGGCAGAGATGAAATGGTCGAGAAATGGAGGCAGAGTCAGATCCGTTATCAAACAATGAAATGATCAGCATTGAATTAACGTAATAATGAAGCAGGCTTCATATATTGAAGCGCTGAATAAATAAGAAATAAACCTTTTAACAGAGCTCATATGAATTTGTATATAACGAAGGCGGGAAAGTCTTTATTGAAAAGGAACCCGAGTGGTTATATATATATATATATATATATATATATTGGTACTGGACTTATGTCTAAGTCCAAAACTTCATATAATGTTGACTGAAGATCTTGTACATATAATGTGAGACCCCCCTACATAATTTCTGAGAATCACTACCCCAGCTAGAAGATACACTAAATACTGAAGCGACAAAGTATACACATACATATACATACATATATATATATATATATATATATATATATGCAACACTTTATATAAGTATAGCGTTTTTTAAACAAAGAGCAAAGTATATACATATATGTGCAGCGCACTATATACGAAGTACCATAAGGTGGGACCCCTCTACAGAAAATTCCGAGAATCATTACCCCAGCTGAAGGTTGCATTAAATCGGAAGCAGAAGCTTATATATATATAGCACGGTACATATGTTGTGCTTTATATTCAAAGGCTCAAAGCTTATATATATGGAGCGTTTTATGGACAAGGGACCAAAGGTATAATACAAAGCATATGTATTATATCTTTTGGCACGAGATCAAAAGAACCAAAGGATTTAATGGTTGACTTTAAAACAAACAAAGTCTTATATGGTGGGACCCTCACCCAATCGCATCGGAGCATCGAAGCATAAGAATATCGGAACATGCAAATGCAAATTGCGATTGCGATTAAAGTTCCAGACCCCATTTCGTTTAAACAACGAGTCATATATGTTTGAGTTTTAGCCTAATCACATCGGCACATTTAAATGAACAGTGGTTGATCACATCGGAGAAGCAGTAGAGCATCAGAATAACTCAATGGAAGTCGAGATTGCGACTTAGTGATTGGATGAGAGCCGTTAGATTCACTAAGGGATGGATGGCGGAGATGATTTGACTGACTATATGGTGGGCCTTTGCTAATCGCATAGGCGGAAATCAAAAGACCAAATCGCAGGAGTATTGTGAATGTTGCGATTGAGATTGAAATAAACGAGCAGAGTATAGCTGGCACGTGGGGTCCATCCAAAAGATAAGACTAAGAATAGGTTTTCTCCAAGTTAATTAATCTAAAGTTAAAGATGAAAGGAAAGCACCGCGACACATATATGTATATACAAAATGATACATACATATTTCCAATATGTGGATAGTAATGCATCGCATCGGATGATAGAACAAGTTCAGCGAGTGGGACCGTAAGGGAACAAGTTAAAACATTTTATTATTTGTATAATGCCGAGAATCAATTAGCATGATATAAAAAGCACAGTTACATATGTATGGCATATGGCAGTTACCCTGTGACAGTGAACAAGGAAACAAACAAATCCGAAAGGGACAAAGACAGAGTCAAAGAAAAGACAAATGCGCAGCGAGCCAAGAGGCTGAATGAGTGAGCTGATGTTTTCACTGTAATTGAATGTAAATGATTCTAATTTATATTGTTTTGATGCATTGGAAAGTCTTTGGAAGAGAACAAATATCCCATTGTAATGTTAAATTGGTACCTACAGTTATATTTTTGAGTGAGCTGGAAAAGAAATGAGAAGGCAGAAGACTAAGGGGTATGTCCATCTATTTCAAAATTCCCTGAGGAATACAGACAGTCATAATAAAATATCTATAAGTAATATCATCTTGATATGCATAGAGATGTTAGAGAGAGTGAGAAGAGAGAATGTAGAGTTTGGAAAATTGAGGCAGAGAAGATAAGGAAGAGAGGAGCAGAAAGAGATGCTACAGAACAAAGCTGATATCTGAGGTAAATGATCAAACATTTCTTTTGATAAATTGAGGAATTTGGAGCTTCCCTATCAAGTTGAAGCTTGATAGCTGTCAGTTGTAGCTAACTGAGGTTGGAGCCTCCTGTAGGTTGGTGCCTACAAAAAATTGAATGGAGTTGGAGCTTCCTTGCAAGTTTTAGCTTGCAGAATTGAGGTCGGAGCCTCCTGTAGGTTGGTGCCTGCAGAAAAATAGTGGTGAGAGGGAGTTGGAGATTGCCTTTGCATCACAACAATAATAAGATGTGTTTTTCTCCCTTTATGGGTTTCCACTTATATCCGTTGTCTCTATCTGTGTTGCCTGTGTGTTAAGATGATTTACCAAATCTGCTTAATATTTGCTGCTCTCATAACAAGTTTGAAGTCACATTAATTTAATACTTGCTGCAACTTATTAAGACTATTCATATATTAAGTTTGGTTATAAAAGTAAGTTGTAAATAAGCTGATGAAAATTTTAAAAAGATCATGTATGTGTTAAAATGATTCACCCCCCCCCCCTCCTCTGAGTTTAATTAAGAATTCAACAATTGGTATCAAATAAGGTTCCTTTTATACCAGTTTAACCACTGAAAGGAGATCCTAGGCCTCCAAGATGGCTAGTCAAGAAGGAAGCTCAACCAATAAAGCCCCTTTCTTCACTGGTACTAATTATGCCTTATGGAAAATCAAAATGAGAGCTTACATAATGTCTCTAGGAATAGAGGTATGGGCTGATGTAGAATTTGGATATGCCCCAAAGGAAACTGACCCAGAAAGAGAAGTTAAACAAGAATTTGTAGCAAATGAAAAGGCCATGAATGCAATCTTAAATGGAATTTGTGAGGCTTAATTTATCAAAATAATGCACAGTAAGACTGCCAAATATATGTGGGACACTCTAGAGAATATCCATGAGGGAGATAAAAAGGTAAAGACTACCAAACTTCAAGTATATAGAGCCCAGTTTGAAAATTTAAAAATGAATGATGATGAAGATGTTGGTAGTTTCTTCCTAAAAGTTGCAGAAATTGTTAACAATATGAAAGCTCTTGGAGAAACCATACCAGAAAGTATAATTGTGCAAAATATTATAAGATCTCTTACATCTAGGTTTAATCCCAAGGTGTGTGCAATAGAAGAAACAAATTGGATTAAGACCTATCATGAACCAGCCATTTGGAAATCTAACAGTATATGAGATGAGGGTTCTATTGCATAGCTGGCACAGGGAGAAGGCATCTTTTAAAACAAAAAATCAGAAAGAAGTATGATACTTTCTGTCCCGCCAGATTCAGGGGAGGAAAACTCAAAGAATGGAGCTGTCATGTTTTTTTTTACAAACTCATCCTTAAGATGTTTATCAAAAACGCTTAATATGATGTGTCTCTACAAAAAAGAAGAACAATGATACTGCAGAAGAGAAAAATAAATCAAAGAACTGGCAGAAAGGAAAGAAGTTCAGCAAAAAATCCTTCTATGCTCAACAAGACAGCAGTACATCTGAAGATTCAGATGAACCCTCAAGTGAAGAAGGAACCTCTGAATTCTTATTGATGGCCATAGAAGAACTTGAAGGACTCCTGCTAGAAGATGAAGAAGAAGAAGGGGAAGTCGACCTTGAGGGGGAGCTAAGAAGTGCTCTAGAGGAGATTGATAGACTCAAACTGAAGTGCAGAAAACAAAAGGACATTCTTCTCAAGTATGTAAGAGAAGAACAAAACTCAGAAGTCCTCATGCAGCTGAAGGTAGAGCTTGAAGAAGCCAAGAAGATAGAAGACATGTTACTTCAACAAATCAAGGATAAAACTCGAGAACAAGAGAAGCTGGAAGAAGAAGTTGTATGTCTGAGGAAGAAATTAGAAAATGCTCAGAGGAAAGTGTCTACAAATTCCTCTCAAACAACAAGCTCTAGTAAGTTGAACGAAATTCTGGATGCTCAAAGATCTCCTATGATAAAAACTGGAATAGGCTATGAAGGATAATCAAGTAAAAGCAAAGAAAAGGAAAATAGAGAGATTATTTTTGTAAAAGCAAAGAAGAATGATGAAGAAGCTCAAACAATTCCTACAAAAGAAGAAACCTCTAATGAGGAAGACAGAGATCAGAAGAAACCTCTAGTAGCAAAGAATGTAATAAATACTAAGACCCCTGAGTATGTCAAATTTGGAAACCATCAAAGGAGATTCTTCCCTCCTATGAATAATGCCACCTATTATGTCTGCCACAAGCTGGGACACATTGCTACATATTTTCATACAAGGAGGAGTAATTCAAACCAGCAAAAGATGCAAACAGTGAAGATACTGCCTCAAGCAAACAAATGGAAAAGACAACCTTACATCAGGTATGAAAATAGTTTCTATGGTTATTGTTTTTATTGTAAGGAATTTGGCCATAAAATCATTGAGTGTAGAAAGTATGGACAACTGTTGATGTTCAACACCTCAAGGAGGTTTATGAATCAAAGAAATTTTGTTCATACTCACAATTCTGCAAAAATTATGATCAAATGTTGTGTATGCAATCAAGTTGGACATATGCCTTCCAAATGTCCTCTCAGAAGATGTAGTTCATCACCCCACAAAAGATACCAAACAAAAGGGTGCTTCTAGTGGATAAAGAAGGTGAATAAATGTGACTTGGCTCTAACTGCTCAAGACCTGAAAAGCCAGTGGTATTTGGACAGTGGCTGCTCAAAACACATGACTGGAGACAGAAGCAAGTTTATAACTCTTGATGAAAAGAAATCTGGCAATGTTACCTTTGGCAATGATAAATTAGGAAAAATAAAAGGAAAAGGCTCAGTCAGCCTAGACAATGGCAGAGGAAAGGCCCAAGAGGTACTACTTGTGGATGGGCTGAAAGCAAATTTGCTGAGTGTCAGTCAAATGTGTGACAAAGGCTGTGAAGTTCTTTTTAGAGCACAAGATTGTGAAGTCAGATCAAGCACCACAGGTAAGACTCTACTCAAAGGAGTTCGAACAGAGAGTAATGTTTACATTGTGAAAGAGGAAGATGAAGCATGTCATCTTAGCAAACTTGAGGAGTCATGGTTATGGCATAAAAGGTTGGGACATCTCAGCTTCGACCACATCATCAGACTAAGCAAGAAGAAAGCTGTCAGAGACATGCCATAAATAAAAAGGCCTTCTAATACCATATGCAAATCTTGTCAACTGGGCAAACAGACCCGCATATCATTTAAAGCCAAAGATGAGTTATCAACAAGAAGACCACTTCAGCTTGTGCACATGGACCTGTGTGGACCTGCAAGAACTAAAACTCCAAGTGGAGAATCCTACTTCATGCTGATAATAGATGATTTCTCCAGAATGACATGGGTTTCATTTCTCAAGAATAAATCGGAAGCTCTGGAAAAATTTAAAATATTCAAAGCTTTAGCAGAAAATCAGACAGGATGCAAGCTGAAATGCATCAGATCAGACAGAGGAAGTGAATTCACTGATTATGACTTTGCAGACCTATGCAATGAACATGGCATAAAGCAACAATTTACTATTGCAGGGACACCTTAGCAGAATGGAGTAGCAGAGATACAAAACAGGTTTGTACAGAAAATAGCTAGAGCCATGATGCAAGAGAGTAATATTCCTCAAACCTTCTGGGCAGAAGCATTACACACAGTCGTGCATATTCTAAACAAAGCCCACTTAATGCCAAGCAGTGACAAGACTCCCTATGAACTATGGCATGGGAAACCAGCTTCAATCAAATATTTTAGAATCTTTGGAAGAAAGTGTTATATAAATAATAATGATGAAAATCTTGGGAAATTTGATGCAAGAGCAGATGAAGGGATATTTCTAGGATATGCTTCCAAAATTAAAGGGTACAGGTGCTACAACAAGACTCTTCAAAAAATAGTAGAAACCATTGACGTGAGATTTGATGAAGAACTTCCAAACAATACAAGAGATATAGACTGCAACAGTCCATCAGACAATCATGAAGAAGAAAACCAAGATGATGATGAAACAAGCAAGACAACAGAAGATGCTGAACTGAGATCGAAAGCCCCATCAAGATACACTCAAAAGAATCATACAGAAGATCAGATCATTGGAGACAAGAGAGTAGGGGTCCAGACAAGAAGGCAGCTAACTGAACAGACAGAAGAGGTATACATAGCCATGTTATCACAAATAGAGCCAAAGGAATTTGAAGAAGCCAGCAAGGACATGTCTTGGGTGAATGCTATGAATGAAGAATTGGACCAAATTGAGAAGAACAATACCCGGGAACTAGTTCCTAGACCCACTGAGAAAAATGTCATAGGCTCAAAATGGGTATTCAAAAATAAAATGAATGAGCAAGGACAGGTAATCAGGAATAAAGCCAGACTTGTCTGCAAAGGATATTCACAAATCGAAGGACTTGATTACGATGAAACATTTGCCCCTATAGCCAGAATGGAAGCTATCAGAATGTTTCTGGCCTTTGCATGCTACCAAGACTTCAAGGTATATCAAATGGATGTGAAATCTGCATTTCTGAATGGAGATCTAGAAGAAGAAGTCTACATGGAACAACCAGAAGGTTTCTCTTTAACAGACAAATAAGACTATGTGTGCAGACTGAAGAAGGCTCTATATGGACTGAAACAGGCTCCTCATGCTTGGTACTCAAGACTGGATAAGTATTTGCAAAAACAAGGCTTTAAGAGAGGTGGAGTAGACAACAATCTATACATAAAATCCCATGAAAATGAACTCCTGATTGTTGTAATATATGTTGATGACATTATGTTTGGAAGCAATAGAGAAGAACTAGCAAAATGGTTTGCTGATGAGATGAAAACAAAGTTTGAGATGTCTATGACTGGAGAGCTCAGTTTCTACTTAGGACTTCAAATTCAGCAAAAGAACATAGGTACATTCATCTCACAGGAAAAATACTTAAAAGAAATGTTGAAAAAGTTCAAAATGGAGGACTACAAACCTGTGTCAACTCCCATGATCACGGGATGCAAGCTGTGTGCTGATGATGGATCTGCTGATATAGATAAAAAACTCTACAGATCCATGATAGGAAGTCTGCTGTATCTGACAGCATCAAGACCAGACATCATGCTAGCAGTAGGACTAGTGGCTAGATATCAGGCAGCACCTAAACAAAACCACCTTCTGGCAGTCAAAAGAATATTTAGATATCTACAAGGAACAACACAATATGGACTTTGGTATCCTAAAGGCAAAAGCTTCACCTTGACAGCATACACAGATGCAGATTGGGCCAGCTGTGTGGATGACAGGAAAAGCACAAGTGGAGGTGCATTCTATTTAGGAGAAAGTCTGGTGGCATGGTTAAGCAAGAAACAAACATCTATCTCTCTGTCTACAGCATAAGCAGAATATATAGCAGCAACAGCATGTTGTACACAAGTCATGTGGATGAAGAAAACCCTCCAAGACATGAAGGTAAGCATTGATGAACCTATCTCAATCAAATGTGATAATACAAGTGCTATAAGTATATCTAAAAATCCTGTGCTTCACTCAAAAACTAAACATATCCCAATCAAGTATCATTTTCTCCGAGAACAAGTGGCTCAGAAGATAGTAAAACTGTAGTATGTACCAACAAAATAACAGACAACAGATTTATTTACCAAACCTCTTGCTCGAGAACCATTTGAATATTTGAGAGATGGACTAGGGGTAGTATCTGTAGATGCTACTCTCTGATATGAAGAGAAAGCACAGTTTCAGGGGGAGAACATAAACGAAAATATCATTCCAGGGGGAGATCAGCCAGCAAAGGAAGCATGAAATAGGTCCTCAGGATCAAAGGATTATGGCAAGAATACATCTAGCATAAAAGAGTCAATGAAAAGGCTAAAGGGTCAGTATTTTATATTTATTCCAAAGTCTGGAGTAGCAGGGTAAAAAGTCAGAAGATCTCAGAGAGAGGAAATGCAAGAAATGCTGAAAAAGGATAAAATGAAAGGATCAAAGGAAAAAATCTACACTAAGAGATGTGAAACCCCTTGCCATTGATTTCAAAGGGGGAGGAAGAGCAAGCAACAGGAGAAAGGATCCTAAAATGCAAACAGAGAAAGTGTATTGCCATCAATGCCAAAGGGGGAGACTGTTGGAAATGTTGTCATTAATGGAAAAGAAGGCAGCAGATGCAGAGACAGGCAAAGGACAGCAGCAGAAGACAACAGGTAACATTTATAGAGAGCAGTGGAGGTAGAGGTCGAGCAGCAGAGGCAGAGGCAGAGGCAACGAATACAGAGGAAGAGATGAAACGGTCGAGCAGTAGAGGCAGAGGTCGAGTAGCAGAGGCACAATGAAGGCAGAGGCAGAGATGAAATGGTCGAGCAATGGAGGCAGAGGCAGAGCTGTTATCAAACAGTGAAATGATCAGCGTTGAATTACGTAATAATGAAGCAGGCTTCATATATTGAAGCGCTGAAGAAATAAGAAATGAACCTTTTAACAGAGCTCATATGAATTTGTATATAACGAAGGCGAGACAGTCTTTATTGAAAAGGAACCCGAGAGGTTATATATATATATATATATATATTGGTACTGGACTTATGTCTAAGTCCAAAACTTCATATAATGTTGACTGAAGATCTTGTACATATAGTGTGAGACCCCCCTACATAATTTCTGAGAATCACTACCCCAGCTAGAAGATACACTAAAGACTGAAGTAGAAAAGTATACATACATACATACATACATACATACATACATACATACATACATATATATATATACATATATATATATACATATATATATATACATATATATATATATATATATATATATATGCAGCATTTTATATAAGTATAGCGTTTTTTAAACAAAGAGAAAATTATATACATATATGTGCAGCACACTATATACGAAGTACCATAAGGTGGGACCCCTCTATAGAAAATTCCGAGAATCATTACCCCAGATGAAGGTTACATTAAAGTGGAAGCAAAAGCTTATATATATATATAACACGGTACATATGTTGTGCTTTATATTTAAAGGCTCAAAGCTTTTATATATATATATATATATATATATATATATGGAGCGCTTATGGACAAGGGACCAAAGGTATAATACAAAGCATATGTATTATATCTTTTGGCGCGAGATCAAAAGAACCAAACTATTTAATGCTTGGCTTTAAAACAAACAAAGTCTTATATGGTGGGACCCTCACCCAATCGCATCAGAGCATCGAAGCATAAGAATATCGGAACATGCAAATGCAAATTGCGATTGCGATTGAAGTTCCAGACTTGATATGGTTTAAACAACGATTCATATATGTTTGAGTTCTGGCCTAATCGCATCGGCACATTTAAATGAGCAATGGTTGATCGCATCGGAGAAGCAGTAGAGCATCGGAACATCTCAATGGAAGTCGTGATTGCGACTTAGAGATTGGATGAGAGCCATTAGATTCACTAAGGAATGGACGGCGAAGATGATTCGACTGACTATATGGTGGGCCTCTGCTAATCGCATCAGCGGAAATCAAAAGACCAAATCGCAGGAGTATTTTGAATGTTGCGATTGCGATTGAAATAAACGAGCGGAGTATAACTGGCACATGGGGTCCATCCTAAAGATAAGACTAAGAACAGGTTTTCTCCAAGTTGATTAATCCAAAGTTAAAGAGTAAAGGAAAGCACCATGGCACATATATGTATATACAACACGATACATACATATTTCCAATATGTGGACAGTAATGCATCGCATCGGATGATAGAAAAAGTTCAGCAAGTGGGACCGTAAGGGAACAAGTTAAAACGTTTTATTATTTGTATAATTCCAAGAATAAATTAGCATGATATAAAAAGCACAGTTACATATGTATGGCATATGGCCGTTACCTTGCGACAGTGAACAAGGAAACAAACAGAGCCGAAAGGGACAAAGAAACAGTCAAAGAAAAGACAAATGCGTAGCGAGCCAAGAGGCTGAATGAGTGAGCTGGAGTTTTCATTGTAACTGAATGTAAATGATTTTAATTTATATTGTTGTGATGCATTGGCAAGTCTTCGAAAGAGAACAAATATCCCACTGTAATGTTAAATTGGTACCTATAGTTATATTTTTGAGTGAGCTGGAAAAGAAATGAGAAGGCAGAAGACTAAGGGGTGTGGCCATCTATTTCAAAATTCCCTGAGGAATACAGACAGTCATAACAAAATATCTATAAGTAATATCATCTTGATATGCATAGAGATGTTAGAGAGAGTGAGAAGAGAGAATGTAGAGTTTGGAAAATTGAGGCAAAGAAGATAAGGAAGAGAGGAGCAGAAAGAGATGCTACGGAATAGAGCTGATATTTGAGGTAAATCAACAAACATTTATTTTAATAAATTGAGGAAGTTGGAGCTTCCCTATCAAGTTGAAGCTTTATAGCTATCAATTGTAGCTGACTGAGGTTGGAGCCTCTTGTAGGTTGGTGCCTACAGAAAATTGAAGGGATTTTGAGCTTCCTTGCAAGTTGTAGTTTGCAGAATTGAGGTCGGAGCCTCCTATAGGTTGGTGCCTGCAGAAAAATAGTGGTGAGAGGGAGTTGGAGATTGCCTTTGCATCACAACAATAATAAGATGTGGTTTTCTCCCTTTATGGGTTTCCACTTATATCTTTTGTCTCTATCTGTGTTGCCTGTGTGCTGAGATGATTTACCAAATCTGTTTAATGTTTGCTACTCTCACAACAAGTTTGATGTCACATTAATTTAATACTTGCTACAACTTATTAAGACTATTCATATATTAATTTTGGTTATAAAAGTAAGTTGTAAATAAGTTGATGAAAATTTTAAAAAGCTCATGTATGTGTTAAACTGATTCACCCCCCCCCCCCCCCGCCTCTCAGTTTAACTAATAATTCAACATATATGCATCCCTTAACCATACATTTGCAGGATGATGCTCCAAGGAGGAGCATTATTTTTTCTAGACCACATGGTTTAAACGAGGCCAAAATCATGATTGATGGCCATTCCCTAGGAGGACTTGGGGAAGAGATATGTTATGGAGGACATGCTCATTGTATACCTTACATTATTCACTTCCTCCATACTTATCAGGAGATTGGATCTGCAGGCTGGTTGAGAAGCCACATATTTTATTAGTCTCTATTACAATTGAGGGTCAAGCTGCATTGGTTGCATTTGAGGGACCATTGTCCTTCACATTTTTTGCACATGGGAGCAAGCATGATTCTCATTTTTTCTCCCTATGGTTCTATTGTTGTTGTCTTTATGAGGAGCATGCTTGGGACAAAGACACATTGTGTGGATGTGTCCTTTGAGGGAGAACCCTCCCGCACTTTTGGCACTTCATGTTCTAATGGGAGTATGAGATATGATATGGTTACCTTAAAAACATAGTTGTCACTTTATGAGGTGAGCCATATGATGGATTAGATTCTATATGATGATGACTTCCAACTCATCATATATGGGGATGTTTGGGCCAGCATGATTTGCAGTGTTGGAGGAGAGATCTTTGGAGATCTAGTCCTCATATTGCCACTTGAGGGAAACCTTATTGTAGCCCAGGATCAATAGACACTCTACACTTATCTTAATTGGAGAGATGGACAGTGTGGGGTAGGCTACATTGTCTACCATGTGCAGGATTTTAGCCCACCTACTTTGTCGGAGCCAGAGGTGGAGGACAGTTTCCAGGAGTTTCCTAGTTGGGAGGTCACTCATTTTTCATGGCTTATAGCTTGGGGATGTAGGATACATATGGGAGAGATAGTTCCCATCAAATATCACATCTCATTCCTCAAGGGAACCTCTAGACGTCACTTTGTTATCCTTTTGAGTATCTCACCTTTACATGATGATGGCTTGATAGCTACCTTGCATGCTAAGGAGGAACAATGTGGAGGCTTGATTGATGAGATAGCATCACTTCACTTGGAGGAGATCATCATACATGGATGCTACAAGAAGAGGAGGAAATAATTTAGTCTATCCTTGCACTTTCTTGAGGACAAGAAATCTTTGAGAGGGGAGGACTGTAATATTCCAAAATTTGCATGCAGCAAATTGGAATATTAGTTTTTTGCTGATTTCACTTAGGAGGTGAATAAAATGGGTAAAAGGCCCATGAGTAGGAAAAAAATCCCTCATAGTGTGAAAGGGATCAATGGAGAAGCTTAATTTTACACCTTCCAGTGTGAAAAGGGGCAAATGCATGAGGACAAGGTCAAGTTTGACCAAGTCAATAGCGTTGCCTAAGAGGTGTAGATTGCATGAGAAGACAACGCAGTTTGAGAGGGAGGAATATTCTTTGTGGAAGAAACCCTAATGTGTGGGGTCCAAGGAAAATAGGCATTCACTTGTATAAAAGGAGGAAGAGGTAGCCATAGTGAGAAATCGTGGAGCATTTGATCATTTGTCTGATTAGACTATTTGTAGTCTCCAACTGTTCAAATGAGTTGCAGTGCTGCTTAGCACGAGGGATTCCTGTTTAGGATTTCCTCTCCCTTTTTAGAGGCCTCTTGAAGGATTGCACTTCATTTATCCACATCTTGGCTCCAGGACAAAGCCACTCCTTTCATTCACTGCATTATTTCTGCTTAAGTATAACGTAGTGTTGCTGGGTGTTGCAGTGGAGGGTTCCACAACACCATTTCTTGTATCATAATTCAGAGGAGAGAGTCTTTATTCCTTGGGAAGGTTAGTAAGGAAGGTTTCAGAGC
Source organism: Pinus albicaulis (assembly GCA_034641835.2). NCBI lineage: Eukaryota > Viridiplantae > Streptophyta > Pinopsida > Pinales > Pinaceae > Pinus > Pinus albicaulis. The sequence continues at coordinate 293,665,920 of CM076569.1, forward strand.
TGATTTTCATATCTTGGCATCAAGGCCAAGCATCTCCTAGCATAGACAACGCAGTCCATTCTCCATACTGCATTAGTTCAGTGCATACTTGCAGTGAGGGGTTGCACCACCATCTTGGAGGAAGAGATATTCAGGGATAGGATCAGCCTATCACTTGAGGGATCTATCAGAGGAGGTTTATTTCAGATTGCACATCATCTTCAGCAATCTCCAGTTATTTCTGAGTTGCAGCTGCTGCCTAGAAACTCCAAAATTTCTGTAGATTTTCCATTTGTATATGTATTGCAGCCAATCCTTCTAAGGATTGTGTATTATTGTTGTATTGTAATTTACAGGGGTTGAGAGCTTTCTCCCCCACCTTTCTTGAGCTCATATTTCTATATCATTGTATTTTCATTTTATATGTTGTAGTGTCTCTTATAAACTGCGTTGTTATAGCCATGGTTTCTCTCATGTAGCATTGTTTTCTATGTATCATGTATTTCTTCCATTGAGGCTATATTTCTTTTCTTGAGTGACTTATTCCTCAAGTATTTTTTCAACATTGCTGCTATAATATACATGTGTTAGCTATCTACTTCTTCATGTGCCCAGGCTTACTAGAATAACGTTTCTATTTCATCTCTTGCTCAAGAATTGTTGCAGTCCCTCATCGGGCACTTTCTGAGGACAACTAGGTGTGGGAGATTTGTTTAACCCACCTAGAAGGATTTCTTTGGAGCCTCCTCTTGGATTCAGCACTTAGATACATTTATATAAGGGATCCAGGTCCTAGTTTCAATTCCTGTAGTAGTCATTACTGGAAAATACGTTTTCCAGTCATGCCTTGCTAGCTATTCTAGATTTGGAATATTACATCTTCAAATATTACTTCTCCTATAATAAATTCACCTGATTCACCAAAAGGAGAATATTCCTTGGAAACTACAGCCAATATTCACATTGTAGATTCATCTACTAAGTCGAAATCTGGCAACAAGAAAAAGGGGAAGAAAAATAATAAACAGACCTAATCTCCTAAAGAAAAAATCGATAAAACTAAATCAACTGATGACAAATTGAAACCTCGTTATCCTTGTCTTATCTATGAAGAGGATCATTTCAACAAGGAATGTCCACATAGGGCTGAAGTTTCTAAGTTCGTCAAAGGTTCACCCACTCCTACTATCATGAAGGATCCTTTTATTTTTAAAGATAGCAAAATGATTGGATCTTCTTCCAATACATCAGCCGATATTTTGATGATGTTACAAGTAATGGTTGTGACACGATCGCAGGACTATGGTAGTAAAAATCCTGTTACTGTTAAAGAAATAGAAAATTCTAATTCAGCACTAGCTATATCTCGCTTGGTTTCTGATCCTCTTCATATCGAGAAACCAAATCCTGACTTAGTAATAAAACCGCCTGCTAAAGGTGTGCTTCGTAAATTAGCTTTCAATCCACATGCGAAGGCTGCTCAGAACTACAACATTGTTGAGGATTTGGCAATTTCCCCTTCAACAATGTTGGCCTTGGAAGTGCTGCAATCATGTCCAGCACAAGGGATATTACTATTGCCAGTTTTAGGAGTCGTAGATCTACAAGATTCGAACCTTATGGTCTTCGATTTAGAAAAATTTACACCTCACCTACCCCATCAAATGGCTTTCTAGATTCCAGTGTTAGTCAAAAATAGACGTTGATTTCATACTATGATTGATGAAGGGGCATCTACGTGTATCATGTCGTTGAGTTGTTGGAAATAGCTTGGTTCTCCGACGCTTAACCAATATCCAACCATCCTCAAAGCTTTTTATGGAAGAGGATTCCATCTGTATGGTATTCTACAAGATCTATCTATAGAGGTTGAAGGAAAAACTGTTAATCTAGATGTGGAAGTAGTCAATGCCCCTCTAGATTACAACCTTCTCCTGGATCGAAGTTGGTCTTATGCTATGACTGTCATTGTATCATCAGTCTTTCGGTTAATCATGTTCCCTCACAATGGAAAGATCGTTAAAATTTACCAGCTTTCATATTATTCGTCCGACCCAGCTTCTACGGATAGTATTCAACAAGTTGTAAAATTGACTATCCCTTACGAAGATGTTGGGGTAGGTTTAATTAAAGACTCTTCTTTATTAGGGAATTTTTCTATGCCTACACCCAACGTACTGTATACTATTGCTAATATCAATATGATTACATCAAGCACTATTCCATTTGATGATCCTTGGATAGTGCCTTCACAATCAGAGCTGGATTCTTTCGATGGCAAGATGCCTTCAGTCCTTTTGAGATAGCATATCAAGCGGTACAGTCATTTTCTGATACCCCTTCAACTGCATCTGATCCAATGAATGTGATCAATCAATAATTATTTTTGACATCAAGCTCAACCTTGAAATCAATTCCTGCTCCTTTTCAACAAGTATTCAATACTGATGAACATATTCGTGAATTTTTGTCTATGGATGAATTACCATGGGGAGATCTACATCATAGATCTTTGTTTCTACCTCACCTTGATCAATTTGAAAATGATTTTTCATCGATTTTTACTACTGAATATGTCACAGAACCTTAGAATCCTATATCGATCACAAATTCAAATTGTGAAATGAATTTAGAAAATATTTCTACAATGGTTCCCACTGACATCTCAGTAAAACCAGGAATTATTGAAAACATTCATATAGGTGCTTCTTGTACAAAATATGAAATTGATTTACACAAAACCCTATTTCAAGAATTCTGTGACATTTTTTCCTGGTCCTATGAAGAAATGCCAAGAATTGATCCATCCATTTTCATTCATGAAATTAAAACATACCTGGATGCTAAACCTATCAGACAAATTTTACGTTAGATACATCCATGAAAAGCTGCTGCAATCAAAGCTAAAGTTGAAAAATTACTTTGAGCGGGATTTATTTATCCAATCCCTCTCACAGATTGGGTATCTAATATTGTTCATGTTAATTAAAAACAAGGAACAATCAGAGTATGTATCGATTATAGGGATATAAACAGAGCTTGTCTAAAAGACAATTATCCAACCCCTTATATCAATCAAATCATTGACGATTGTGTCGGAAGTGAAATGTTTTCATTTATAGATGGATTTTCTGGTTATAATCAAATAAACATACTCCCTTTTGATCAACCAAAGACAACATTCATTTGTCCATGGGGAAATTTCGCTTCCTGTAAATTACCATTTGGACTTAAGAATGATGGTGCAACTTTTCAATGGGCAATGTCTTATGAATTTCATGACATTAAACACATTGTGCAACCTTATCTCGATGATTTATCTGCTCACTCATTACACAGAAAATATCATCCTACTCATTTACAAGAAATCTTTATGAGATGTAGGCATTATAAGATTCGTCTGAATCCTCACAAATGTGTTTTTTGTGTACAATCTGGACGATTTTTGGGATTTATTGTTTCAAAGGCAGGAATTCGTGTCAAACCATCGAAGGTTGAGGCCATCATCAGTTTACCTCATCCTTCCACACTCCGCCAACTCCAAAGTTTGCAAGTGAAATAAAACTTTCTGCGTAGATTCATTCCTAACTATGCTGATTTAACCAAATATTTTACCAGGTTGTTGAAAAAAAATATTCTTTTCATTTGGTACAATATCATTGATAGATCTTTTGATGCTCTAAAACACGCGTTGACCGATGCACCGTTATTGCATCCACCCAATTACAACCAAGATTAATTTTTATACTTAGCAACCTCTAATTCCACAATCGGAATGGTATTAGTTCAGGAACATGAATTCCACAACAAACATGTGATTTACTATCTCAGTTGCAATTTGAATCCGACTGGAATCAAATACTCACATGTGGATAAATTGGCCTTGGCAGCAGTTCAAACTGTCCAAAGATTTCGTTATTACATACTATTATGAAAAAAAATAGTGTTCTCTGATTGTAACCCTATGATGTATATTTTGACCAAAAAATTACTAAGGGGAAAATACTCTAAATGGATTGTCATCCTACAAGAGTTTGATTAAGAATTTGAAAAATCTGAGTCAAAGAAATCACTAGTGTTTGCTGAACTTATGTGTGACTTCCCCAATATTGTGACAGAAACTCTGGTAGAACATCCGATCATCGATGAATCTTTGTTTCTTATCAGCACCATTGATCCATGGTATGGAGATATCATCATTTATCTCCAAACCCAAAATTTTCAGCCTGAACTCTCATTTTCACATAGACGAAAAATCCATTTCCAATCCCAAAAATATAATATTGTTGACGACACTCTTTATCGTCGAGGTGCAGACTCTATTTTTCGGCGATGTCTTACTCATGAAGAGGCTGAAAAGGTTTTAAATTATTGCCACTCTAGAGCATGTGGGATTCATATGTTTGGGTATGCCACAACCCAAAAGTTATTGCACGCTGGTTATTTTTGGCCTTTATTATTTAAATATTGCATTCTAGCAGTCCGAAAATGCCACAATTGTCAGATATTTGATCGTAAAATGCATGCACAACCCACTCCTTTTCACCCAATAATTGTTGTCAGTCCTTTTTCAAAATGGGGCATTGACTTCATTATATGTAACCCTCACTTAGTCACGGGAGATGGGTATATTATTCTCGCAGTAGATTATTTTACTAAATGGGCCAAGGCAATGCCTACATTTGTGGTAGATGGAAAAACAACATCTACTTTTGTATTCAATACGTGATTTCTCGATTTGATGTACCCCAAGCTATCATTACTGATTATGGGAGCCATTTTTGAAACATTCTGATGACCGAACTTTCCAACCAACTTGGCCTGCGCCATGATAGTTCTACACCATATTACCCACAGGCTAATGGTCAGGTTGAAGTTGTAAATAAAGTTTTAACCACTATGATTAAAAGGATAATCAGAATTCATAAATCGAATTGGCATACTATGCTTTTTTTTATCATTTTGGGCATATCGAACCTTAGCAAAAATTGCAATAGGTTTCACTCATTTTCAGCTGGTTTACAGTTTAGAAGTTGTGTTTGTTGGGAAAAATACTGAGAGGGGGGGGGGGTGAATCAGTATTTAGGAATTTATCAAACTTTTTACTTTTTCACTCTCTAAAACCCATACGCTACTTTGCTGAAGCCAACTAGCATATACACGCGGATATTATTCATAAAACTCGCGTATACACAGAGATCTAATTATGCCATTAACTCTTCACTTATATCATTCCATCATTCATTCATTAGATGTTCAATAAACAGTAAACATGTGCAGTAAGAACAGAATAAACCATCACACATAAGCATCACACATGAACACCAGGATTTTAGGTGGAAACCCAAGTCGGGAGAAAACCACCGCTGCAGTTGCTCAGCCTTCAATATTTTATTATAGAGAAAACATCTTACAACATATGTGCTGGTGTAGACTCCTACCAGCACGCAGGCACCCACCTGCGCTCGTTTACCAACCTCTCCTGGAAGGGAGCTCCAACCCCCTGACTCGTTTACCAGCCTCTCCTGGAAGGGAGCCACGACCCCCTGCTCTCGTTTACCAGCCTCACCTGGAAGGGAGCTACAACCCCCTGACTGAAGGCTACGACCCTCAGCACCTCTATGGACCACGTTTCATCAATTTTCACACTGGATCCAAACAACTTCAATAGAGCACAACTTGCAGGCCTCGTTTCATCATATTTTCAGACTGGACCCACTCCATACTTTTAAGCTCAAACATACATCACCAACAGATACTTGTCAATTCAGATAACCCAGACAGATAGCAGAAACATAGCAGAACAGATCAGACATTTCATACTCATACTTCAGCAAACCCTAGTTTTGCATACGCGCTCTCCTTTCACTAATACCGCGTATATACGCGCCTTAGACCATACAAACCCGCGCATACTTCAGTACAAATTACAGAACTAATTTTACTTCCCATACGCACTTTATCTTCAGCAAACCCGCGTATATACGCGCTTACTCTGCGGCGAACTAGCGTATAGTTCTTCAAACATTTAGGTCATTGCAATTCTTCAGAACAGATACATCACTCAGATTTTACCCTTTACTTCAGACAGATGTTCGCCTCATCTTAGATCTAATCATTCCATGTACCAACTCAAAGCACGTATAAGTACATTTCGCATCTATCCACCCTTCTATCGGTGCCTCATGTGTATTCGCATCTATCATTCAACTGCAGAATCTCTTTCCATTCAGATATACTCCGTAGAGAAGTATTCATTCAAGTCGACATCTTGCACCCAATTTCATGATTTGCACAATGAATTTCTTCTCTTTATATAGGTTTACCCTTTTTCAATACCATGAGCCAAAACCACATTACTTCCGATGGTATTCCTGGACGGGGTCACATAGACGAATCATTACTCAATGCAATGGGTCAATACCATGGTGGTTACCCCTGGTTTTGCATTTTATGAGCGCTTTTTCCCATACGCGACTTGGAACGTTATTACCCGCGTGCATACGCGACTTCTCCTAGACAAAACCGCGTATGCCTTGAGACATACTCTTTTCATCATAGATCTAGCACATATTGAATTCCTTTCTTCATTACCTTCTGTACTCTCTGTAGATACATCAGATTTTCATCTTTAAACAGGTTCATCAAGACATATTTTATCAAGCACAACTTCATCAAGTAAGTTTCCATCATCTTCATCAGGTGGGTTGCCATTCAAGAACAACTCTCTACATCATATTGTCAACAAACATCATATCACATCAGATTTACATCATTTACCAAGTCCATCAAGTCAAGAATAACTTCATCGGGTGTATTGCCATCAAGGACAACACATGCCAACAATCTCATGTCTTCATCTTCATTCAGTGGGTTGCCATCAAGGACAACACTCTGCATCATATTGCCAAAAATCTCCCCCTTTGGACTTGATGGCAACCACGATGGTGTTTGGTTACCACAACAGATAGGTACATTAAGAATACAATGACACCATGTTACTCTCCCCATTTTTGACACCATTTTTTCTCTTCATTCAAACACCATGTCACTCTCCCCCTTTTACATCAAGGGCAAAGGGCGGATCAAAACCAACACACTCTCCCCCTTTTCTCCTCATGTAGAAGAAGCGTTTTGCAGATCTGATGTACACTGAAGTGACCAAGCTCCCCCTGAGCTCATGCTGAATCTTCAAACATATTTTTCAATGAAGTACATGACTCTATGACCTTCCTATCACCAAAGACTCATACTTACATCAAAGATCCAACCAAGTGGATTTACATAGGAGACTCAAGTACCCAACCAAGTGGGTTTACATATTTTGACTCAACTACCCAACAAAGTGGGTTTACAAAATGAACAAGTCCTTACATGACTGAAAATTACAATTTTACACCATAGGTCTCAACATGACCTTTTCATCAAATTAAAAATATGACTTGTCATGACCAATACCAGAAAGACCTCAAGAGAGATCATATATCAGAACCATCATAATGCCAACAATGCATTATACTTATCAAGGCTAGGGCTCCCCCTGAAACTGTGCATCCAAGCATCCTTTCCATATGACTAAGGCTCCCCCTTAGTTTGTGCATCCTTAACACTTTCACCAACAAATCATCAAGGCATATTTATCAAAACATTAGAAATAGAATTATGAGAACTGGAACACCACCAGAGATACCAAACAGCACTACAGCTTGTGCTGAAGAAAGCTGACCCCAAACAGAATTTTGTCAGCAACTAGACATACGCTGTTTTATGTGCATGAACTCGCGTATATACGCGACTGTGTTTCAGGAAATCTGCGTATCCAATACCATCTTCTATATTTTAACCAGATATGATTCTCTGTGAGGCAAAGACAGTGTTCAGCTTCTTTTTGAATGCTTCCCTGGAATACAGATAGATAGAACAGTGTAGTTGTGTCTTCAAGCGTCATCCAACGGTTGTAGCATAAGCACATTAGTAACCAAGCCTTCAGATTATTTGCAGCATCAATACAATCTTTCCAAGAGAAATTATCATACCATAACAACATCTTCAAATATGTGTCAATCATCCATGTGGTCCAATATCACCATGATCTTTAAGATTTAACATGAAGTAACATATGTAGGGAAAAGATCTCAACCATAGTAACAAACTCTGCATGATCTATTCTTATTTCTGAATCAAACGACTTCCAACTCATCCATGTGTGAGCACAAAAGATACTTTTCAGCAAACAGGGCTCAAAATCTCATCATAATAAACCATATACCAAGTCATCATCATTTGAGCATGAGTATCACAATAACCAAAGAATAAGAAGTCATAGTGCCAGCAATGCAATCATTAGTATTCAACCTGCTGCTCCCCCTGAACCAGTGCTCCTCCTTAACTTGTGCAATCTGAATACGTTCATCAGCAAGTCAACAGCAGCAAACTCTGCATGAACTGTCCTTATCTCTGAATTATAATACTTTTATCTCAGCAGCGAATACTCTTCATCAAAAATCAAACAGGACTCATCCATAATCTTCAACATAAGAAACCAAGTCTCATATCATCATTATTTAGAACTGAGAAACTAAGTTGATACTGAGTCAATAATACAGTTATAATCACTCAGACTGATGCTCCACCTGAACCTCTGCTACTGATCTTCAGCTGTCATCCCAATTCTCTTATCATAAGTGAATACACGACTGTGTCTGCTGTAACTCGCGTGTATACGCGACTTTTGTTCATAGAACCCGCGTATGGAAAGTGAAGCATAGAAATTTTTCACATTCCTTCATCTCCCCCTGAACTTGTACTTCCTGTACTTGTCTTCTTCATATCAGATGCTCTGTCAGAAATACATATAACCAGAATAATCAAATCAACCATGAGAGACATCATACATTTCTCCCCCTGTGATGATACATTACTAAATTTAATAGTGTATCCCACATCATTCCTGCAGTCAATCAGAGAAGTACGCTTCAGAAGAGGATGACTGCAGTAGGGTCAATATTCCCTACATTTCTGATCGGTCCTCCATCTTCTTCCAGATTTGTTTGATCTTTCTATTTGTGTGCTGGAAGTTATCCAATCTGTTCAACCTGCATTCCTTTTCTACATGTCCATACTTGTTACAAGAATAACATCTCATGTGTCCAGAGAAATAAGCATAAGAATCATAATGAGTATTTCTAATCTTCCTCTTTTTACAATCAGCTGCTTTATGTCCATACTTGTTACATGAAAAACAATATCCCTTGAAGAAACCAGAGTACCTTTCTATGTAGGAACTGTTTGTTTGAGGCTGAAATGATCTGCTCCTGCAATTTGCTGCAACATGCCCATAATTATGACATTTAAAGCATTCAACATTATTGACTGATTTCCTTTGAGATTTCATCATCGTTGGTTGACCTTTTGTCTCTTTCAACACTTCAGGTTTTGCATTGACATCCTCTGAATTTTTAGCACTTCCTTGTGAACTAGATTCTCCTTTAATAGTTTCATGGAAACCAAGACCAAGTTTGATAGCAGGAGACCTTTGATTACACAGAATATTGTCCAAAATATTAGTACTATCTTGAAACCTCAAAAGTTTAACTTTTTCTTCTAATTTTCCTTTGAGAATGTTTACCTCAACCTCCAAGGCTTGACATTGCTTCGTCATGCTTTCTTCTTTCCTTCTCCCATCTTCTACTTGATCATTCAGATTTAGAATCTCTTCTTTCAACCAATTTTCGTTTTCTTCACAAGTTTGTTGCAGCTCTTCATTCTTCTTAATTGATTTTTCCAGATCTTCTTTGAGAGAGATGATTTCTGCTTCAAGTCCTTCCTTTTCAAATGACAGAGGTTCTTTATTCTTCTTATTTGATGCTTTGAGATTTACTTTCAGAGATATGTTTTCTGCTTCAAGTCCTGCATTCTTCTTATTTGATTTATCCAGGTCTTCCTTGAGGGAGATGATTTCTGCTTCAAGCCCTTCCTTTTCAAACGATTGTAGAGGTTCCTCATTCTTATTACTTGATGCTTCAAGATATGCTTGTAGAGAGACGATTCCATCTTCAAGACCTTCATTCTTCTTGCTTGATTTTTCGAGATCTGCATTCAGATCGTTGATTTCTGCTTCTAGTCTTTCAATTCGATTGGATGCATAAGTATGAAACCTTTGATACTTGTCCACCTGTCCATTCAGCATTTCTATTTTTTCTTTCATTTGAGAGATCATATCTTTGTAGATAGATTCTTGCTTATTAGATGAACTTTGTAGTTCTTCAACTTTAATCTTGAGAGCTTCTTCTAGATCCATAACTTTACTTTCACTATCTATACCATTGCTTGCACAAAGAAGATTATCACAAGGACCCCAATCACTACCTGAATCATCTTCTTCAATTTCTGCTATACATGTTTTCTGAGATATTTCCTTGCTTCGAGTAGCCTTCTTCTTTTGCTTCTTTGCCATGAGCACTTTCAGATCATGGTCAGAATCTTCTTCATCTTCACTGGACACTTCATCGTCATCTTCATTTGCATAATAACTCTTCCTCTTTTCAAATTGTTTCCCTTTACCATGTTTTTCTCTATAAGGACATTTAGCAGCATAGTGACCAACTTTTCCACACTCAAAACATTTGAAGGGAAGCTTACCTTTGAATCTTCCAGTACCTAGTTGGAGTTTTCTCACGGAATTCGCTTCTTCTTCTTCAGATATATAGCTGGATTCCTTGACAACTTTATTTTCTTTTCCTTTTGCAGACGCCTTAAAAGAAGCTTCTTTGATTTGAGAAGGACCTCCTTGTCTCATTTCAAAAGCAGTCAGGATACCATGTAATTGAACAACAGTAAGAGTTTGCAGATCTTGCCTTTCTTCAATAGTTGAAACTTTAGAGTCAAATTTTGAAGTCAAAGATCTTAAGACTTTTTCCACCAGAGTAGTATCGGCTATGGTTTCACCCAAATTTCTCATTCGATTTACAATATCATCTAGACGAAGAAAGAAACTGGCAATACTTTCATCACTGTGCATCCTTAAATTTTCATATTCAATTATGAGAGTTTGGAGTTTTGCACTTTTTACCTTTGTATCTCCTTCATAGCTCAGAATGATTTTGTCCCATATTTCTTTTGCTGAATGTAGATGCATCACTTTAGCAAATTCTGGTTCAGACATGCTTCCTAATAAGACATTCACTGCTTTGGCATTGATTTCATACTTCTTCCTTTCAGCTGCATCAGTAGGAATACTTGCCGGATACTGATAACCTTCTTCCACGATTGCCCATACATATGCACCAAGACTTTGCAGATATGCTTTTGTTCGTACCTTCCAGAATATCAGATTGCTTCCATTGAATAGAGGTGGCTTTATAGACATTACTCCTTCAAGACTTCCCATTGCGACGGATCTCCTTCAAGCGATCAAGCTTCTGCAGAAAGACCTGCTCTGATACCAATTGTTGGGAAAAATACTGAGAGGGGGGGTGAATCAGTATTTAGGACTTTATCAAACTTTTTAATTTTTCACTCTCTAAAACCCATACGCTACTTTGCTGAAGCCAACTAGCGTATACACGCGGATATCCTTCATAAAACTCGCGTATACACAGAGATCTAATTATGCCATTAATTCTTCACTTATATCATTCCATCATTCATTCATTAGATGTTCTATAAACAGTAAACATGTGCAGTAAGAACAGAATAAACCATCACACATAAGAATCACACATGAACACCAGGATTTTAGGTGGAAACCCAAGTCGGGAGAAAACCACTGCTGCAGTTGCTCAGCCTTCAATATTTTATTATAGAGAAAACATCTTACAACATATGTGTTGGCGCAGACTCCTACCAGCACGCAGGCACCCACCTGCGCTCGTTTACTAGCCTCTCCTGGAAGGGAGCTCCAACCCCCTGACTCGTTTACCAGCCTCTCCTGGAAGGGAGCTACGACCCCCTGATCTCGTTTACTAGCCTCACCTGGAAGGGAGCTACAACCCCCTGACTGAAGGCTACAACCCTCAGCACCACTATGGACCACGTTTCATCAATTTTCACACTGGATCCAAACAACTTCAATAGAGCACAACTTGCAGGCCTCGTTTCATCATATTTTCAGACTAGACCCACTCCACACATTTAAGCTAAATCATACAACCAAACTGATACAGACAACTCAGAACTGTAGAATACAGATAGCAGTAACACATCAGAACATATCAGACATTTCATACCCCATGCTTCAGCAAACCCTAGTTTGCATACGCGCTTTCTTTTCCGCCCGGTCCGCGTGTCTCGCATCAACTACCATACAAACCGCGTGTGCGCCCACGCGCATATTACGAACCCCAATTTCCTTGCGCGCGCTTTCTCTTCAGCGAAGCCGCGTATATACGCACTTCCTCTTCGGCAAACTAGCGTATGGTTCTTCAGACTTTTATGTCATTGCAATTCTTCACAACAGATACATCACTTCAGATTTTACCCTTTACCTCAGACAGATGTTCGCCTCATCACAGATCTAATCATTCCATAAACGGATCTAGCAAATACAAGAACATTTCAGATCTAGATCCCCTTCTTCATCATTGGTGCATCATACATTCAGATCTATCATTCAACTGTAACCCTTTCCATTCAGATCTACTTCAGAGAGAAGTATTCATTCATCTGGAACGTCTTGCACCGACTCTCATGATTTGCTGTGACGTTTTCTTCTCCTTATATAGGTTTACCCTTTATCAATACCATGAGCCAAAACCACATTACTTTCGATGGTATTCCTGGACGAGGTCACATAGACGAATCATTACTCAATACAATGGGTCAATACCATGGTGGTTACCCCTGGTTTTACATATTTAGAGCGCTTTTTCCCATACACGACTTGGCACGTTATTTCCCGCGTGCATACGCTACTTTGTCTAGACAAATCCGCGTATGCCTTGAGACATACTCTTTTCATCATGTTCTAGCACATACTGACATTCCTTCCATCATTACCTTACATGCTCTTGTGGATACACTTGTTACATCTTTTAACGAGGTTTTCTAGGACATATTCCTCAAGCACTTTCTATTGCCTTAGTGGTTGCCATTCAAGGACAACACTCTATCAAGTGGGTTGTCATCAAGGACAACACTCAGCATCATATTGCCAACAAACATCATATCACATCAGATTTACATCATTTACCAAGTCCATCAAGTCAATAATAACTTCATCAGGTGGATTGCCATCAAGGACAACACATGCCAACAATCTCATGTCTTCATCTTCATTAAGTGGGTTGCCATCAAGGACAACACTCTACATCATATTGCCAACAGTGTTATCGATTGAATGCAAAATCCTGTCACTCCAATTAGCCATATAGTTACTACTAGATACCTCTGAAGAGGAAAAGCGCTTTTTATACTTAGCTCAATTAGATGAGACTCGACGCACTGCTGCATTGGCAACCGAGGCTCATAAAAAACGAATGAAAGCTCAGTATTATAGGAGTGTTACACCTCGTGTTTCTTCAGAAGATCACCTAGTCTTAGTATATGATCAAGCTAACGATAAGCTAGGAGCTGGGAAATTCAAACCCATGTGGCATGGTCCTTATATTTTCAAGCGAGTGCTTGAAAAGGAGGCCTATGAATTGACTGATTATGACGGGATCTCTTTAGACAAACCTAGAAATGGGATTTATCTGAAGAGATATTATGCTTAAATATTGTGTGGAGATCTTAATTGTATAATAGTTCTTTTCATAGCTAGTGTGCCTTAGATTAGAAGAGTGTGCCTATTTTAAGTTTTTTTTTTACTACTATCCCTGCTTATCTCGATTACTCTTGATATTTTAGATGTCGACATCCCTTCAAACGTATATTGGTTTTTCTAATGGTGCTTGTCACTGTACACGTAACATTTCTTCCGCAGCCTAGGTTATTTATTCACCCACTGATGAGTTAATATCTATGCATGGGGTAAGCCTTAGTCAAACAACAAACAATATTGCAGAATATAGTGCAGTAATTGAGTTATTATATGAATCCATTTCATTTTGAATTCGACGTTTGATCGTTAGGTTAGATTATGAACTCATTGTATTACGTTCAAATCGAGTATACAAAATTAAAAATCCAGTATTATTGAGATTATTTTTGAAGGTACGTCTCTTGGAACGAGAGAGTTTGATTACATTTAATATCAACACATTCTGAGAAATTTAAAAACATTGGCTAATGCAATAGCTAATAGTGTTATAAACATATATTTGCAAAATTAAAGCAGTAATCAAAGCAACATTCGATAAACATGTTGAAAAGATAGCCGGAAATAGTAGTAATATCATAGAGTAAGAGTAATGTTTTCAAAAAATATTACATCATCCTCAATTATAGGTTTAAAACACCTTATGATCGGCAAAAATAGTGGTACAAAAAAAAAATTTCATAGTCTGGAAAATCATCCACTATCCATGGTGGTGATCATGATAGTACACGACAGCTCGCACTACTCTATTCAGGAATCTCCTGAACTGACCAGGAAATCCAATAACATGTCTTTGAAGATGGAGAGAGATATCATATATCGAAGTCTCCAGGATATCCAAGGTCAACCGTTCTAGGTTAGTAATAATCTCAGCTGCCTGATCTTGTGGTGCTACAACAGGCTCTCTTTTATTTCTGTTGAAGCAACAGAGCGTGGCTGGCCTACATGGACAAACATCTACATTTTAAATTTTTTTATCATTAGTATTGGGTGACTTAAACAAAAACAAAATAAAAATTAGAATTTAGATTCCAAATGATTCTTACCTGAGTCATCCCACTGTGTTCCTGAAGGAAGGGACATCTCTCGTTCGTCACGGAATTCCATCCTAACATATGGGAAATCTTCTATGGCGAAGATTTGGTTCTGCAACCAATGAAAATAAGCTGGAGTGAAATGAACAATCTCATAGCCCTCACTATGACGAGCCATCAGTGCAACCCATCGGACTATCTGAGGCTCCCTGACTGTACCAGGATCAACTGAGATAAGCTACGGGGCAAGTGAAGGAATTCTCTCCAGAGAAAATGTGACAAAAATAGCTCCATACCCAAATTTTTTCAACTTTGAGTTCTTTTCTCGGGTCAATTGGCCTTTTAAATTGGCCAATAATGCCTCACACCAATTGAATATGGTTCCTCTGAAAAAATCAACAACAGACTGCATCTGGGATCTAGTAGCAACGTGTGTAAATGCGCTCCCACACAACTGGGTTACAGTAAACGCAACCACTTTGATTTCAGGACGGATAATTGTTTCTATATCAATGTGTTTGTCTTTGGGATCCACTTCCTCATTGCAGAACTATTGCTGAAAGCTAGTGACAGATTGGCCACCTACCCTAGCCCCAAACAAAGAGATTGGTTCACCTCTCTTTGATAAACCAGTAAGAAAATATATATCTTCCAGCTCGATTTCGAGCCAGTGATCTCCAATTATGAAGCACTGTTCCTGGATGTCCCACTTGTTTACTAGCCATGTGAGTAAGTCTACTTAGGCCCTCATACCTTGAATAGCCCAGAATTTATATAAATCACATTCCCTCAATACACGCAATGTGGATGCATGTACCATTGCGGCCTCATCAACCTCTTCATGTTAGCGTTCCCTCCACTCGAGCATTGTAGATATTCTGCAATGGGGAAATTGGAAGATTAGAAACAATTTGAGTGAAAAAATTCGGTTTATTTTGGGAGAATCTATCATTTTATTTTCTTCACGGCGCCTCCGCACCTTTTTCATAGAGACAGTGTGGAGGTTCGCACACATTATATACAAAAATTGCGGGACCGTGACAATTTTCTCTTTGAAAAATTGTTAGGGTCTGCAGGTGTCATGTGTATTACCTTCGGACCCCCGTGGGTGAAATTTTGAACATATTTTTCTCCTAAAAAATGAATTTAAAACCTAAATCAAGAAAGTGAACGGACAAAAATGAAGGCGAGGATGATGTGGATTACCTGGAGCTAACTGTTATCACCCTAGTAATTTCTTAGGTCGTGGGATTTTGATTTATAGTTAAATAAAACTAAGGGTAACCACAAACCTAATTTGGAAATTTAGGATCTAGCCTTCCTAAATTTCAGAGAGGGCTCTCTCTTTCAGGTTTAACTTTGTTTTGAATTGATATTTTAGGCTAGGTATAATTGGGCACTTAGTTTTTTGTTTGGAAAGTTTGGTGGGAAATAAGGTTACTTGGAGACAAATTAAAGAGGGATCTACAAGTCCATTGGGATATGGAGTCAAGATGTAGCAAGAAAAATTGGAAGGAAAGGCCAAAAGGATGCTAATGTACTCAGGGCAAGGTAGATAACCCTCAGAGATTTGAATAGTTTGATTTGATAAGATGGCTTGCTTTCGAGATAAAGGGCAGTGAAGGATCCTTTGATCCAGAAAAAGAGGGAGGAGGCAGGGGTCAAATGGGACTGGAAGAAATTAAGAATTCCTAAATCCAGAAATCAACAGAAAACATTGAAATGATCAAGTAGTTAAGACACGGAGTTTTTACACTTATCCTGAAATAATATTCCTAATTAATCATTTGGATTGAACAACATATATGAAATTGAATGAAACTTCAAAAGAGGAAACAATGACAGTAAGAAATCACTTTACTCATTAGCTTATCGCATGAATCCTGAGTTATGAAGTCTAGTTGGTTGTTGTCCAGACTGCTGCCATGAAATCAACACATGAGCCTCCAAAGTACCAGCAAAATTGTCTCTAATAATCTCAGCAACTTTATTCCACCCTAAACACTTCACAAATTGAAGTATTTATACAAAATTTTTATTACAAAATATCCTAGAGAAATCTAGGAATAACTCTAGGAAAATAAAATATCTTAACACACTAAGAGGGGCAGCTGCTTAACAAATTAGCAAGCTATGCTTGTATCTAGAAAAAATAGAACTAACATTATCTAATCAAAACAATTTGTTGACTATGTGTACATGCTTGCTAGCACATTTGGAAGATATTTGTTTGAATATTTTTTGATTGATACTCTTTCACTTTATATCCTTTAACGCTGCTTTTTTTCCTGATACTCTTTTAATTTGTTCATCTATCACTTTACTGCTAGTAAAATGTAGAATTTACCATGGTAAAAACTAGATGATTATTTCTGCTTGGATACACTTTGACCCTGTTACTTTGATATGATACACTTTCAACTGCTATTTTTACCTCTGGACAGTTGCAAAATGAAATATTCATTGTGGTAAAAACTGTCCCATCATTTCTCTGTCTTGCTTGAATTTTCCTTTTACTCTTTCACTGCTGTAAAAGATTCATATCAGCAGTAAAAATCCAAAATCTCATAAATTGTTTTTATTCTTTTCTTCTCAACTTCACTTTTTTACCTGTACTTTTTCTGCTGTTCTACTCCAATGTTGCTATAACAAATCGGTGAACTCCTTCCACTGTTGATCACTTGGTATTTTCATACTTTTCAACTTCTAGTAACTTTTGTCTGCATCAGTGTACTTTGAGAAATTTGGTTTGATAATGAAAATATGTTTAATTTCATTCTGTAGAAAAAATAAGTTTTCAAAGTACTCCAAGACAACTTTACCAGTCAGGGAACCTTGTGGCAGAGGCTTATTTATTTGTTCTTTGGCATGGGCTCTGATCTTCTTGTCATAATTTTTTTGAACCATTAGCTTTTCATTAAAGCCATGAATGTCTGGGAGGCCCACTTGTCTCAATATTGTGTATTTTGCCAAAAAATTTGCTATTGAAAAATTCATGGCCTTACAATTTTCCTCCAAATTGTTCATTATATTCCTTTTATTTAGGACCTTTTTTATTTGAAGAATTGTTTTAGTACTATCTTGTATTTTCA
This sequence comes from Pinus albicaulis, assembly GCA_034641835.2. NCBI lineage: Eukaryota > Viridiplantae > Streptophyta > Pinopsida > Pinales > Pinaceae > Pinus > Pinus albicaulis. The sequence continues at coordinate 293,683,781 of CM076569.1, forward strand.
ATTCTTCAAGCTCCTCTCTATTTTTGCTGTTAAAAAATGTAATAAGCTTTAAAGCTCGAGATGGTTTATTAGCAGGTTCTTCCTTTGTTTTCTGAATTTCCTCCTGTGTTGCCTTAAGTAGATCTCTCTGCTCGTATATGATTTGAATTGAAGGCCATTGTAGATGTATGCCTTGAATTATGTTTGTCCAAAGATAGTTCTTAATGAAGGACACCTGTTCACTCAGATTTACTTGCTACTGCAAGATATTTACCTATTCTTCAAGTCTATTCTCTCTTTGTTCATGTATTTTTGATGTAATCAATGTATTCATGTTTGATGATTCAAGAGTTTGAATGGTTTTTTTCAAATTGATTATCTCATTATTTTTTAGGGACATCTCCTCCATGGCTTTTACTATATCTGCTGCTTCACCTGCTTGATGTACCTGTGTGGTGGATGATCCTATGGTAGAAGTATCTATAGATTGCACTGACACTGTAGTTTCTAGTGGCACTTTTGGGGCTAAATGTTTTGCCAATGTGGAAGGGAAAACTGTGCTAACTATAGGAATAACAGTGGGAATAGATCGCACATCAGCTTCTTTTACTACTTATTTTTATTTTATAAGGATGTCCATATGATCTTCCATCTCTTTGACTTGGGCAGTCATTTTTAGTATTAGCTTGGCCATTTTAGCTTTTTCAGTTTGTTCTTGGAGGATTTCCTTTGCTTGAGGATGTTCGTTTTGAGGAAGTTTTAACTGTTTCCTCAAAGCAGTGATATCATCATTCTTTTGCTTTATTAAGGCCTGAGCAACTTGTATGTTTGATGGATCTACTCCTATATGAAGGACTAGATATTCTAAGGACTTAACCCTTAGTTCTTTTTCCTGTAAAGAGGCTTTGTCTAGCCTCATCTAGTCTTGCATATTAAAAATGGTGTTTTGTAATTGATTAGCACTCCTGGTCTTATCCAATATTTTTGAATATAGCATTTCAGATGTATGTCTATGAAATTCAATTTGATCTAGCTCATGGATATTCTCTTAATCAACTTCAAAGTCTATTTTGCTGTAGTCTGAGACTATCTTTGGATCTGCAACCTTTGGTTGGAGGTAGGACATGATAATTTTATTAGTACAATAATCAAATGCTGTTAATATTCTGTCCTTGCTACCTGGATTTTCTTCGAGAAATTGAGAGTAAATTTCTCTTTTGATCTCCTCATTTTTCTCCTCAATTTGTTTGTACCTTTGTTTGATATCTGAATATTTTTCATATGTTGTTTTGGAAGAAGAGGGAATTTCTAAATCAACCTATTTTTCAATCATTTTCTTGCCCTTCTTATCTGCTGCAATCTGTTCTTTTCCAATTTCTGTCAAAACTTCATCAACTATTAGTGTGGCCTCTTGATTTGCTGACTGATCATCATTCATTCCCTGATCATTGGTATGGTCTTTTCCTTTTTAGCATTAGTAAATTTGGCTCTTTTGTTGTAACTTAACTTAAACTTATTCTCAGTAATAATTTGAGCTGAATAACCTTCAACATCCCTTGATCTTTTGTTTGAAAATTCTTCATGTTTGGTAACTATCATAGTTTGTGAATTGACTGCTTTTTTAACTGTTTCTATATCATTAGTAGGATCTATCAATGTGTTTTGTATCCATTCAATTTGATTTGAAAACCTCTTAATATGTGGTTTTGAGTTATGTATAAAAAGTTGAAGCTTGCATTTTACCCTTCTAGCACTGAGGTAACCCTGCGGATCATAATTCCATTGAAAACTCTATTGAAACTGATACTTTGATAACTGTCTAGATATTTATTTGTTAGCCTCCCTATTTTTTACTATGAAAGGGCCAATCTGGCTCTTCAACTTAAACTGAGCCTTTTTCTTTGATGCCATGAAGTTTATAGAATCTACATTTAAAACTTGTCTCAAATATTCCAATGCAAAAACCCTGATGGTTAAGAATTTAGGAAAATGCTCAGCTTGGAAAAATAGAAACAAATGGAATAGATAAGATGAATATCTGAAAACTCCTTCATTTGGCAATGTGGTCAACTGATGTTGTATGCTATCAGCAATGAATCTAGCAAAATCAAAGATCATGGCAAGAGGCTACCTAGGGGATAATGTAGAAAGGAAACCAAGTATGGATGCATCAGTAAATTCATCATTAAAATACCCTAGAATGAAGGATAACATTGAGATCACTTGTCTAGAAGCTTCAGGAAAATCAGAAGTAAAATATGGTGGATTCACCTTAGGAAGGTCTACATGGGCAGGCATAAAATTTTGAAATATCATAAACCTTTTAGGGAAATCCAACTCTAAGTATAACTGGGTTAACTCTTCAATTGACAAGGGCACTACTCTAGGATCAAGCTTCAATTGAAGCATCTCATTTATGGATTCTGCTGTGATGAAAAACAGAATTTCTCTATCTTTTTTTACCATGGCTCTCTGATCAGGAACATAATTCATTTGACATATTCTGACCAAGTCTTGGGCTGGATGAGTAATAGGAACTACATATTTGGGTAAATTGGATTCCCAAATAGGTATTTCATCTTGATTTTTATTCATAAATTTATCATAACACCAGTTATGAATCTCAAGAAAATTGAATTCTACCACTGTATCAGCAATATTGTCATCTAAATTAGTTAAAGGAATGTTTTCTTCAGAGGAAACAGGTGGTTGGAGAGGTCTAACAAATTCAATTGAATTAGTTGTTAAAGCGAGAGTTGGCTTGTTGATATTTGAGGATTCAGGCTTGGGAAGCTTGGTTGTTATAGGTTTTGAGGCTTTGGGACCTCCTTCTTTGGGTGTAACCTGTTTTTTAGTCATTTTTGGGAATAACTAAGCAAGATTAAACTGTTTGCTTTAGTTAATTTTGAAACAGAGGGTAATTGAGCAGATCTGGGGCAATTTTGGGAATATGGGAATCTGAGCAAGGGTTTTAGGATAGAAAACATAGGTTTTCTGGGTGTAGAGGATCGAAAAAAGGGATTTCTGGCTTTCTATGCACTTTTTAAATCTTTTGAACTGTGGAAATTGTCTTTTAATGACTGGAAATTGATAAAATGGATTTAAAGAAGAGTTTTAGGCAAATGGAAATTTCTAAGGAAAAATTGAGAGGTCTTGCTCTGTTTTTTCAATGTTTGGGCATGCTTAAATCGGAAATTTTGGTCTCAGTAGCTTAATTGGTTTAACTTGCAGTCAGATTGTGAATTTTGTAGGTCAAATTCAGTAAAATACCTGGTTCATAGGTATCTTGATAGTCGAGGAGGGTTTTCTGGTGGCTTCAGCTTTAAATTGAATCCACTGGTGCAATAGGTGGCTTCAACTGCTTCGGATATTTAACACAGTCGGGACGGAGGCTAAATCAGTTGGGAGTATGAAATAATGATATAAAACAATAATATATTAAGTTTTAAACCTTTAATGTTTACCACCGTAAATATCATTTATTACAGGTCTATTCAATGGCAGGAGGTGGATTTGTGAAAACAACTAGTGGTTTTAGCGTTCGATTTGGATGGTAAGTGGTTTAAGCATTTTCGAACGCGATCCAATTAAAATCAGACACGTAGCATTGGGAGGTTTGGCAAAACAAATTTTATCGCGTGAATTTTATAAAACTTTGGTCGATCATTTTCGGAGTGTGATAATGAATGTGCACCGTTAGATCTGCTTCGATGATGAGAATGGTCAGGATTATTCTTAAGAGTTGCAGTGAAGGATGGGTGGGGTCCGATGTTGTATATGAAATGGCGTGTTTAATATATAACAAAACCCTTATAAAATGTGTGATTATAACTAAATTTTAGTTATATATAGAAATGTTTATATGCGCGGGGGTAATGTTAAAATAGACGTATACCTATGTATAGTCCAAAAGTGGTTTATCGGGCAATTTATATATATATAAAGTAAGATTATATATATGGTAAATGGTGCGTGGGGCGGGTTAATATTTATATAAAACTTAAGGTTTTATACAATCAGGAATGATTAAAAAGGTAAAGGTCTTGTTGTCTGATTTCACACTTTAACCTTGGGTTAAGTTGGGGAAGGGTAATAAGTGAATTACAAAGACGCAGGGACATAAAAACTTAGGCTTAAAATGACATAGTCGAAGTAGTATTTTTCCTCTTTAGACATGTAAAATATGTATAAAGTGCTTTTTTATTTTATTTTTATTATATAGTTATAGACTATGGAGATGTCTATTCACTATAGGAGGCGGGGTATTTGAATAGGGTTAGTTTTAAGACCAAAGGGAGTGTAATTGGGGTTTTAATTCACTATGTGGATAATATTCTTTGGTAAAAAAATATTATAATAGTGGGTTCAGGGGATAATTAGAATACAAGGAGTTATAATAATAGGATGAGGTTATGTTTACAAGGAATTAATAAAATAAGTTAGAGGTTAATATGACAAGGGAAAATGAAAAACGCAAAAATACACTAGATGACTAAGTAAAGTGAAAACTTAAAGCAAAACTTATCATTTTATAATTTCACCACCTTTACTTAGGATATAATGTTTTTGAGGGTTTTTATGCTTTATGAGATGTACGTAGTTAATCAAATGGGGGCTTTATGTATCATTAAGTAAAAATGGAGTCTTTACTTATGATTTTGAATAATGATGAGTGCATGAAGGGTAAATGATGAAAATTAGGGATTATTATAGGAATTCAAACATTTTTAACTTAACAGTCATTGAGCCTTGGGTTCGGTCCCAAGAGAAGTCAGAGAAATTATCTGAGCCTCTTTGAATGAAATTCTAGAATGAAGAATAACTATAGGGGAGGAAAATTAGTTATTGTAGCCTGGTGAAATATATTTACAATGATTGTCCCACCTTCTTCTTCCTACCCAACTTTTAATCTAAAATTTTTTTCTTCCATTTTGCAGGTGCATTTGAGCTAGCAACCTGGAACATTTTATTCTTTTGAAAGTAGTAAAAACTATCTAAATATACCTTATATCATCTGAGGGCTCATATTAAACTGATGAGCTCCTCTTTATTCTCTACCTATCTACTAATTAGTCAGGATTAAACTGTTTGACTAATCTTTATTCACTATTCTACAACAATAAAATTGAAACATGACTAGTCAAGATTAAGCAGTTCAACTCATCATAGATTATGGCATTTATTAACACTCTGCCATAATCATCAGTAAAAAGTAGTGGCATTTGGACTTGCTCACTTTCATGTTTTATTTCTTTTTGTTTGGGGCATATTATTTTTTCTAAGTCCTTTGATCTTTCTTTTAGGACTTTTACCCTCTTTTTGCTTTTCTATTTTTTTTTATTTTTTTTTTTAAAATATGGGAAAAAAACTTGCAGAAAGCAAAGTATGTACATATTTACAAGACTATCTGATGCAGGAGCATTGGACTCGAAAATACCTTGTATTTTTATTTAAGCTAGGGGTCTCATGTTTTTGAGAAATTATTAATTTCATGTAAATATTTATGAGATTTTGAGTGATTAATTATGTTTTTAATTAATTATATGAGAGGATTTGTAATATTTCCAAATAATTGGAAAACATGAGAGAAATTATCCTTGAGATAATTGAGAATTAATGATGGAGGCTAAGTTAGAATTAGTTTCAAGGTTTTAGGGATAAGAATCTATCTTTTAGGGGTGTTGAGATATTTGGGGATTATGTTGAGTGTTTAAAGGGATGTGAACCAAAATTGGTTCAATTCAATTTGTATAAATTTGTGAGCCTCAAAGGAAAATAGATTCGGTAGAATAGAATAGAGAGGAGAAGTGAGGCTTGGATAGCCAAAGTTTGTAAGCCTCTGGGCATTTGTAAGGGCCAAGGATTGAAAATCAGGCTAGGAAGAAATGTTGTTGTAAGTAAGTTCATTTTTATATGAAAGTGTTTGTTTTGAATTATGCACCTTAATTGGTCAATTTATGTATGGCTGAAATCTGATATTAAAGATTGAATTGATAAATCCATGTGCGAGACTGTCTGTCGAGTGAATCGATTGTTTCATGTCAATATGTGATTTGATGGCATAGCATTGTAAATACCTGTGGGAAGAATCAATTTTTATCAATGTGTGTTGAATTGTTAAGTCAGTGAAGTCTCATGGCAAGCGCATAATTTTTAAACATTCAGTCCATTATGTATCGATTTTTAAACCAATGTTAGTAAGAATGCAGCTTTCAGAATTGAGTGGTATGCAATCGAATAGAAATCAATTGGGCAGTTTAAAATTGTATAAGTATGCTTGATAAAATCTGTTTATAATGCCAGATCGAATTGGGGACCGATTCCCATGTTTTATTAAGAGGAACAGATTTTTATTAGCGCTGAAGAATTTGTGTTAAGTGACTGAAAATTGCAGGTGGAGCCTTGAAATACCGTGGATCTAAAGAGTAAAGATTCAGAGCTTTATTTAGACTCTGTGTGAACGATTTTGAAAATGCTGTGTGACTTGTATGTCTAGATATTGTGTAATTAGGAATCGCTGACATGCGCAGAGGTTTTGTTAAATGGAATTAAAATACACAGCAATTAATTGCCAGAATGCATCGTAAGGGTTTCTTGACTACAGAAATCGTGTATTAAAGAACTCAAATGAATCTTCTACAGATCTTTTGAAATTTTAATTGAAGACATAATGAGCACCTTTGCCATGGCTACATAAATTATGGTCTGTAGCGTTGAAAATTCTTCAATTTCAGAATTGGACAAGCGTTAATCAATGGTGCAGGCTGTTGTTTTTAAAACCTTTTTTATTCATTTGGAATTCAATTAGAATCGATTTTAATTGTTGTGAAGGAGAATGCGTCATGAAGGTTTGAAGTTGGAATGTTTTGACAAGCGAATCCAAAGGATGGACGCAGAGATTATTAAATTATCTATGCAAACTGTATTAAAAGCATACCAAGGATGAAGGCGGACTTTCAAAGAAAATGCTTAAAGTTGCAGAGTTCACACGTGGAAGGATCACCATGGAGCTGTGAAGCGAACAACCCATCGAATGATAATTTAATGAATAGATGCATAATTAATGATTGGGTGTTATTTGGATTTTTAATAAAATTTGAGTTTATGTGAATTTTCGTAGGAGAATCGACTTTAAATGGAACACAGATCAAAATTATTGCATATGGAGTGTAGTGGAACGTTGGAATGATTAATGGGCGCAGTTTCTTCGGAATCATGGAGGATTTGACTTGCGAATAGGATGGAGGAGTTAATACTTGTCAACCTGGAATCGAACAAAAGTGGGTGGAATGTTCGATGGTGCAAACGAAAGATTCTGCAGTGTTGAACTGTAGCGTTAACCAACGATGGAAAAGGTAAATCAATATGTGGAAAATTTTCATTATGATTTGATTTTAATCGAAGCCTGTGTGTTTTATAATTGCCATAGTAAAAGTTGAAGAGTGGAAGCGTTGGTCAAAGTTGGCCAAAGTGAGGGCACCTTATGGATTTGCATATGGTGTTCATAGAGGTAAGCCGCATTTGTAGTTACCAAGAAAATATTAAAATCATGACCAGGTCCATATTTACAGTAAATGAAATGGGTGTTTTGCATCCAAAGATCGAGGATATGTGATTTTGTGTGGGGTTAACATTATTTTTAAAGGGCTTGCCATGAAAGTCGATTTGTTAAATTCTTGGCATTTGAGTGGTGTTTGATAAACTTCGACATGAAGTTTCATTTGAGATTAAATTGAGTTGTGCAAGGTTCTATAGACCATAAAAAAAATGTAAATGGAGAAGAGCTTCCGCATATGAAAATTGGGTTAGAGCTAAATTATTTGAGATGCATTTTGTATATGCATGAGAAGGGTGAGATTTTGGGATATGCAGGGTGATCCTGCATCACTATCATAATTCAATTCCAAATTATTAATCCTATCTTTATAGGACCCTAACACTGACAATTTTCAATTCTGACGGTCGAATTTTCCGTAATCTGCTCTAGAAAGTTTTTCCCCAAAAGCTCTAAACTTTCACTCTGGAATCAAATGGTAAAAATGATTTAGAAAAAATCTTTTTTATAAGATTTTTTGAATAAATGAAATACAATTTTGTTCATTTTCCACTTTGAAAAGTTGTCTTCCAAATTATTTTTATTGATCATAAACATGTATGTTTAATTTTTGAGTTTTTGTGCAGAATACCGGATTTTTTGGGTAAAATGATCATTTTGACAAAGGAGTATACTTTTTATCACTTTTTCGAACTCGGTAAAAATTATGAAAAAGAGAAACCTATGTGTACATTTTTAGCCCTTTTTCGAACTCGTTAAAACTTACGAAAAAGAGAAAACCATGAGTACATTTTTATCCCTTTTTCGAACTCATTAAAACTTTTGAAAAAGTGAAATATTGAGTTCTCTTTTAAGCCCTTTTCAGACTCTCTAAACATGAAAATATTGTCGAGTACTTGACTATTCAAAATCGTTAAAGGAAATGAACAGTCATCCCTTCAGTATATGTTTACCCCTTGTCCAGACTGAAATGGACTATTTACGAAAAAGGTATACGTTGACTAATCATGGTTAATAGAGTTATCTCCTGTATTATTTTATCCTTGTTCAAGCTTGAGAGACTAAATTTACGAAAAAATACACCTACGAAGTTTTCTAAAGTTCTTCTTCTGACTCTCTAAAATTTAAAAACACCAAGTTTCTCCTATACTGGACTCATTAAAATTTAATAGTAAAGGACATGTCGATTACAAACAGGAACAAACCACTCCTTCTTAGGGTTTTATTTTATACTAAGTTGGACTCATCCGAAGGATGAGATTATATAATAAGCAAATGTTATCCTCCTCAAGCTTGTCAAAAATAAATAGGTACTTGCCAAAAATGGTGGGGGAAAAAGAGAGAAAATGGATCTAGTTGGTAAACTTTGTTTAAAAGCAGTATACCACTCTTGAACACCACACTTTTTGTCCTAGGTTGGGAATATCCTTTGCCTATCAGTTAATCAAACCATATTGAAATTCTTTAGCTGGTTTATGGGTATTAGCTTTAGGTCAATTGTTACCAAAGCATCTGTAGTGTCGTTATGTGTTCAAGAGGACAGTTCAAACAAACCATTTATCTGCAAACATATATCTCCATTTGCGTTGACCATTTGATGCTGAGTCAGTCCTTGCAAAATATTTCTTCAAAACTTGATCTAATGGTTTTGTGTCATGGGTTTTCCTACGACGGATCACTTTCTATCGACGACAGCTCATCCTCTAGGAAGTTGATCTATAATCCTATCATTACCTTTGAATCTGCATGCCCTAATGGCATATTTCTCGCCTTCGATGACATGTTACATCATTGACCTCCGATCGGATGATTCTATGAAGTGTTCGACTTCAAATCATTTATTCGCACTTCATGGATTGTACTGAGTAATTTGAGAGCCATTATCATTATTGGTGGTTTCTCTCACACTTTTTAACAGTGCACATCATTGACTAGTAATCAAGTGGTTTCTACCATGTTCGACTTCGACCAATCAATCGTATGGATAGAATCGTACTAGTTCAGGAAGCAGAAATCAAGACCCTGGATCTAGCTTCCACCATCCAGGCTGCAAGGAGTTTTATTGTTCATTATGCAGTGGACTATTCATGACAAATGGATGCATCCATACTGTGTCTACTATTGATGTAATATTAGAATCATTTCTATATCAAAACATTTTAGTTAAGTTTTGACTTAGTTAGTTTTTGTTCTGAGTATGGGAATGCCTACCTCAGCGATGATATATATATATATACATTTTTGCATTTAATTTTTTTACAGGTTCCAACTGGCGTCCACAAGCCAATCCTTAGAATGATAAAGCACTTCACTCTTCGAATTATCTCAGACTTCACACTTTAAGGGGAAATCTGTTACACATTATTTTGTCACCATGACATTTACTATCTATATGGGTTCATCAATACCTATATAATTCTCCCTTAGAAGTATACAACCCTAAAGTTCCTGAACCAAGTCTTGAATTTGGAGAAAAGCTTGTAAAAATCATAAAAACACTTGTACCACACTTTTCCTTAGCCTTACCTACGGCACCGCACTCTTTTGATCTAAGAACTGTGGAGCCGACCGCACATTTTCTTCATTAAAGGTGCGGGCCCCTGTAAAAGGTAAATTGAAGGCAAAAGTAAATTCTAGAAGCCCAGCTGGTCGAATATTCTCCCAGCTGGGAGCTTCTAGAAGGTGTTATCCAATCGAAACCTCACTCCCTCCATTCATGATGAACATTCATCCCTTCATAAAAGGAGCCTATTCCTTGGTCTTTGGAACATAATCCCTTGATAAGAGGACTCTATCCCTTCCATTTTGGAGTTGTAACCACTTTCCTTCTCCTATAAATTGAAGCTTTGGTCCAGTCTCAAGGGTACATGATCATATATGTAAAACTTCTCTATACATTTTCTATACACTTATTACTTGTTTTGTACTTGGTAGCTATGATAGAGAAGGGAATTGTTGAATAAAAATACTCTTTTGATAGCTTTTATCCATGTGAGAACAGTTACACACTCGTATTTAGGCTGGTTCAGAGAGTGGAAGGGTTTGTCAGACCAAAGGAAAATTCTTGTTCTAGACCCCGAAAGGACCTATACGACATCAAGGCGAATGCGGTTGTAATAAAAATGGATCTTGTTTTCTCAATAAGTTGTTTATGTGTTTACTTGAATGATTTATTTCTTAAATTCCTTGATCATTAAGATAGATTTGTGATTTTTGAATTAGTATGTGTTGCAGGTGCTTTTGATTCTCTTCCATGTCTTTGTTTGCAGGTCTTAAGAGGTGACTTCTTGGAGCGACAAGAAAGAAGAATTAAACAAGAATTGGATCACAGGTAGATCCTTTCTTCATCATAGAAAATTCTAAATCATATATAATCTAGAGAAAGTAGCTTACATTTGTCCTGTTTGTTTCTAGCTATCCTTGTGATACTAGGGAGATCTTTTCGGTTTGCAAGAACGATTTATCCACCTAACAATGAGCCCTTCCTGAAACCTAGGTATCAACAGGGCTACAAGACTTTTTTTCCCCTTATCTCACCTACTAGAGAGATATGCACCACTAAGAGGGAGATCATCAAGTACTTCACTTGTGAGGGGAGGTACTCCACGCTTTATTCATATCACATAAGGCTGCTAATGTATTTCTCTAGGGTTAAATTGCTAAACCTACCATAGTATCTCTACTAGAGCATTGAAAAAATGGCTTCAGTAGTCAAGAAAATGAGTTATTCCCACCAAATGCAAAGCCTTTTTCACCACTCTTTGGTTAAGATGATTTTTTTACACTAGCTAGAGCAGCAGGGAATCCCTTGGGAAGTTTTTATCTCACATGAAATATTTGCAAATCCGCAAGCCTTCATTCAGCAAACTTTGCCTTCCACTTCACACCCACTTAACCCCACTCCTCCATCACCCCCCAGAGATCATATTCCATCACCTCCACCCATGCCTTATACACAAGGAAATTTACCTCTTTCTTCTTCTCCTGAAGCATCAAATGAGGAAAACAGTGATAATGAAACAAGTCAAGAGGAGGCAGAGAAAATAAAAATGGAGGACAGTGAAGTTAGTAATGATGATGATGAATCTAAGGAACAAGAAAACAATGATTCCCTTGAAATTGATGGGCAAGAAAGAAACCTTGAGGCACAAAGCATGGAAGAAGAGAAGTAGGATAATGATGACAAGGAAGAGGGAGATGAACATGGCAGTCATGAAGACAAAAACATTGAACATTTGGAGGAAGGTAGTGATGGTAATAATACCAATGAGTCAGTCCCAATTACAGAAAATGGTGGTGCTAATGAACAAAATGAGGACCTAGAAGATAGTGAAGAAAATGAACATGACAGCCAACAAGTAAACGAACATGACAGTCAAGAGGAAAAATTTGTGCATGAGCATGACAATGAGCATAGTCATAGTGCAAACAGTGACAATATGAATGAAGATAATTAACAAGAAGAAATTGAAGGTGATAAAGAGGAAACAGAAGAACAATAACAGGGAAATAATGAGGCTAAAACATAGTTTGAAGAGACAGGTAGTGACCAAGGAAATAACACTGATAGGACAGTCAATGAGAAAATAGATAGCAAAATAGATAGTCATGATAGTCATGACAACTGTTATGACTGTCATGACACTAATCAGTCTCTTAGAGACAATGAGAATGAAAGCAACGGTGCATAGAATGATGAAGAAGAGGACACTAATATGGAACAAGGTCAAATTGAGGCAAGTGCATAAGCCGATGATAAATTTAAAGATCAAAGTGACAGTATAGAAGGCGGTGAAGAAGATAATGATGATGATGGTGCTGAAGGTCAAGAAAGAAGTGATCCAATGGGGCATGAGGTGACTCATGTAAGCCATAGTAAAAATAAAAAAATCTAGTGACAACACCAAGGGTCACAGCCATGATGAAAACACTTCCAAAACTACCATTACACCTCTTCCATGCACATATCAAAGGGGGTCAAGACAAGTGTTTGATGCCTCCAAAAGGCAAGGGGCCTTGTCAGCTACATCAATTCCAAGGCTTCACAAGGGAAAATAAAAGGTTGGCAAGGTAAGGAGAAGTAAGAGAGTCAAGAAAGCCACTCAAGAGCCTCAATTCATTGATCTAGACAGTAACAATGAGGATAAGGAGACGACCACCAGATTGCTACTCCTAACCAAAGATGCACAAATTAAGGAATGGGAGAGATATTTTGAGATGGCACAATGTGTCATTCGGAATTACAAGAATTAACACAAGAACTTCAAGAAGGTGAAAATGGGCCTTGCTCTCCAGAAAAAGATGACCAAGCATTATGCAAAGAAACACAAGATTATTTATGCTAAAATGAAGGAAATCCTCCATGAGGTCCAAAACCTAAAGGAGGAAAAAGAGCATGACAGACTTAGAGTTATAGCTAAAGCTTCCCTATAGGTATCCAAGACCTCTTAAGGGACCGCTCCACCAATTTTGCGCAAATTTGAACAAGATTTTATTTTTTTGAAATTTTGAGGCCTCTATGTTCAAAACCCTTGGCGCTGCACACACATCTCATCCTTATTTTGCAAACTTGAATTTTTGGATTCCTCTCATCATAAGCAGTCTTCTCACAAAATTTCAGACCATTTGGAGCAGTTTTGACCCCCCAAAAGGTCAAAAAACACCTAAATTTTGACCATTCTGCCTCATTTTCACACAAGGCGTTGCACACAGAGAAGTGTTAGGAAAATGTATTTTTGGACAATAATATGGAACTCATTCATAAAAATAAAAGTATATATGGAAATTAAACTTGACAAGCTTTCCAACGAGCCATCGCGAAGAAAAATCTGACACCGGGAAGGGGTCCAAAACTTATTCACAAGACCCTATTTTTTGTTGAAGTGGTGCTGCGCAAATAGACTGTCTAAGTGTGTTTTGGACCAAAAGTCAAAAAAACACTCATTTATTTAAAATTGATATTTTTGAGTTTTTTGAGGCAAAAAACTCTAGAATTAGGTGCAAATTGTTATTATGGCATTTATTTTTTACGATATTATGTGCCTTGGGCCTTGCATGGTCTCTTGGCCATAAATGACATTTATGGATGAATTTGACATTTTCCTACCTTATTTAGGGTTTTTCCCTCTCTTGCTAAGTTAAATAGAGAATGAGGGATTCATTGTAAATGTTGGCTTTTTATGAACTTGGAGAGAAATACATGGTTTCTATGAGCTTGGAGAAGAAATTGGTTTTGTGAAGTTGATGAATGGCTTGCTTGAATTGATGATGGAGAAGCTTGTTTACAGGATTCCTAAGCTGGGTTAATGGTGATGTGTTCTTAATTTTTTATGTTTTCTTGTCTTTCATTATGTTTCATCCTTCCATATGCAGTATATCAATAAAGAATAGGTTAAGACATATTCTTTGAAGCACCTTAGTCCTCTCGCTTTCTATTGCCTTGATGTTTTCCTCTGTTTGGTCAGCTTAAGGAACTATTGATTGATCCTTAGGTCCACCTAAACTTTTTTTGTTTTTGAATGGATTAGTATGCTAGTTTACAAGTATGATTCACGATATGACCTGCTTATTTGAAGCTATCCAAACTCTGCCTTGAAACCTTTCTTTGTAATTTTGTCTCCTAGGTTAAGTCAAAGAGATCTCGTTCGATCTTGCCCTTTTTCCATGCTTATCAACTTGTTTCAGAGTTCTTTATAGCTTGATGTATGATGTTTAGGAGTTCCCTCTTCATAGATTGAGTTATTGTGCTATCTTATATGTTTTCCCAAATTCTAAAGGTGAATTTACTAAAGTTATAAGCTCTTGTGCTTTCTATGTTTCACTGGAATGTTTATCTTGGATATTTATTGGTTTAAAATATTATCATAGAGTAAATGGTTTTCCCTAGCTCATGCTTATTATCTTGTGCTTATTATATTTAAAGACCTCCTTGTTCATAAGTAATGACAAAGGATACTTCACTTCCCTTTGCCCTACCTTGTTTTTCCCAAACTTGATGTCCACCCCACCTCACACATTAGCTTAAGGATCCATTAACCTTGCTATATTGGCCCTGCAACACACTCTGATTCATAATCCAAACATTCATGAATTTCATTGACTCCATAGGCCAATGATTCAAATACTTCTCACTCCACCTATTCCACTTGACCACTTACCCAACCAAAACAATCCACAAACCCTACACTTAACAACTAGCCTAAAATCAACTACCTAAAGCAAAAATAACACATCCTTTGCACCCAATAGAGAGATCCCTCTCTGAGTCTAGGAAGGCTAGGTCCTAGGACTACAAATACTGGTTCGGTGTTACCCTGTCATTTGGTATACCAATCTGCCAAATCAAGGGACACTGACATTCTGGAAATCACAGTGGGACCTTCTGAGTATATAGTTGCATGAATATCTATTAAGACTCTTTAGACCCTCAATTTGACTTAGAAAATCTAGTGAATTTGCCACCTCATCGCCACACTAACATTTTGGCGATCATGGTGGGAACTTCTGAGTCAATGACAAACTAAGTATCCCTTAGGACTTCAGAAACATTTGTTAAATCATAGAGAACTCAACTAATAGCTAAGAGTAGAATATGTTTGTTTCAACATCTTAGAAAAATGATGATTCAACCATAGGACACTCTTACAAACCTTAAAACTATAAAAAGATAACTCAAAAAACCCAAAAACATCCCTAGATCGGTTTTTTGTCAGTTATTGGTGGTGGACCATAAACATACATCCTTAAAAACAACAAAAATATCCACTTGGCGACTCCACTAGCCTCCAGTAGGCCTATTACTTTACTAGTACTCATTTCACTTCTTGGATTAGTGTCAATCCAACCCTGAGAATTTTATGAACCCAATTATATACTGTGAGAGTTTACCAAACACTAAGAGAGGTTTTCCTTCAAAAAGAAGTCCTAAAAACTTTCAGCCTCTCTAATTTTTAAGTTTGAAATCTGGCTTCACATAGGATCGGTACTAGATCTCATTCGGACCTAAACCCTACCAACATAGCTGATGACTCAAAAATTATTTTCTGGAAAAATTCTAAATCTAAACATTCAATCACTGTGAGGAGTTTTCATAGACTCTCCTAGGAATGCATTAAGCAATCCTAATCATGCTGATGGTGGACAACAGAGTTGAAATCATCCACTTGGAAACTCCACAACCCTCAATAGATCTAAAGACTCTGCTGATATAAGACTCTAGACTGGTTATAAAGATGTAGTGACCCTTTTTCGACTAATTGAACAAAATGTCAAGGTTGGTGATAGACCTTCTATATAATGAAATTTAAAAATAGTTATTAGAACTTCAGCTTGATGATGATTTCTGAAAATTTGTCTTTCTCATTTTGAGGTCAAACAAATTTAATCCTAAATTTAAGAAAAAATTTCTGGAGATACTGGTTGAAAAATATGAAACTCACATTGAGCTTTTGGCTTCTCAAATTCATTCATACACTTTACAAAACCCTAATTTTTTTTTGGAAGGTCTCTCTTCCCCTAAGCAATAATAAATTGTATTACCCTTTGACTTGCAGGCAAAAGATGATTGTGATTTCAAGGACCAAATTGAAGATGAGGTTTTCAAAGCTAATTTTTGGGATGAAGATAAAAAACCAGTCATGAAAGGCCTAAGAGAAGAAAGTTTACATCATGTTTTTGTTGATCCTGTAGCAGATTACATGGAGGTCTTGATTGGATCAAGTTCCCAGGCATGGATTCTTTATCCTAATCAAATACATCAGAAGTTGCCACTATTATGATAGCCTTTGATATGAAGATACATAATCATGGTATATTGTTGTTCCCTCTGACAAGCAGTCAGGTTGTCTACCTATTTTTGTTGCTACTCAACTAGATGCACTGGCACTATTGCATCACCTAGAACAACTTAAATTTCCAAGTTAGTTTAGAGTTGATAGATATACAAATAAGCTCATCCATCTGAGCATTTTTTGAAATCTTAGTTTTTAGCCTCATTCATTGTATATAACACTACTTGAGAAAAAAGAAGAAAGGAAATACAAAAACATGAAAAATAGAAAAGAGGGTAGATTTGAAAAGAGGTAAAGCCCCATACCCAAAAAATAGTAGTAGTGAAAGTGTGCAAGCCTAAATTCCACTACTTGTTCAAAAGAGTCTTGTTTTAGTCATAGCACCTAGTGATGCCTGAAACATGTTTTAAATTTATTGTTGATAAGTTAGTGGAAGATAGTTAGTCAAATTATGCAAACCTGGCTTGTCAAAAGATAGATTAGGGAAGAAAAATACTAGTTCCACGTGCTTAAAATAGAACCAAGGAGAAAAATGGGGATGAATAGCAAACAATGTATCACAACCCTGATTTTTCTAGCGTTATTTTGTACAAAAATAACATTTGTGTGCAGCTTGTTCTTATGCCACAAACCCATGGTAAGTCATAATGTCTAATCCTGATTTAAACCATGTTTTCAATTTCGTGTTTATAGCTTAGTGAATGAATCCCGTCAAACAGTTCAATCTTGACAGTTGAATAGTCTAGGTAGAGAATAAAAAGTTCATTAGCATAATCTGGAATTTTGGAGGAAATAATACAGAAGTATATGGTTTGTTTTTCTTTCAAAAAAAAATGTCAAGGGTTGGAACTTGGCTAGTCCAAATGCACCCAAGGAAGAAAAAATGTTAAGCAAATAGATTGGGTAGGTAGAGATGAAGATGATTTGATCATGCTTTTCAAATCTATTAATATCATAACTTCACAGCAAGCATCAGCAAGAGAAAAAAGGTAAAATTATGCCCAATGGATGAGGCACTGGTCTCCATTAAGCCAGAGATCTAAAAGTTTTGGACACCTCCTGAAAAGGAGCTACCCTCCCCAAGTGGAGCCACTGTTAGTCATCAGTAATTTTTTCCTTCTGAATTATTTCCCTAGATTTATAGAAACAAAATTCATGAACATTGTGAGTTCTAGAAATCTCACCGCCTTCATTATCCTTAAGATAATTTTTCTCTATTTTCATCATCCCATCACATCAGCCTCAACTCACCCATCCCAGAAGACCCATCATGGGCCCATGTCACTCATTTTGTCTTTTTTGTGTCACCTTTGACCTCAATCCTTTGTTTTTGTTTCAAGCCTAAACCCCTCTACTGCTACCTAGGACCACCAAACACCCATCTCTCCTACATCTCCAGAAATGCCTCAAGAATTTATGGTATCAAAACTGTCTGTGTAGGCCCTTTAGATAAATAAAGTACATTGGATTTTGGATCTTCAATACATCAGTCTATCAAAAAATCTATTTTACACCTAAATATCCCAAGGTCTAAGTTTTCAGTCAAAAGCCAAGTCCAAGGAACCTTCCACTAGGTCACCTAGGGTTTCATAGGTCATAGGGTGGATTTGGTATCCTAAAAATCTTTGTTTTATCTGTATAAGGAGACTGCTTTCAAATAAGAAGAGGGACAAGTAACTTTATCCAAAATTGATCAAAATTCCATTCAAGAAAGTTTTCCTTGGACTAGAGCACAAATTCTGCAAGGGACAACTAACCTTGTTCACATTTCTGCAAAAATGATCAGGGTTTCCATTAGCATCAAAAGAGGTAAGGTAATAGGGTGAAATCATCACAATAAGATATCCACAGCAAAGAGAAAGGAAAAATGCTTGTGTTTAAAGACAAATCAAGGTTTTTGTGGTTGATTGACAAGACAGTGTACTAGGCGAAGAACCATCACAAGGACTAGAAGAACAGAAGGCACCTCAACACAACCAAGTACTCATTGAATATTTTCAGAAAATCATGAGTGAATAAGGGAAAAAGGTGAGGTGAACTGAACATAAATGAATGAGCTTGAAAGGGCTATAGAGAAATTAGAATGCAACATTGTTTAATT
The DNA here is from genome assembly GCA_034641835.2 of Pinus albicaulis. Classification (NCBI taxonomy): domain Eukaryota; kingdom Viridiplantae; phylum Streptophyta; class Pinopsida; order Pinales; family Pinaceae; genus Pinus; species Pinus albicaulis. Next base: position 293,702,205 of record CM076569.1, read on the forward strand.
TTCTCTAAATATCCCTAAAACCTAAGATTTTGGGAAGATGGACCAAAAGGGTCAAGTGAAGATGATAAGTCTTCCTTCATAAACAAGCAGACGACATTCAAAGGACATCCAAGGCACCCTCTAGGATTTGTCAGAAATAGCACTGCTTCACCTATACTAAGGAGAGAAATGGAAATGCATATAATTTTAAGGGGCTAACTTCCCAAATGCAGTCAAAGGCCTTCAAAGTAGGCAAAAGAAGTCAAGCATAGGGTTGAGTATCAAAGAGATAAATCAAGTTGAAACATGAGGTTACTGTTCAGAAAATGAGGTATTAAACTCCAAAAAGACATTAAGGGATTAAAGGAAAATTTACTATAGGCACCTACAGAAAATCAGAAGTGGCCAAGTGAAACCATGGCATGGTATAATTTTTTTAAGCTCTGTGGAAAAATAGATATGTTCCTGCCTGAAAAATCAGTAAGGAGATAAGGGACATGTTCATGTCACCTACATTCAAAAATTCCAAAAGAGGACAAAAACTGTGTTTTCAATTTGTCAACAGCATGCCTAAAGCAGTTTGAATAAATGCCCGGGTTTTCAAATGTAAAAGAGATGAAAGAGGCCTTTAAACCCCCTCATCCAACCATCACCACATAGAAGAAAAATTGCCTTGAAGAGAACCTCCAAAAATCTTGCAAAAGATAAAGTTATCGGTCAAATGACAAAAAGGGGTTGAAGACATAGTAAAATGGGTTTTAAACTTTGATTTATTTCTCTCAAAAAGTATAAAGGTCCTTTCATTTTTACTTAAAATTCACTTAGCCCTTGGAAGAGAGAAAAAACACTTAAGGAGTAAAAACAGAGGTTTTCTGGTCATTTCTGGGCAAAATTTCCTTGGTGCTGCATGTAGGCGGTGGCACTACGCACAGATGAATCGACGCTGTGCACAGAAGGACTGACGCTACGCATAGGCATCTGCATTGTTCACACGCCCAGGTTAGAGCCTGAGCTACCCATAGGAAAAGGGCACTACTCACAGGGGAGGACCCGATAGCCCATGAAGAGGCCCTAGCCACCCACAAGTCTTCGAGCGTTGCGCATACACAGTGCTCCACGGCCCGACAGGCCCAACAGCTCACCCGACCCACATGAAAGAAACAGGTGTTGTGCACAAGCCTGCACGACAGACTGACTCGCCGGTGTTGCACACAAGGTCACTCGACCCCCCCGACGCTGCACATGGAGGCATGCAGAGGGCACGACTGAAACAGGCAATCAGGTGGCATTGCGCACAGGAGAAATTTGGCTAGAGTTGCCAAAAATTGGTCAAAATCAATATTTTTCTCATCAAATTTTCCCCGGGCTCCTACACAATTTTTAAAAAGTTGGTGGTCACTTTTCTTTACCCTCCAAGTGTTATTTTTTCATCCATAATCAAAGAAGGGTAAAAAAAAACTAAATTGGCTAAAAAATCCTAATCTTCATGGCAAACACTCATTTAACCTTCTAGGGAAAAATTTACCATTTAGAGAGTGGTCATTGGTATAAATACACTTAGTGCAATTCAAATCACCTCTTCTCCCACGATCCTTGTATGTTTTCAAGATGTTGGATTCTATGAGTTCTGTGAGAGGGTTAAACATGTCCAAAACCACTCAGTTTTCATTAGGTTGTTCATTCTCAACCTACAAAACAACCAGGTCAACCTAGCAGGAGTAAATTTTGAGCTATCATCTGAATCCATTGCTAGCCTGGCCACAGGGATACCAAATGTGGGTGAGAGATGGTTCAAGAATAAGAAATTGGCGTTAAGCTACTATGAGCCCTTCCTCAAACCTAGGTATCAACAGCGCTGCAAGACTTTTTTCCCCTTCTCTCACCTGCTATAGAGATACGCACCTCTAATGATGGAGATCATCAACTACTTCACTTGTGAGGGGAGGTAATTGAGGCTTTATTCATATCACATAAGGCTGCTAATGCATTTCAATAGGGTTAAATTTCTAAACCTACCATACTATCTCTACTGAAGCATTGACAAAATGGCTTTAGTAGTCAAGAAAAGGAGTTATGCCCACCAAATGCAAAGCCTTTTTCACCACTCTTTGGTTAAGATGATTGTTTTACACCAGCTAGAACAACAGGGAATCCCTTGGGAAGTTTTTATCTCACATGATATATTTGCAAATCCCCAAGCCTTCATTCAAAAAAATTTACCTTCCACTTCACACCCACTTACCCCCACTCCTCCATCACCCCCCAGAGATCATATTCCATCACCTCCACCGATGCCTTCTCCACAAGGAAATTTACCTCTTTCTTCTTCTCCTGAAGCATCAAATGAGGAAAAAAGTGATAATGAAAAAATTCAAGAGGAGGTAGAGAAAATAAAAATAGAGGACAGTGAAGTTAATAATGATGATGATGAATCTAGGGAACAAGAAAATGGTGATGCCCTTGACATTGATGGGAAATAAATCACCCTTGAGGCACAAAGCATGGAAGAAGAGAAGGAGGATAATGATGAAAAGGAAGAGGGAGATGAACATGGCAGTCATGAAGACAAAAATAGTGAACATTTGGAGGAAGGCAGTGATGGTAATAATATCAATGAGTCTGTCCCAAGTACATAAAAGGGTGGTGCTGATGAACAAAATGAGGACCGAGAAGATAGTGAAGAAAATTAACATGACAATCAACAAGAAAATGAACATGACAGTCAAGAGGAAAATGTGCATGAGCATGAAAATGAGCACAGTCATAGTGCAAATAGTGATAATATGAATGAAGATAATGAACAAGAAGAAGCAAAAGGTGATAAAGAGGAAATAGAATAAGAAGAATAGGGAAATAATGAGGATGAAACAGAGTTTGAAGAGGCAGGCAGTGACCAAGGAAATAACACTGATAGGACAGACAGTGAGGAAATAGACATCAAAAGAGATAGTCATGATAGTTTTCATGACTGTCATGGCACTAATCAGTCTCTTTAGGACAATGATAATGAAAGAAATGGTGCAGAGAATGATGAAGAAGAGGACACTAATGAGGAACAAGGTCAAATTGAGTCAAGTGCATAAGTTGATGATAAATTTAAAGACCAAAGTGAAAGAATAGAAGGCAATGAGGAAGATAATGATGATGATGTTGCTGAAGGTCAAGAAAGTAGTGATCCAATGGGGCATGAGGTGACTCATGGAAGCCATAGTAAAAATGAAAAAATCTGGTGACAACACCAAGGGTCACAACCATGACTTTCAAAACTACCATTACACCTCTTCCATGCACATATCAAAGGGGGTCAAGAAAAGTGTTTGCTACCTCCAAAAGGCAAGGGCCCTTGTCACCTACATCAATTCCAAGGCTTGACAAGGGAAAAGAAAAGGTGAGAAAGGTAAGGAGAAGTAAGAGAGTCAAGAAAGCCACTCAGGAGCCTCAATTCATTGATCTAGACAGTGACAATGAAGACAAGGAGATGACCACCAGATTGCTACTCCTAACCAAAGATGCACAAATTAAGGAATGGGAGAGATATTTTGAGATGGAACAACGTGTCATTCATTATTACAAGAATGAGCACAATCACTTCAAGAAGGTGAAAAGGGGCCTTGCTCTCCAGAAAAAAATGACCAAGCATTATGCAAAGAAACGCAAGCTTGTTTGTGCCAAACTGAAGGAAACCCTAGATGAGGTCCAAACCGTAAAGGAGGAAAAAGAGCATTACAGCCTTGGAGTTCTGGCTAAAGCTTCCCTATAGGTATCCAAGACCTTTTGAGGGACCACTCCACCAATTTTGGGCAAATTTGAACAAGATTTTGTTTTTTGGAAATTTTGAGGCCTCTATGCGCAGCACCCTTGGCGCTGCGCACACAGATCATGCATCCTCAACTTTAAAATTTTACATTTTTGGATTCCTCTCATCATCAGTAGTCGGCTCACAAAATATTAGACCATTTGGAGCAGTTTTGACACCCCAAAAGGTCAAAAAACACCTAAATTTTGACCATTCTGCCTCATTTTCAGGCAAGGTGCTGCGCACAGATCAGTGTTGGGAAAATGGATTTTTGGACACGAAATGGAACTCATTCCAAAAACCAAAGGTAGATCTAGAAATCCAACTTGCCAATCTTTCCAACAAGCCATCACGGAGCAAAATTCGACACCGGGAAGGGGTCCAAAACTTAGTCACAAAAGACCCTATTTTATGCTGAAGTGGTGCTGCACAAATACATTGTTTAAGTGTGTTTTGGACCAAAAGTAAAAAAAACACACTCATTTATTGAAAAATGATATTTTTTAGTTTTTTTGAGGAAATTCACTCTATAACTAGGTTCAAATAGTTATTATGGCATTTATTTCTTACGATATTATGTGCCTTGGGCCTTGCATGGTCTCTTGGCCATAAATGACATTTATGGATGAATTTGACATTTTCCTACCTTATTTAGGGTTTTTTTCCCTCTCTTGCTAAGATAAATAGATCATGAGGGCTTCATTGTAAATGTTAGATTTTGATGAACTTGGAGAGCAATACATGGTTTCTATGAGCTTGGAGAAGAAATTGGTTTTGTGAAGTTGATGAATGGCTTGCTTGGATTGATGGTGGAGAAGCTTGTTTGTGGGATTCCTAAGCTGGGTTAGTGGTGATGTGTTCTTAATTTGTTTATGTTTTCTTTTCTTTCATTATTTTTCATCCTTCCATATGCATTTGATCAGTAAAGAATAGTTTATGACATGCTCTTTGAAGCACCTTAGTCCTCCTGCTTTCTACTGCCTTGATGTTTTCCTTTGTTTGGCCAGCTTAAGGAATTCTTGATTTCTCCTTAGGTCCACCTAATTTTTTTTTTTTAATGTATGGATTAGTATGCTAGTTTAAAAGTATGATTCACTATATGCCCTGCTTATTTGAAGCTATCCAAACTCTTCCTTGAAACCTTTCTTTGTAATTTTGTCTCCTAGGTTAAGTCAAAGAGGTCTCGTTCGATCTTGCCCTTTGTCCATGCTTATCAAATTGTTTCAGAGTTCTTTATAGCTTGTATGATGTTTAGGAGTTCCCTCTTCATAGATTTATTTATTGTGCTATCTTATATGTTTTCCCAAATTCTGAAGGTAAATTTACTAAAGTTATAAGCTCTTGTGCTTTCTATGTTTCACTGGAATGTTTATCTTGGATATTTATTGGTTTAAAATATTATCATAGAGTAAATGGTTTTCCCTAGCTCATGCTTAGTATCTTGTGCTTATTATATTGAAAGACCTCCTTGTTCATAAGTAATGAAAAAGGATACTTCACTTCCCTTTGCCCTACCTTGTTTTTCCCAAACTTGATGTCCACCCCACCTCACACATTACCTTAAGGATCCATTAACCTTGCTATATTGGCCCTGCAACACACTCTGATTCATCATCCAAACATTCATTAATTTCATTGAATCCATAGGCCAATGATTCAAAGACCTCTCACTCCACCTATTCCACTTGACCATATTACCCAACCAAAACAATCAACAAACCCTACACTTAACAACTAGCCTAAAATCAACTACCTAAGGCAAAAATAACACATCCTTTGCACCCAATAGAGAGATGCCTCCCTGAGTCCAGGAAGGCTAGGTCCTAGGAATCCAAATACTAGTTCCATGTTACCCTGTCATTCGGTATACCAATCTGCCAAATCATGGGACACTAACATGAGTATCTCAATGGAATGATGATTTTAACATCCAAAAGTTTCTTCACTTCATTCTCCATCATTGGTAACAATAGTGGATTGATTTGTCTTAATTTCTGTTGCAATGGCTTAGTACCATATTTCAATGATATTCTATGCTCTATAATAGTTGTGTCATATGTCTTAACATCCTCATATTTCCAGGAAAAAACATCAACGAATTCACAAAACAACTTGTGGTATTCAATCTTTCTTTCTTCTGATAAAGATTTTGACAACTTAACATACCTTTGTTAGTATGAATCTTAATTCGAAGCATACGAAAAAAGACCACTTTATCTCTGCATAAAAAATAGCCCTAACAGCAGAAATGACTGCTAATATCTTCAGATCTGTAGTTAGGTGATCAAGATAAATGCTGCAAAAATCTAGATCTATGCATTAGAAGACATTAAACAGTAGAAAAAACAATATTTACTCCATGCATCCAATAGACAAGACAAGAATATATCTAATGAATTTGGTATTAATGGAACCTAGGAGGAAAACAAAAGAGGGTGTTCCCTATTCTCCTCAATGGGATGGGTTCTTGTAAGTCCTCAGCACTTCAAATCTAGAATTCCTCTCTCTTGATGATGTAGAAAACCCAAACAAAAAATGGAAAAATATGACTATGATGGTGGATCAATAGCCAGACCAAAAGTTTAGATCCAGAGTGATATTTAGGCAACAAAAGGTGATAAATGAATGGGAAAACCCTTCTATTTATAACAAAATATTGAGTTAGTCTAGATATTGGTGCATAATTAAAATATTATTAACCAAATCAAGATCCAACTTTTATGGAATATTTTATTATATTTATTGGAGGGAAAAGGAATTTGACTTGGTTCAAATCCATTTATTTGTAAATAATAAATAAATAAATGATTTATCTATCATTTTAAGGATGTGGTTGAGTAATAAATAAATAAATAATGATTTATCTAATTATTTAAGGGTGATTTAGTCATATTTAACAAAGAATATTATTTAAATAAGGTTTAAATAACTATTATTTAGGAAATAATAAGATAAATAATGATTTATCTAATTAATTTCCTTGTTTTTGGTTAAATATAACTAGGAATATTAATCAAACTGCTATTTAATTAATTATTCCTTGAGGAAAATCAAACAAATATAGATTTATTTAATATTTCCCCATGGAGTTTCCTATTTAGACCATAATCAACTTAATAAAGATGGTTTAATAAGTTAATTTTTCATAGTGAATGCAATTTTACTTAGGGTAAAATTGGTCTTACATGGTGTACTTGGTTCCATCTAATAACAATGGGTTAGATGACCAAAAAATGTTGTAACAGATTTCCCCCCAGCGTGCGAGCGTTAAGAGCTAATCGTATGACCGAAGTATGTTGTAATAACTCAATCACTAGACATCGAAGGGGAAGTCAAAGAGAGAGGAGTGTAAGGTAGACCAAAGTGCTGAACGAAATATACCCTGAGGAGGCGAGAATTGCAGGTGCGACAAGTCTCTTTGATGAGTGAGTACCTACTATAGGCGGTGGGGGAGGCATACCTATGCCCGCCGAGGAAATAGTACAAACAATAAGGCGTCCAGAAAACCACAGGATGAAATAATATAGGATATGCTGGCATAAAAATGAGTCGGATAAATAACATGATAATGAATCCCACATACATATTGTGCCTAGGATAACAGCTAGGAATTGTACAATAATATCTGAGTACATGAGATATAAATGCAACCCAAATGCCCTTGAACATAGGAAAGGGCTATGAAAATCTGACTGATACATGCAAACAAAAATGTGTTGCAAGTGGCTGAGGCTGACATCATCAAATGTATGGAGCTGCATCGAAGGCTGTAATGAAGAGGTCATCTGAGTGTGTGGGGGGCTACCTATAGGGCCACCCCCTCATGAGGGATAAGACATCTCACACACACCCGGGAATCACCGATGTCAGTTGCTGCATCACTAAACCATCGAGTATACGGATCTTGATCATGCTGAAAGGAGATGGAGCTAAGAAACAATCAAGTTTAAGGGAAATAAGGAGTCCCTTCGCCTGATCTGAGGCACTGAACAAGAGTGGAAGTTGGAACCAAGGTACACCTCCCTCCAGACCTGTCTTCTGGAATGAATGAGCTGATGTCGACAGAAGGAGGTCCGCCATAGGTGAGGCAATAAGGGATCCTCAACTAAGGCACGAGAGAAAATAGTAGAGTGACTGACAGACTGACATCAATGATGATGATGAAATGGGGGGGACTGCGTAGCGAATGGATGACTTCCCTTGTTAAAGCATAAATGGCATGGATGACCTTACAGTGACTGACACAATATCATGAGGGATAGGGGACAGTGGGACTGAAGGCCGTAGTGTGTGACACGAGCAAGAGAGGGACCAAGCAATGAAGGATGGAAGACTGTAGTGGGATGCAAAGGGACTTGAGATAGATTCCATGAATGCAATGATGACTCATCTCGGATGCTCTAAACAAGGGTGACTCGATGGTGCTACCACACAGAAAAGTTCTAATGGGGACCATACAAACATGAGTACAAAATGGCAACTCATGATGAAAGTCAACACGAGCGTGGACAAGTATGGAGGCAATGTGGTGCCCCCAGTACGAGTGTTGCAAGTGAAGAAATTCAACTTTGAGGAGGGGTGAAGTGATGCTTCATGGAAAAAATGTGTCCTGGTGGAGTATCAAGTCACTAAAAAATAAAGGATACCCATTTGAGGGCTTGGTGAGAAATTTCCAATGGTATAGATGGTTCGTCAAAATAAGCTATGGTTTGGCCACATCAGGCGAAAGAAAAATCAGGGGTTTTCTTTTAATAAGGCATTTTCCCTCCAAATTCACTCATTTGTAGGTGAAGCTGTGGTGAATGTAGTGGGGACGGAAGGCCCTAAATCTTGCGGCGATCATTGCAGACAAACTAACAATTGGAATTGAGATTTATCAGTTTCAGGTAAGAGGCCTAATCCTACTCTTTCATTTTAGTGGATGAAAGTTCAGTTTAGGTAACCAGATCTCATGAACAAGCTAGGTCGCACTTTTGGGGGTCTATTCTGTGACCTAGGTAGCAGGTACTGGGAATAAAACTGCGACCTATCCCAGGAAATGACTTGAAAAGTGCGACCTATCAGAGAAAGGGGGTTTCAGTGCTGTTGTTGGCTGAGATCTAGGATTTTTATGGTTGAGGGGCATAGATGCCCCCAGGCATGATATGGTCATGCCGAAATGTATTTAGAAAAAAGGGGAATCTAAACACATTTTAACGATGTGGTGCACCATTTATTTTCGTTATGGTTATGCAGTTTGAGAAAGGGAATGGAGGATTACCAATCTCTTTTGGTACTACATATATGAATCAAATGGACTTTAAGTTTCGAGATTGGCATACATGGTGTCACTATCCCAAAGAGAGGATTTGGAGATAATGAACTGGTGCTCTCCCATAAAATTAACAATGTCGAAGGGATTGGTTTCTTTATGTAATGTGAAGGAATGATGAGGGGTATCATCCCTAGAGTGATATGAAGTGATATGGGACTATATAGGTTCTTCTAAATGTGGAAGAATAATGGTACTAGAGTCGACACGACCAGATACACTAGGAGAGTTGTGGAGAATTTCTTCTCCTGGTCTCTCAAATATGGATGCCTCGTTACCAAAACATTGGGTGTCAATGTAATGGCCACAAGGTGTATGTGGTTCAAATGCATGGGTTCGATGTAAGGGGGGATAGATAAAGTTATGGGTGGTGACTACTTCCATAATGTCGTCATCGTAATAGAGGATGGGGTGACTGGTGGAAGAAATACCATCAGATGTGCCAAGGCTACCTGACTCATCATCATGAGAAGAGAGGTTGACATGCGCATCATCACAAGTGGTGACAGAAGAGTAATCAGATAAAGGATCTACCGATGTTGAGCCCAGGGTGATCGTTGAAGGGAGGTTAGGTGAAACATCAAGGGGAGTCTCCAGGGGGACTTCCACCGAGGGTCTCATGGATGATGATAGATAGTAGATGGTGGACCAAGGCTTCGTCATCTCGACATCATAAGGGGGAATGTCAATGGGATCATTCATGTCCTCTAGTGTTGTAGAAGCAAGATGCAAAAATAAGGGAGCAGTGGACTCATTACGCTTGGCCTCGAATTGGCGTAGGCTTCTAAAGAATAATGATACTCTTCGAAGCAAGGACAGAGGTGAGTGTAATGGCCATGGAAATATCAAAAATCACAAGGGTGATTTGTGCGCAATTGTTTAAGTTTTGGGATTGAATTGGGTATAGTGACATATACCTTTGGGATATCAGATTCTGGAAACGTCTCATTGGCCATGGACTTAAGGTGAGGAAACTCCAGACAAGTATGTGTGGTGTGGCCAACAACATCACACAAGGCACACTGCATGGTATGCTTTGGAGGCTGTGAAGGGGCAGGGTTTTTCGGGGCAACCTTGTCCTTTGATGCCCCCTTGCGAGCTTTGCCCTTCTTACTCGAAGTGGTCGCAATGAGAGGTGGTTCCTATTGAGGTGACTGAGGCACTGTTGTAGCGAGAGAAGTCATAGGGACTGATTGGATTGAGTTCAAAGCAAGATACAGTTTGGGTTGAATAAGCGGGGTAGCATCTATAGGATCGAGGTACCAGACATGAATCCCAAGGGTCAGGTTAGGAAGAGAGAGGGTGGACATAACAGGTACTATGTACACTCCTAGTGCGGGAGATAGGAACGGTATCTGATCGGAGGGGTAATGACCAGGAGGGACAGCTCCAAGATGGTTGAGACCTAGAGGAACTGTTCCAGGAGGATAAAGGTTCTCATGAGTATCAGCTGAAGGTGAGGGGCAAGGATAGGATAGTTTACAAGGCTGATCAGAGGACATCATGAGAATCTAGTAATCGGGGGAACCAGATTGAAAAGGTTGAGTGGCCACCTGACCTTTAGGTGGTTGGTTAGCCACAAATCCTTGCTAAGGGAAAGGATCCATAAGCACAACCGGTTGAATAGGAGCAGGGCTGGGAGGAACGGAAAGGACGACGGCTTGAGATTCCCATAGTTTTCACATCTATGGTAGAAGAGGAAAATCATGCGTATAATGACCATAAACACCACAAAAAGAACAGGGCTTGTTCGTATGAAGAGGCCTATCCTGCTTGGGCTGAGTGCCTTGTTGTTTATTTGTAGTGTTAGGAGCATTACCTTGATTAGGTCCAGGGGCAGCTTGATTTTGAGTGCCTTTCCTCTTCCTTTTTGAGGGAGGAGGTTTGGTCGTGCCCTGCTGTGCGTACACCTGCCCCAGAGGGGGTGATGGTTGCTGTTGCGAGGGTTGAGAAGGCAAGGGAGGAGGAGGTGCTAATGCTAGAGGAGTTGGAGCACCACTCTATTGATACAGATAATAAGGAGGTTGGGAAACAGTGTGGTAAACGGGAGGTTGGGAAAAAAGAGGAGGCATGTCGTATCCTAGATACGTGCTATCGAAAGGGGGAAAAGTGTAGGAGGTGCTGGCCCCTCCTTGAGGAAAACCATAGCCCATGGGAAGTTGAGCATACAAATTAAAGAGAGATCCAATGATACCGTCGGCGGCGTGAGATGCCCCCGATGTGTTGGCACCACTGGGTCTAGGAAGATCAGGTAGAACGGTATAAACATAACCTGACTGAGTATAGATCAGGTCATATTTTAACGCAATTCGGAGAGCGACTTCTTCAGTTTGAGGAAAGTGCGATGCGACATATTTCCTGATAGGTGGCAAGAGGGATCTAAGGAACCAGTCCATGTAGACATAGTCTTCGAAGGTAGGGGCTTGACATAGACTCTTTCTTCTCCGCCATTCCTGAACATGGTCGGATAGGTGAGTTGTAGACGATTGACAGAAAGAGGTCAAGAGTTTGGTACCAGTGTCGTAAATAAGGGGAAGCTGGAAATAAGACAAAAAAGCCCAGGAAAGAGTCGAAAAGGTGGTATGGGAGGAAGGGGCCTGATCAACATACCACTTAGAAGCTTTACTTGCAAGAGTTCGTTCGAACAACCGAAGATGGACAGAGTCGTCGGTGATGGAGTTAGATGAACACCACAGGTGGAAAGATCGAATATGATTTGAAGGATCTTATCCAGCAAGGCCTTCAAACTTTGGGATGTCTAAAGGGAGATTTTTTGGCATAGCAGGCCAACTAGCGTCATGGTGTATAGGGTCGTTTATCAACTAGTCACAATCGGGGAGGCTGAGGCCTGCCATGAAAGGGAGCAAGGGTGCAGCTGGGGTAGTGTCCATTGCAGTCCCACTAGTGGTATTCCCAGCTTGAGGGTCAGGGTTACCACCAACAGCAGGTCCTGCACTAGGCATGGTGAAGGTGTTAGGAGGAGAACCGAAGGCGAAATGAGAAGGACAACCCAAATGACTAGAAGAAGAGTCGGTGTGCGGACTCGGTTGGGGACTAACTCAAACCCTACGCAGAGGAGTAAGTATTCCTACTAGAGACTGAGGATGAAGGCCAAGAATTCTCCAGGATAAATGCCTTGGTGGAGAAATGGTGATGACACAAACACGGCACAAAGGAAAAAGAGACCGACAAGGGCAGGGAGGTGTAGGATCAAGTGATTACAATGTCGAAACAAGGGCAAAGAGGTGCAGGATCAAATGATTTCAACGTTTTTAGAGTCTTTACTTGGCAGTGTTAACCAAGCCCTTTTTCGCTTAGGGTGTGTGTGTAAAAGTGTGTAAATTTTAATTTTTAAACCCAGACGTTTGTAGAGAAAAAGAAAAAGTGTGTTGTAGAGCTGTAAATAAACCTGGAAATGACAGTATATAGGCCTACAAAAACATCAAATAAACAGCTAATAATGCAATAATCTAACCTGAGGAGGCAGGTCTCTCAACAAATATTCTATAGATGAGTAAAAATTTAATCAAAACACACTAAGAAAGCTAATATATCTAAGGTCAAGAGGGATAGGGATCGAAAAGACATAATCTGTTGGAAAGTGGTGCAGAAACAACAACAGATCTGAGGAAAAATTGCTGCAAAAAGAAGTGGCGAAAGGCTATCTACAGCAGGGAAACAGAGTGAAACCTAAAGGAAAACCCAAAAAAATATAAATGAGGTGATTTGGATGGATAACAAGCCGATCTAAAGCAGATCTAAAGGTGAGGTATCAGATCTGCAAAAATGGCGGAAGACTCTGAAATTTCAGACAACCTACAACAGCAAAAACTCTTCCACAAAATGTGGAGGGTACTAAAGCCCTAAGGGTATAGGTTCCCACTTATTTGAGTGAAATAAAACAATTACAGGTCCAAAACGGGTGGATACGGAGGTTAGACAACCCTAAACAGAGGCTCAGACAAAGCAAGAAAACTTTCAGAAAAATCCCTGCAAAAAGTCCAGGTCGCAAGTTTCTAACCTGTTTTCAGCAAAGGTTGTATTTTTTGGGCTGTAAAGTGCGCCCTGAAGGTCCAGGTCACAGGTTTTGGGCCAAAAAGTGTGACCTACACTTTCGGCACTCTCAGCAGCAGGTTTCAGAAAAAATTGTCGTCTCAGCTGCGGCTGATGTTTGTCACCTGCGCAATAGGTCCGAAAACACACGAAAGTCATAATTTTTATTGTTTTAGGGTTTTATACATTAAAAAAAACATCAAGAAAATAAAAAACAAGGGGTTGAAGAGAAATCCTAGCGTTTTAAGTAGCTGGATATGAAAGGATCAGAAAAATGACAGTGGTTGTTATCGTAAACCCGTGTGGAGTCACCAGTTGTTAGTGTGAATCTTAATTCCAAGCGTACGAAAAAAAAACCACTTTAGCTGCGCATAAAAAATAGCCCTAACAGTAGAAATGACTGCTAATATCTTCAGATCTGCAGTTAGGTGATCAAGATAAATGCTGCAAAAATCTATATCTATGAATTAGAAGACATTAAACAGTAGAAAAAACAATATTTACTCCATGCATCCAATAGACAAGACAAGAATATATCAAATGAATTTTGTATTAATGGCACTTGGGAGGAAAACACAAGAGGGTGTTCCTTGTTCTCCTCAATGGGATGGGTTCTTGTACGTCCTCAGCACTTCAGATCTAGAATTCCTCTCTCTTGATGATGTAGAAAACCTAGACAAAAAATGGAAAAAGATGACTATGATGGTGGATCAATAGTCAGACCAAAATTTTATATCCAGAGTGATATTTAGGCAACAAAAGGTGATAAATGAATGGGAAGACCCTCCTATTTATAAAAAAATATTGAGTTAGTCTAGATATTGGTGCATAGTTAAAATATTATTAACCAAATCAAGGTCCAAATTTTATGGAATACTTTATTATATTTATTGGAGGGAAAAGGAATCTTGGGTCAAATCCCTTTATTTGTAAATAATAAATAAATAAATTATTTATTTATCATTTTAAGGATGTGGTTGAGTAATAACTAAATAAATAATGGTATATTTAATTATTTAAGGGTGATTTAGTCATATTTAACAAAGAATATTATTTAAATAAGGTTTAAATAACTATTATTTAGGAAATAATAAGATAAATAATGATTTATCTAATTAATTTCCTTGTTTTGGGTTAAATATAACTAGGAATATTAATCAAACTACTGTTTAATTAATTATTCCTTGAGGAAAATCAAACAAATATAAATTTATTTAATATTTCCTCATGGGGTTTCCTATTTAGACCATAATCAAATTAATAAAGGTGGTTTACTAAGTTATTTTTCATAGTGAATGCGATTTTACTTAGGGTAAAATTGGTCTTACATGGTGTACTTGGGTCCATCTAATAACAATGGGTTAGATGAACAAAAAATGTTGTAACAACCTTGGCTCTAGTTATGTACCCAAATTGAAATCTTTCAATTTTGCATCTGTTTCTGTTAACTGTGGTTTAAATGAAACATCATTGTGATAAAAAAAGATTCTCAAGTGGGATTAACCCATTGGGAATATTATTTGTAGGAAATTGTATCATAGGGTGATCAACAATATGTTTTTTCAAAGTTTTGGTATCTTGATAATCAACATTATCCTTCATGAGATCTTCATCATGATCAATGTTTAGGACAAAAAATTATTCAGTAGCTTCAATGAATCTTCTAATCCCCTGGTCATCCTAAAAAGCTTTCCAATGTTTGACATCATCAAGAAAGATAAGTCTAAACCTAACTTCCACTTCATCATTTTCAGCTTTATAGGTATTGGAATCCTGAATGAGCTTGCTGAAATAGAAAGTGAATAAGCCAAAATATTACTTTCTCTTGGAAAAATAGAAATGTTAAAGGCTAGGAATGAGTCTTATATAATGCTCCATACTGCATTCCGGTAATCTCTGAGTCTGGGATGCTTAGTTTGATAAACATTTCTGATCTGCTGAATAATAAGTTCAAGATCTCCAAAAATAGAAATTTATGAAATATTCATGTCTTTTGTTGTTTTTAAACCAATTAAAAGAGCTTCATATTCAACCACATTGTTAGTTGCTTCAAATTTAAGTTTGAAAGAAAAAGTAGATCCCTCTTTCAAAGGGGAAATGAGAACTATTCCTGCACTAGCTCCTTCTCTAGAATATGAGCCATCAAAATACATTTGCCACATCTAAGAACCCTCATGACTTATTTGATTTTCAACAGGCTTCAAAATATGAAATTTTTTTGTAGGTAGAGCAAAATTATCCATATGTAAAATTCTTTAACCCACATCAATTTCTCTTGCATAAATTGGATGATTAGTGGGATCTTTGCTCTCACTAATGATATATGCTAGCTAAGCTTCTCTATAAAGTCTTCTTTTCTCTCCTCCAAAAATAGGGACAATAACATAAGTGAAATCCATTTGCAAACTTCCTCCCAACCTTCTAATCCATGACCTAGAAAGTAACATGAAAAATATAGGAGGAATGTCAGCTACCACAATATCCTTCACCATCCCTCTCATGGGTAACTGAAATAGGCTTGCTGCAAGGTATTTGATGACACAAAGGCATTGAAATTTTTGGGAATCAAAAGAGTAAATATCTTGGTACTCTCTAGTTACTTCAAGACCTAGTTCATCCATGACAACCTTGGGCATTAAATTATGTGAGACTCCAATTTCCATTAGGAAATTATGCAAGATATTATCATGAATATTCATATATAGATAGAAAGGAGGGGTAGGGTCATCTTTGTCTTATACCAATGGACCTAAAATAATAGTGGTCTTGTCATCTTGAAGGTTAACAAAATCAGAGGCTAATTCTGTAGGTGGAGGCTGAATATATTTCATAAAATTATTTTTGAAATCATCATTTTTCATAAGTTCTATAGGAGGAACACGAATATTTATCTTTTGTATCTCATTCTCAAAATTGAAAATAGGGGGCAGCTTGCGAGCAAGTTTTACCTCAAGTGAAGGAGGGTTAACTGTTACCAGAATTTCTGGTATGCTTGGTTCAGCCACTTCCTTTTCTACTAGAAATTTAACTTCATCCTTATTCTTCTTTGGTTGTGAAACAAACTTTGAATTATCATCAATCTTCTTTGATCTGAGATTTTATCTACTTTGATGATTCGCGGCAATCATGGAATGATCATAACTCACTTCATTATTCTGAGTATATGACATGAAATATTCATAGTCTACTTGTGTAAGATGAATTATTCCTTCTTTGTCTCTTATTCAATTGATATCAACACCATTATCCAAACCTTCAGCTTCTTCTTCATCTACAAATATAGAATTCTGCAAAGGAGGCTGCACTTTTTGATCATCGACATCTCTTCTTTCTCACTACAAAATTTGAGAAGCATTAGGTCTTCTAAATTGTTGGCTATTAGGCTAATCAAATTGTTGTACAAGTCAGCCCCCCCATTCAAATTTTGGCCAAAGTCTCCTCTTTCCCCTTTACCGTTGCCCTTTCCCAAGCCGGAAATACATTGAAAAAGGCTGAAAATCCACTCTTAAAAGTCATATAAGGCCTCGCTCCTTTCTCCCCTAGCTCCGCGCTTCCCTTCATCCATACAGCCGAGCGCTGCCCCTTAGATCGTTTACCGCAAAATCGCATGATCGCGCTATCGCACCTTTCCCTCATTGCATATCTGCCCCATCGCAAAAGCCCAGTTTCCCGTTCATGCTATTCTCCGTCATCGCACTTTTCGTTTTTGCGATCTGCGCTCGACCGGTCATGCCCATCGCAGAACGCAGAGCGCAGTTTCGTGTTACTCCATCATTTCTCTCCCATCGCACTTTCTCCACTTGCGATTTTGCGATGTGCGCTCCGGGTCCCACTTCCAAAGCCTTTGCGCCATTGTTTTGTTATGTTTTACTTCGTAACTTTCGCAAAACTTAATCTTTGTGTTTTCATGCCGTTAGCATTTTTCCACCATTTTCCTTCATCTGCCCACGTGTCATTTGCTTTTCCCTCCACTATTCACATGTTTCGTTTATGTGTTGTGTTTCAGTGTTTTTGTTTGATGTCTTTGCCTCGTGCGCTTATCGTCGTCTCGCTGTATTACTCCATCTTCACTTCCCATCCCTATGCCATTCCTCTGTGTTTTTCGCCACTCCGTGTCGCCCCATCATCCTCTCAAATCTGCACCACCGCTTCCATTAACCTCACTATGTCCTCTATCTCTGTGATTAGTTTTATCCAACAGGCTTTTGTTTTTGCAGGACCTTGTCGTGGGAACGAAATTGGCAGAAAGGATCCGAGAGTCACTATGATGTGACCTCCATCAAAGAAAGATATTTAAATCTATAGAACCCTCCAGAGAAAATAAAAAAGGGCACATTTGGGCGGA
This sequence comes from Pinus albicaulis, assembly GCA_034641835.2. NCBI lineage: Eukaryota > Viridiplantae > Streptophyta > Pinopsida > Pinales > Pinaceae > Pinus > Pinus albicaulis. The sequence goes on from CM076569.1 coordinate 293,719,689, forward strand.
TGAAAACATTAATGCAGCAGCAGATTATTAATGAAAGAGCAATGAATTCAGTGTCTGGCTTGAAAGGTTTCAAATTTAAATTCAAAATTAGAAGGCCAAAAGTACCATGTACAGAAGTAGGCGCCTAAAGGTTTTATTACTGCAGATACTCCTCCTCCAGCAAAGAGCCGAATATCTACATATTTTATTATTTATGTCTTGTTTATAAGCAGATTTTCATTTCGAGCATTCATTTCCGGAAATAAGTTGTAAAGTACAGTCATTTATGTTCAGTCATTCATAGTGTGGGCGTGAATATTTTCCGCCACTTGATTCAAAATAAGTCATTAAATGTTTTCCATCTACCTCCTCCTCTAGAATTCTCTATCTCTCCTATAAAAGCTAGAGAGAAAGACATTGTATAGGTTCCAGATTTCTATCAACAGACTGTGCAGTGAAAAGGCTTTTATATACATTTTGTAATATTTTTGTATGAAGGTTCAGACCCTGTAGGGTCTCGGTGAGGAGGAGTTATAACTGTAATGAGGATTCTGGTCTTTGGCATCTCACAGTATGTAATTTTCTCTTATGTGTTAATACAATATTTCATTTCATGCTATTTATCTTCTTGTATCATGTTCTAGAATGCGAGTGGCTCACTATTTTGCAGTAAGGATTCATCCTAGTTGATGCCCTTTCTGGAATTAGTCAAGCGCTTTAAATAGGCCTAGTCATGATATATTGTTCCATGTTCATCTCTTCCATATTTTCTGCTATATTAGTTACTTGAGGAGGGTGCTTTTAAAACGCCATTGTCATATAAGGATTCATAAATTAATATGCCCTTATGTGGTTATGTTGTGTATCTGGGTATCAGTCTCATGTTAACTAATATCTTCTCTATGTTTCCTCACTGCACTCACTTCCTGATATTTGATTTCTGTGATATATTATTTGAGCTGGCCCTCTTTACAGTAAGCTGTCTCTTAACTGTCTGATGCCTTTATATTGGAGTTTTGCATAATGTCCCTACACTATTCTTATCTTTGTATCAGCTTCTGAGAGAGATTGGTCCCATTCAAAACTAATTTCCTTGTTCAAACAAGAGATAGTAAGTGAGTTCTTGGACTGACAATCCAAACTATATGAAGAACTCCTTGCTATATTAAGATGTCCTAGGCACTGGTCTATGGCAACTCTAGACTATCTCTAGGGGGTGACAAAATTGTCCACAACATCTTTCTGGCGCCGTTGCCGGGGAACGAATTCAAGAATATCAGTTTCCCTGGGCCTCGACAAATTGTTTTCACTCTCTAATCAGGTGAGCACAGAGAGTTGAAGAGTTGCGTATCTCTCACCTTGGCGACTCCACTGTTCTTTATTTGATAAATTTATTGGTAGTCCTGGCTCCTCGTAAGCCACATTTGAGGTCAGATACATCTCAGTCGAAAACACCTTACGTGTCTGACCCAGAGAAGATCATTCACAAAAGAGTTTGGAAGGAGAGGAAGTCAGTTCGTGCTGAAAACCCTGAATATTCCGTTGAAGATTATCCGCCTTCTTCTTCTCAAGAGATCAGAACTGAAAATCCCGAGTTTTACTCAGAAACTCCACGTAGAGGAAGTGCCTGGATTGAAGAAGATTCTCATCCTACTCTCGAGGCTGAGAAAATTAAAGAAGTCACAGAAGTAGTTGTTGTTAACCGTGAACTATTCCCATCCACACCTCGGGCTTCTGTGAAATATATTCCCATTGTTATTCATACTCCACTTCCTCCTACTCCTCTCCCTTCATTTGTATATCAGACTGTTGCTCAACCCCCACCCCCTCTAATGGCTAATGTTCCTGCTTTTCTATTGAAAAAATATGCTCCTCTGGCCTTACCCCAAGTGCTAAATGATATGCCACAGGATTACTTGAAGATTCTGCCAAGATTTAATGGAGAAAATGAAATTGATGCTTAGAAGCATCTCGAGACCTTCTACTCTTTTGCAGAAAACTTAAATGTCGAACATTTGGATGTGGTCTTGAGATTTTTTGTACAATATTTGGAGGGTGAAGCCAGAAAATGGTTCAAAACATTGGGAAATCATTCTGTGACCATTTGGGACCAGATGGAGAATACTTTCCTCAGAAAGTGGGAAGAAAAGAAAGATCATGGTCAGCGTCTTACTGAATTTAATACTTTGAAGAAGAAGCCAAATGAAGGAGTGTCAGAGTTTGTTAAAAGATTTAACAAGTTATATTTGAGCCTGCCTCCTGAAATGAAGCCCCATGAAGCTGCTGCCAAGATAATGTTCATAGCAGCCTTTGATTTTGATTTTCGATTCTCATTGAGAGAAAGAAAACCTGCCACTTTAGATGATGCGCAGTCATATGCTTTGGAGTTAGAAGAAAACTTTGCCTCCTCTGGGAAATTAAAAGGAAAAGCTGAACAAGATACTAGGAGGAGAGGAAAAGAAGAGATTTCTACTTCTAATCAAGATAAGGATTCAGATAAAATGGATGAAATAAGCAAAATGATAAAGAAGATGGTCAAGCTTGAACTGGAAGCTAAAAATGCAGCTCCCAAGAATTTCTATAATGCTCCAAACAGAGGATACAATCCCCAGTATAGAAGACCACCGTTGCAGATATTGCCAAGAGAAGCAAAGGAGCAACAAGATCAGGTACCACATCCTTTGTACCTGGAAGGTCCAGCAGAAGACTCCACTGAAGATGCGACTTATGGATTAGAGGATTCAAATCTGGCTTTTTCAAATAATGATGATATAGAATGCCCCTTGCAAGAAGAAGAAGAAGAAGCAGAGATTGACCATTATTGTAAGCAATTTGCTGACTTCATGGAAGCACAATTCAATGTAAAATATGATCTCAGATCTTCAAGAAAGAGGACCCGAACTCAAGATCAAGAAGAAGAGCCACCTCAGAAAGAAGCACCTGCTCAGAAGGAATCAGCAACAAAGAAAAGCATAGAAAAAGGTAAGAACCCTCTAAATGTTCCCCCGCAGTCTAATGATCAGATTCCTTCTTCTTCAAAAATAGTCAGTCCTCTTAATGTTGAGTCAGTGTTGAAAGAAATTAAATCTTCAGCTGAAAATAAAGAATTTAAAGAAGCTGTAATAGAAAAGCCCCCTTCTGCTTTTAATTTACAAAAAGAACTTGAGAAAATTAAGATTCCAGTCCCCCTAACTGAACTATTAAAACAGCCTGTATATCAGTCTCAAGTTACTTCCTTTATACTTCCTCCTGAAATACCAATCGTGCCTGATAGTTTAAACCTTCAAGAAGAAAGACCCATGGTAGTCTTTGCCCACATGTCGAGGATATAGACCCCTCTACTCCTCCCTTTTACGTGTCCCTAGTTATTCATGACCTGCTGTTACACAATTGTATGTTAGATTCTGGGGCTTCCCATAATCTTATGCCTTTGTCTGTCATGGAGCAATTAGGGCTGCAAATTACAAGGCCATACAAAGACTTATATTCATTTGATTCCAAAAGGGTTAAATGCTTGGGAATGATTAAAGATTTAGTGGTCAATTTGGCCCAAATTCCAGCAAAGAGTGTGGTCATGGACATTGTGGTTGCCGATATCCCAGCTCGCTTTGGCATGTTGCTATCAAGGTCCTGGGGTACAAAAATTGGTGGGTCAATCAAATTGGACTTAACATATGCTACTGTCCTAGTATTTGGAGGCCAGGAAAGGACGTTATATAGGGAGACTAGATTTGTTAAAATGGTAACTAAGACTGATTGCTCAGAGAATTCACCAGTGTATAACAAAGAGGGAGACTGCTCATGTTTGATGTTAGAATAAAATCAGAATTATGCTCATGAGCCCCTTTTTGGTCAAATCCAAGCTGAGCAGCCTAAAGAAGATCAGGAATCAGAAATCTGGACTTTTCATTTTGATGGAGCAAATTCAAGAGAAGGCAATGGAGCTGGGGTATTATTAATCTCTCCTACAGGAAAATGGGTGCCACTGTCCTTTAAATTGGAATATGAAGCTACCAACAACGTAGCTGAATATGAGGCACTATTATTGGGACTGCAAGCAGCAAGAAACATGGGCATCCGAAGTCTAAAAGTAATGGGAGACTCTGAGCTGGTGGTAAGACAGATCAAAAATCAATGCCAAACCAAGCATCCTCGGCTGAGATCATATAGAAACGAAGTATGGGACATGATAGAAAATTTCTTCTCAGCATTTATCATACAGTTCGTGCCCCGGGAGAAAAACAGAATAGCAGACTCTCTTGCTGTAGCTGCCAGTACATTTCGTCCTCCTCAGAATCCACTTTTAAGATACGAGGTGGAGGTACGTTACAGACCATCCATTCCAGATAATATAAAGCATTGGCAGGTATTTGAAGATGATGAACAGATGAAGAGATTCATGGAGATAGTTGGAGAATTCTCCAATATGGAGATTGATGATAATGAGGAGGGAGAAGTTGGAAATATTGCAGAAAAAAAATGGGAAGAGAGAATAGCAGGAAATAAAGTACTGCAGCTGAAAGGTAATGTCATACCTAGAGGTCTGGTGCCTCTAGAAAGATTATTTAATAAGGATGACATTCCATTGCAGCCAAACAAGATGACAGAAGAAGATCAAGTGGGAGATTTGAATCTGGGTACCTATGCTGATCCCAAAATTGTAAAATTATCTAAAAGGGTCCCAGAAGAATATAAAGAAAAATATTTGAAGTTGTTTCAATCTTATAAAGATGTATTTGCTTGGTCCTATCAGGACCTAGAAAATTTCGATGTTAATATAATGCAACATAAAATTCCTTTGAGGGAAGATGCAAAGCCTTATAAGCAGAAGCTCAGACAGATAAATCCTCTACTGCTTCCCTCTATTGAAAAAGAAATCAAGAAGTTACTGAAGGCCAAAATAATTGTGCCATTGAGATACTCAGAGTGGATAGCAAACCTTGTTCCTGTTCGAAAGAAAAATGGAGAAATAAGGCTGTGTGTGGATTTCAGGAATTTAAACAGAGCAGCATTGAAAGATAATTATCCTCTGCCTAAAATGGACCACATTCTGCAGAGAGTAGTGGGAGCATCCAGAATGTCAATGATGGATGGATTTTCTGGCTACAATTAGGTGGTTGTACTTCCAGAAGGCCAAAAGAAAACTGCATTTACCACACCATGGGGAACATTTGTGTATGCCAGGATGCCATTTGGGCTAATTAATGCCGGAGCTACTTTTCAGAGGGCAATGGACATAGCCTTTGTGGGGGAGCAGGAAAAATTTTTGGTGGTATATCTTGATGATATCACAGTGTTTTCAAAGAATGATGATGAACACATTGAGCATTTAAGAAGAACTTTTGAAAAATACAGAAGGTATGGCCTATCCCTCAACCCTCAAAAATATTTATTTGCATTAGATGAGGGAAAAATTTTAGGGCACATTGTAACTAAATATGGTGTGAAAATAGACCCTAAAAGAGTTGAAGTAATAAACAGTATTCCTTTACCTAGGAATAAGAAGGAAGTGCAGGTGTTTTTAGGCCGAATTAATTTTCTGAGAAGATTTATTCCTAACTATGCTGAGATAGTTAGGCATATAACTGATATGTTGAAAAAAGACAGTGAAGTAAAATGGTCCCAGGAGTCTAGAGATGCATTCACCAGGATAAAACAGGCATTTGTTGAAGATCCTGTGCTAGCCGGGCCAGATTACGCAAAGCCATTTTTGATATTTTCATTTGCTTCACCTCATACAATTGTTGGAGTGTTATTGCAGAAGAATGAAGATGGATATGAGCAACCTATAGCTTTCTTCAGTCAGGTACTGCGTGATGCTGAATTGAAATATAATATATTGGAGAAGCAGGCGTATGCCTTGGTAAAGTCCCTTAAAGCTTTTAGAACTTATGTTCTGCAATCCCACATTACTGCATATGTTCCCACAGCAGCTGTCAAAGACATCCTAGTTCAAGGGGACAACGAAGGAAAAAGAGGAAGATGTATTGCAAAAATACAGGAGTATGATTTGGACATAAGGCCTACTAAGCTAATCAAAGGATAGGGACTTGCTAAGATGTTATCCAAATCAAATCACCAAGCCTTGGGCATTAATTTATCCATTATAGCATATGAAGAATCTGAAAAAAGAGGAGAGCAGCATGGACTGGAGATGGCCACTCAGAAGATACACATGAAATATCTCAATAGCCCTTGGTACAAAGAAATAGTTGAATATCTTTTAACACTTAGCTGTCCGCCAATTTGTGATAGGACAAAACACAGAGCTATAAGAATGAAATCCCAGAAGTATATAATTGCCAATGGACAGCTCTATTGGAGAGACCCTCTAGGTATATTACTGTTATGCCTCACAGAGAATGAAGTGGAAAATATAATGATAGAATTTCATGAGGGAATCTGTGGAGGGCATTACAGCTGGAGGGCTATAGCTCAAAAGATCCTGAAGGCTGGGTTTTACTGGCCAAAATTGTTTACAAATGCTTTTGCTTGGGTCAGGGCATGTGACAAGTGCCAGAGATTTGCAGAAAGGCAGAAATTAGCAGCTTTGCCCTTGATTCCTATCCATGTAAATGAACCATTTCAAAAATGGGGATTAGACTTTATAGGAGAGATACATCCCCCATCAAGTGGCCAATATAAATGGATACCAACAGCCACAGATTATTTTACAAAGTGGGTGGAAGCCATACCTACGAGGAATGCTACTGATGCCGTGATAATGAAGTTTATAGAGGAAAATATCATATCTAGGTTTGGCTGTCCTGCTAGAATTGTAACTGAAAATGCACAGGCTTTTAAATCCGCCAGGTTTTTAAATTTTTGCCAACGGTATAACATCATATTGACTCACTCTACTGCTTACTATCCATAGGGAAATGGCTTAGCAGAGTCTTCTAATAAAACCCTGGTGAGGGCCTTGAAGAAAACAATCAGTGAGAATCAGAAGAATTGGGATTCCCAATTAAAGTTTGCTCTATGGGCGAATAGAATAACCAGCAAGAGAGCAACAGGGAAGTCACCCTATGAGCTGGTGTATGGGCGATCATCTGTTTTTCATGTGCAATTGGCATTTCTGGTAGCACGTTTCATGCAAGCAAATCAGGAAGAACCAGATGATATGATCAGAAGGATAAATCAATTGGTAGAGTTAGAGGAAACACGCGACCAGGTGAACCAAAGATTAGCTGAGTATCAAGAAAAAATGAAAGATATATTTTATCAGCACGCTAAAGATAGAAATTTTTAGATTGGGGACCTAGTTCTCGGATGGGATGTCAGAAGAGCTGAGAAAGGAAAACACAGGAAATTTGACCCCCTTTGGTTTGGTCCATTCAGAATTGTGCAACAGGGAGGCAACAACACATTTATATTGGAAAATTTACAAGGTGACTAGTTAGATGCCCCCGTGAATGGACAATTCCTTAAATCCTACTTTCAGTACTGATTCAAGCAGACCAGGCTTGATATATTCTAATTTATATGATGTATATAAGTGTGATTTCAATTTTGAATATAAATAGTATAAATAAGCTGATAAGTTTTGAAGAAAAGCAAAGGGATCGTAGAATGAAATTCACACACAAGAGGGTCTGAGGTCTGCGCGTTCTCGACATGTCCGAAGACGGACATGCCGTCCCCAGATGGAGCCAATGTTGTACAAGTCAGCCCCCCCATTCAAATTTTGGCCAAAGTCTCCTCTTTACCCTTTACCGTTGCCCTTTCCCGAGCCTGAAATACATTGAAAAAGGATGAAAATCCGCTCTTAAAAGTCATATAAGGCCTAGCTCCTTTCTCCCCTAGCTCCGCGCTTCCCTTCATCCATACAGCCGAGCACTGCCCCTTAGATCATTTACCGCAAAATCACATGATCGCGCTATCGCACCTTTCCCTCATCGCATATCCGCCCCATCGCAAAAGCGCAGTTTCCCGTTCATGCTATTCTCCGTCACCGCACTTTTCGTTTTTGCGATCTGCGCTTGACCGGTCACGCCCATCGCAGAATGCAGAGCACAGTTTCGTGTTACTCCATCATTTCTCTCCCATCGCACTTTCTCCACTTGCGATTTTGCGATGTGCGCTCCGGGTCCCACTTCCAAAGCCTTTGCTCCATTGTTTTGTTATGTTTTCCTTCGTAACTTTCACGAAAGTTAATATTTTTGTTTTCATGCCGTTAGCATTTTTCCACCATTTTCCTTCATCTGCCCATGTGTCAGTCGCTTTTCCCTCCACTATTCACATGTTTCGTTTATGTGTTGCGTTTCAGTGTTTTTGTTTGATGTCTTTGCCTTGTGCGCTTATCGTCGTCCCGCTGTATTACTCCATCTTCACTTCCCATCCCTCTGCTATTCCTCTGTGTTTTTCGCCACTCCATGTCGCCCCATCATCCTCTCAAATCTGCGCCACCACTTCCATTAACCTCACTATGTCCTCTATCTCTGTGATTAGTTTTATCCAACAGGCTTTTGTTTTTGCAGGACCTTGTCGTGGGAACGAAATTGGTGGAAAGGATCCGGGAGTCACTATGATGTGACCTCTATCAAAGAAAGATATTTCAATCTATAGAACCCTCCAGAGAAAATAAAAAAGGGCACATTTGGGCGGATGAAAACATTAATGCAGCAGCAGATTATTAATGAAAGAGCAATGAATTCAGTGTCCGGCTTGAAAGGTTTCAAATTTAAATTCAAAATTAGAAGGCCGAAAGTACCATGTACAGAAGCAGGCGCCTCAAGGTTTTATTACCGCAGATCCTCCTCCTCCAGCAAAGAGCCGAATATCTACATATTTTATTATTTATGTCTTGTTTATAAGCAGATTTTCATTTCCAGCATTCATTTCTGGAAATAAGTTGTAAAGTACAGTCGTTTATGTTCAGTCATTCATAGTGTGGGTGCAAATATTTTCCGCCACTTGATTCAAAATAAGTCATTAAATTTTTTCCATCTACCTCCTCCTCTAGAATTCTCTATCTCTCCTATAAAAGCTAGAGAGAAAGACATTGTATAGGTTCCAGATTTCTATTAGCAGACTGTGCAGTGAAAAGGCTTTTGTATACATTTTGTAATATTTCTGTATGAAGGTTCAGAGCCTGTAGGGTCTTAGTGAGGAGGAGTTATAACTGTAATGAGGATTCTGGTCTTTGGTATCTCACAGTATGTAATTTTCTCTTATGTGTTAATACAATATTTCATTTCATGCTATTTATCTTCTTGTATCATGTTCTAGAATGCGAGTGGCTCACTAGTTTGCAGTAAGGATTCATCCTAGTTGATGCCCTTTCTGGAATTAGTCAAGCGCTTTAAATAGGCCTAGTCATGATATACTATTCCATGTTCATCTCTTCCATATTTTTTGCTATATTAGTTGCAAGAGGAGGGTGCTTTTAAAACGCCATTGTCATATAAGGATTTATAAATTAATATGCCCTTATGTGGTTCTGTTGTGTATCTGGGTATCAGTCTCTTGTTAACTAATATCTTCTTTATGTTTCCTCACTGCACTCATATCCTGATATTTTATTTCTGTGATATATTATTTGAACTGGCCCTCTTTACAGTAAGTTGTCTCTTAACTGTCTGATGCCTTTGTGTTGGAGTTTTGCATAATGTCCCTACACTATTCTTATCTTTGTATCAGCTTCTGAGAGAGTTTGGCTCCATTTAAACCTTTTTCCTTGTTTAAAAAAGAGATAGTAGGAAGGCATTTGGATTGACAACCCAAGCTATGTTATGTGCCTCCCTGCTATATAAAGATGTCCTAGGCACTGGTCTATGGCAACTCTAGACTATCTCTAGGGGGTGACAAAATTGTCCACAACACAAATGAAGCATTTCTAGTAGTAGTTGGTCTTTCTTCCATCTTGAGCCTGTACATCTCAATGGTCAATGACTTGACCATCTTGGTCAGCTCATCTAGCTTAAGATCTATGTTAGAAGTTCCTGGAGATGAAACTTCATATTTTTTCTTCCTTTTTTCTTTGTCAATCCCACCTCTGAGCCTATCAACCACTAATACAGTATATTCTACTTCCAGTGTATTGTACTACATTTCTCTTAGTGTTGTAGATATTCTTTCTCTCAATACTAAACAAAAATTAGGATCAAAGGAACCAACATAAGTGATTTTGGTTGAAGCTTTAGTAGGTTTGATTTCAATATGTATTTTTCTATACAAATGAATGAATCTCTTAGAAAAATTAGAAATTGATTCTCTTTATTCTATTTTTATTGCACCAAATTCAATAATATAATACATAAAATATTTCTCATCACCCCATTTCCTTTAAAAATTATCATCTAGGTTTTCAATTCCAGCGATGATACCAACTGTGAAAGATCTGAACCATTTCCTAACATCACCCTCAAGGCTCTCAACAAAAAATATCATCCAAACATCTTCATACTCAATATTCAGATTTTTGGCATAGGCATAAAAATCAACAAGGTGTTCTTCAACTGTTAACTCTCACTCACCACTAAATTTAGGCATATACTTGAGATAATATCTTGCAAGTAATGCATTCATAGGTTGAGGTAAAACCAAAGGGGCATACCTGGCAGCAACAATTTCATTCTATAATATTCCAAAAATTTAGCCTTCATCTAACTAGAATATTATAGTTTGTTTTATCACTAGGTAGGTGAATAAGTGGGTAAGGAGGCCCATAAAACCCTTTAGAAGGAATAATAACACTCCTAATGTGAAAGGAGGAAGAATAAACAGTTGGATTAAGCACCTTTGGGTGTGAATTGGAGGAGATACATGTTGAAGAGGTGAACTTTGACCAAGTCAATAACACTGTCATGGAGGAGTGGCATTCATGATGAGACAGCACAGTTTTAGTGCAGGACAACTTGCATGAGCTTAGTGGAAAGTATGGATGGGACCCAATGTGAGAAGGCTCACATAATATATATGGATGGGATGGTAGCCATTGTTATTCATGTTTTTAAAGTATCATTTTGATATTGGTATGTTTAGACTTGCATCCTTTTGATGTTTAGCAGGGTTGTTGTGTTGTTTATCAAAAGGGTGCTCCTGATCGGGAATCCCTACCTCATCCACAGGGAAGGAGAGGTTCTTTGGTCTGCATTTCCTCATTTCGGCATTCTGGAAAAGCTACCTCCTTCAGCTACAATGCATTTTCTGGTTAGATCTAGGTTGTGTTGTAGGGTGCAGCAAAGGAGGATCACATAGAGCCATTTCTGGGCTTGTTTTTCAGTGGAAAGGTAGCCTATCCATTGGAGGATCAGCAAGGAGGGCTAATAGGAATATTTTTACATATTTTACATCAGGCCAACCATCTACCATCCCTCACAGCGTAATCACAAACCATAACTACATTATTTTTGGAGGCAATTGCTGGGAGGGTTCATTGAGCTCATCAGGAGGGTCTATTTCTGAGTAGAGGGATCAGCCTTCTATTTAGAAATACCATTGGAGGAGGACATAATAATTTCAGATCTTTCATAGCCTCATTCTCTTTAGTTCCATTTTGCAGTGACATCTCAACCCCAGGGTTATTTGTCACATTGTATATTTCTTGGTATTTCTAGGAATCTTTTCCGGGTTGGCTAGAAATCATGTATTAGAGCCCACATCTTCTTTTCTGGGAATTTATTTTGTTTATATCAACCATATTTAATTTATTTATGTTTAAAACAGTAGCTACACTGATATATATAGTGCTATCACTGCTCTCTGGCATTCTATACAGTTGCAGCAACTCATGTGTTGATTGTTTTGATCATTGGAGGCTTGTTCTTATTGCTTGAGTGGCTTGACCCTCAAGATATTTTTGTATGTTGTTGCTGATATCTTAAATAAATTATGGTTGTATATTTATCCCTCTTATTTCATGTTCATATTTTCCGTGTTTTACACTATTATGTCTTGTATTTCTACTATTTCCATTTTGGAATATTACAGTGGTATCAGAGCATAATCTTGGCTCAACTTGTGCATTCAAGACATTATTCCATTAGGAGGAGAAGCTTCTCATATAAAAGAGAAGTTGTATAGAAGAAAAAAATGCATGACTCCATTATTTGGAGAAATGAAGGAAGAGAGGATCTCCCAGCTTCTTTTCCAAACTGTGAAAAATATCAAGGAAGATCTCAAGGAGATGAAAGGGGAGAGGTGTATAAATATTCCAAGAGGGTTTGAAAGTGAAGAAAGCCCTAGATAGTCACATGATGGGTATGGAAATTCAGCCACACATGTAGATACATAGCGCATTTTATTGCCCACATTCACTATAAGAAGGATGGAGGAAGAAAATGCACCAAGGGAGGAGACCTTGAGTGACTATCTTCAGGAGTATGAGTCTCAATCATGGAGATTAAAAAATCACTTGGACTTCCAATGGTTTTGAAAACTCAAGGAAGACATAAGATCCAACAACCATAATAGAAGCAAGAGAGGTAGAATCTTTCTATCTAACTTTGATGGACCAGCAAAGTGCACAACCAAAGCTTGGGTGGAGCTAGATTCCTATTTCCAGCTACACCAAGTTTTAGAAAAGGAGGCCATTAGAGTAGCAGCGCTGCACCTAAAATCTATGGCCCATGATTGATGGTTTTATAGTTCTTTTTCATGTTATCATGAGAATTTAAATACTTATGCAGGGTTCAATAGGAAATTAGTGAGAAGATTTGATATTAATCATTGTGAAACATCTTTTGTTGAACCCAAAAACTCAAAACCTTTGCATGAGTTGGAGAGATCTATTTTGCCAACTTCACTCCATATTTCTATTGAAGGGGATAAAAACATGCATGATACCTTTCCAAGGGAAAGATCCCCATTTCTTGAAGAGCCCTCTTCTATGGATGAAGACATCAAGTTTCCTCCTTCAAGGAAGGCCAAGATCTAGGGTCACTCATTGATGACGAGGCATTTTCAAATATTGATGAAGAGAAAAAGAAGAGAAGAGCTAACAATGTTGTACCATTAGGAGAAGATCCATCACCACATGGATATGGGAAGGTAGCCATTGCTTCCATTAGAGGATCCATTATATATTTGCAAGGAGTTCCAAATTATCTAACATGTGGGAACTAAAGCACAATTCTGGAGAAGCATGTATCAGTTATTGTGGATTGTGAATCTTGGTAGATGGAAGGAGAAGGAAGGAAGGATAAAAATCAAGGGATGATGAGCATTCACCCTTATCTATTTTAGGAGGTTTCTACATAGAATAAGGAGACTATTTTATGCAGTGAAAGGAGGGAGAAATCAGTCCACTAATATATAAAGTCCACTTCAAATTTTGATGTCTCACTACATGGGGGCATTCCACCTGGGAGGCCACCAGATCTAGAGTTGGTGAGAGACATCTTGCCATTTGGTTCACCACTCTTAGATCTCGGAGGGGTGGATACCTTGGAGGGGTCTAGTACAACAAGAGTTTGGGATGGACTCAAGGAGGAGGGATACACTCTCCCATTTTCAGCATTACCCACTCTCACTACATATTCTACACTGACAGAAGTTGTTGCAGTGATGGATGATGGCACCACCATGGTGCAAGGAAGATACTCCATGTATTTGGAGAAACAAAGGGTACCTTCTTTGTGGAAGGAATCCTCCATGTATTGGAGTAGATGGAGGCCACTCATGCTTACATTGGCCAATATTAGGAGGTTCTTTTTGGATGGTAGCTTCTCATGGGAGGCCAACTTCTAAAGGCCACTACTTATACTTGAGGATGAGCATCTGCATGATGAGCATGGAAAAAATGTGGAGGATGAATTTGGCATGGGGGATGTCAAAGGAGAAGACAACAGCATGTGGGGAGCTTCACATTTCATATCTTTAGCGATGTCTCTTAGGAGGGTTGATCCATATTGGAGGTCTCAGCTTTTGGTAGAGTACTCCAAGGATCTTGGTGCTTGCATGATTCTTGATGACGCGGAGGGACATGATAGATACATGGTGGATGATGAGGTCATATATTCTTATGGTAGAGTATTCTTGAGTAGAGTTTCTGAGCTCAAGAGGAAGCTACTACATGCAGCACATGCGGACTTTCTTTCCATGCACTTTGATGCATTTCATTCTTTGATGGAGGATTTTACTTGGGAGGGCATCCATTAGGATATATATCAGCATATGGAAAGATGCATAGCCGGATGGTGATGGAGAGGTTGCCACAGCCACTTCCCTACTCATTAAGAGTGAGGGAGAGATTTCAGTTAAGCCATTTCATCTCAATGACCAAAGTACATAGTAGAGAAGGTACATTTTTGCATTATGACTTGTACTCCTTTACTTTATATGAGCATCATGTTGTACCAAGGAGGGTCATTCCTTCTTGTATATGGTATTGTGATGTACTTGAATCCATTTGCAGCATTGATGATGCCATTATATTGGTGGTTTGTGGGGGAGGCCACATGATTCTTGGTGTGCACCATTGGCACCACATGTTACTTTTATGATCCTATCTTGTAGGATAATTGTGGAAGCAAAAAATTGGTTGAAAGGACACTTGTTTTTCTTTTTTTTGAGGTAGACAGGGGATGAAATACACTGGTTCCATATGTGGAACTATGATCCAAATCCCTGTTTTCATGTGCCAACATTTTTTCATTTGTTTTTTCTTCCATATATTGATGATATTCTTATGTTTATGGGAAGCTTTGTCGGGAGAGTGGCACAAGAGTTGAAGGTTCCCATTGGGAGTATGATTCTCCATACTTTATATATTTCATGTTTCAGGAAATACCATGGGAAAACCATGAGTTCCACACTACAACTCTTTTATTCATGTGGGAGGATCCATTTGCAGAACTTGAGTTCTTGGGAGAGGCACTTCATGGATGTTTGGTTCGGTGGGGTGAATTGGATCATTTTTGGAGGCCATAATGTTTCAGCCCAAGATCAGCAGCAACCCCATATATACCATAAATGGAGAGAGAAACAACTTGGGTGGAAAAATCTAATCTCTCCATGTAGCCCCAATACATTTCATAAACCTGGGGTTGAGAATTTCTTTGATGAGCTACCTAGAATGGCTCATTTAATTTGGATGATAAAATGGTTATGGGAGTCTCTCATTGGGAATGAGATCCCCTATTTTATTCATCACTCCTACCTTAAGGAGGCCATTGGAAAACTGCTATTGGGTAATATGCTTGGGTGGTGGTTACTAAATATCCCTCTCAGGGCTTTCCAGTGCCCGAGGCAGACAGTTAGATTAGCTGTAAAGTTCACAAAAAAGCTGCATACATGTTCATGATAATATCTATAATTGACAAAGTAAGATGGAGAGATTACCTCTTTATCGATAGTGGATCCTATGGAGAGAAATGAGCAGCGAAGTAGAGATCCTTATTCACTGACTCCAAATCCAGATCCTACAATCAATCAAAGCACCCTCGTAATATCTACAACGATATAGTTTGTTGTTGACTAAACTAGCATATAAGAAACATGAAACAATCTAGATCTAAGCCATTCATATCATACTACATAGACGATTGAAAAACAATTGTGACACTGATGCATCGAATAGACAAAATAGATACAGTTCTATTGATTTATAAAAAGGAGGATTACAACCATTGGTTGCACCAAGCCCTCATCAGTCTCCAAAGTCCTCTCCTTCTTTCTCTATTTCCGAGTGTGATGATGCTCAAGGCAGAAGTCTCTCAATGAACTTTGTCGATATTCAAACATCACGCTACAATAATGAAATTCCGCTCTACATATATTCAATATTTCGACCTTAGACCAAGAGCCCACAACTCCATTTTATAGAAGATGGAGAGGGAAAACATTGCCAACCTATTCAACCAGTTTGTAATGGGAAAGATCAAGATGTTTCCATGTTCTTCCATGATTTTTCCTCCTTAGGAGTCCAGTTGTATTTGGAAAGGCCTAATAAAAGTTTTGTGCATTTTAGTTTCTAATTTTCACTGGTCCTTTATGAGTAAAAGCTGGAAGTGCCAGTCACTTTTATACAAGATCTTTTCCCTTTTCACACTAAAAAATGGATAATGTTGCCCCTTGGGCAAGATAGAGTGTTACCCTAGGTACGAATGCTCCCTTTACATGTATCAAGATCATTATAACGCTATCTAGCTGCTTTTGGGGTGCGCTACCTTGGCATAAATGGATCTTGTCTAGGTCATTTTCTTCCTTCCATGTTAGCTTCTCCTCTGAGATGATGAAGAGGTCATTTTTCCTGTAATAGATGCCCCCTGAAGTGTGAGGTCAGAGACGAAGATGATGGTTGAAATAATTTATAACAAGTGTAGCATAATAAGAGGAATTGGACGACTGAGAAAATCCTGAAACAACAACATATGTCAGAAAATATAGTATCTGTCTTGAGTCGGGCATTCCCATGCTTAGTAGCTAATCAACATGATTTCTCTAGGACAAATATATGAACCATTAGTTCACCGATAAGCATAACGTGAAATTATATGTCATAACAGGATCAAACTGAAAAGCTATCTACAAAAAATAATATCGCAACTTGGGGGAGGAAACACAATTGTAATGGTGTAACCCTCGACCCAAGGTCTTGGTCGCCTCTTCACTAAACTGCATATTTCCATACATGTGAATGAATGAGTCATAGTCAAACATGCAAGAAATCGTCTAATTACCAGTAAATAACAAAAACTGTTAACAAACGCGAGGGAGGCCACCGATAATGATGATGGTCCCCAAGATGCACAATACAATCTAGTGAGTGTGAATAAAAGGATTTGATGTCTAACACTCATAGAATCATTCGATCAGGAGCCAATAATGAGAACCCCCAACAAAACACAAGATGACCTGCCACTGATGTCTGCAATTATCCGGGTACTGACGTGTTTCTAGATTAACTTCCTAGATAAGATGTTAAAGTCGATAGGAAGAGATCTTTCAAAGGGTAGGCACTGAGGCATCCTACATCAATTGATACGAAATGTGAAAATATGATTTTGTACTGATGGAAATAATCAAGAGAAAATGGGAATAACTGACGACAAATAAGTTTTGGCATATGATGACTTTGGTTGATACAAGGAGAAGTAGATAGCGGGATTCTCTTGAACAATAGAAGGCACTCTATCAGGGTACTAGGAAGCTTAGGCTTAATGAACACCAAAGAGTGTTAGGATTCACTAATGCAGGAACACTGGGACACAAAGGCTAAAATCATAGATGGTAGGGTTCAGCTAAATGTGAAAGAGTTTTCTGGGAAGTTCCACGTTCAACATTTTGTGATGCCAAATCGACCTTTAGAAAATGTAACAGAAGAAGTATCCATGATGTCCAAATTTTTCTCCGTCTGATTAAATTTAACGAGTCCAGACGGGTAAACTCGGTGGTTTTTTCATATTTATAGAGTTTGAAAAACATCGTAAAAGACAATTACAGGGGGTAGCTTTGTCATGTTTGATAACTGGGCGTGACGAAGGGAGAATAGTAAGCCTGAAATAGTTCATTTTCCATGAGTTAGTCCATTGAATCCAGAACAGTGAGAAAGCTATGTTCAATGGACTTCTACCTCAGTTTTTTATGAGTATGAGGAGACAGATTAACTCAATGTTCTTTGTGAAATTTTAACTATTCCAACAAGGAAAATCTCGATGCTTTCTGTGAAATTTTAACGAGTCACGTGGAAAAAAACTCGGTTACTTTTTCTGTTTTAAAGAGCTTTGAAAAACGTGAAAAAAATGGCTCATATGTCTCTGTCATGGTAGTTTAATGAGCCCGAAAAAGGAAACTCGGGGTTATTTCAGTTTTACGAGCTAGAAAAAATCCCTAAAAGAAAGCTCAAAACTGGGTCAAACATGGTCAGATTTGCATATAAACATTTAAAACCCATCAGAGCATCAGTAACATAGAAAAAAAATAGTCAGAGGAAATGTAGCATGAATTTACCTCTTTATATCAGACTAGTTGAGTGATTCTGATCTCTAGAATGGCTATAAGAAGGCCAAATACCTTCATTTTCACTTTGTCGAGTGTTGTGATAGAGCTTTGGAGAAAAAAGTGGTGAAACTTCAGCTGTCAATTGTGGACGATCTGGGCGAAGATTTTTCATTCCGTGAGATCCAGGTAAAAGCTTGAACCTTTCTCTGTCATTTCATTATGTTTTTAATCTTTTTGCTAGTTAAAATTGTCGATTTTAGTAGGCCCTAAAAAATTTAAGCGGTAATGCAGGTGATGAGTGTTGTGCCCACGTTAAATGATCTTCTCGTGAAGAAACAACACTTTAGCATGCACTGTTGGGCACTATAGCCCGCATTAGCTGGAAAATATGTTTTAGGAACTCATTTTATTACCATTCTAAAGTGTTACAGACAAAAAATAATCCAATGAAATGGTTGCTTGTGCAGGTATAAAGCTATTTACCATGAGTATTTGGTGCGAGAGGGAGCATGAGCGGGAAGAACGTGAAATAGTTACTGATGCAGCTACCTTGCTAGTTCTCCGCAGATGCGAATTGCTAAAGTATACTTGTTTAGAGATGATGAGGGGATAGGAGGACCTGCTAAGATGGACAATCCAGAAGTGGGATGACCACCAACATGTATTTCATATCAGGGGTAATGAACTCTCGATTGAGAAAGACGATATCTATTTTTTGACTGGCCTTTCATGCCAAGGGCCAAGGCCCAATTTGATAGGATCCAGGGCTGATCCCTACACCACTGCCGATTTGATCCATACGCAATGCATAAAAAATATTGTGGCAGTGAGTAACCGGGTGCCTATTGCATGGGTGGCATCGAGACTGCTGAGGCATATACTATGGATGATAGTTCGCTTGGCTGGTGCCAAGAGTCATCACATGGCCGCCAAGGCCTAGGTGTTGTTAGCACTGGATTGTATGCAACCCAAGGTATTTGACTGGTGTGAAGGGGTTGTCCGTCGAGTTTTTGCAGAGTTGACAGCATGTGAGACTCAGACCCAAAGAGATTTTGGGTATGGTACATTGATCATCTCATTCATACTAGAGCAGGTTCCAACCATGAGGCCAAGAATGGTCACAGATGTGTTGGGCCCGCGGGAGCTAAGACATGCTTGCTAGGCATCTTTGATTCTGCGGACTAGAGAGGGTTCAATCCGTCATTGTTTTGATGAGGGATTCTTCAAGTGGCTTGAAGACCAGATCATCATGATTGAATATTATCCCTATGCAGGGATGAACTATATAAGAGATCTAGAGTTGGTATCGCCCCCGAGTATTCAGTGGGGCCTAGATGGTAAGAAAGAGCATGATCAGTGTAGTGTTGAAGTATTTTTTAGTATCTTTTGAATGTTTATACAATTTTTTGTTTAATGAGGGAAAATTTATGTTTGACATGAAGCTTTGTTTCTTGACACAGATGTGGCACCTATCCGTCCTACCGAAGCCCCTCGCTATGAAGGCAAGGAATGTAGCTACCTGGGGCTGGTGTAGCAGCGGAGGTTGTAGAAGCTGCCGAAGAGGGTGATGACACGCAGATTTTGCAGGAGCTTACTAGAAACCTAGAGGGTTTAATTATGGGCGTGCCGCCTCTTCCCATGAGAGAGATCCCGGTATGTCTACAGCGACATACCGTGGGTGTGCCAAAGAGATACTTAGTGCCTCTGAGGAGGATAGCTAGAGTAGTTGTCTCCTATTTAGAGTAGTAGGTTTAGTAGGAGGAGTAGATAGATGTGTAAATGTCATAGCAAGGCTTTAGCGAAGCTAATTTTTTGTAAGACACTCGAGTTTTGGGAAGTTTTTTGATGTAATCTAAACTGGACATGACATATATATATATATTGGTGATTTTGATCTCATGTGTTTTTTAATGTTTATGTATTTTCTAAAGTAAAAAATACATAACAAGTGTGACAAATGCCAATCTAACACATAATTTTCCAATGAATCAGCTAATGCATTAAATTCTCTAGGAATGTGCTCAAACGCAATGGTTTGAAAGTGACTTTCTAAAATTCGTACCCTTAAGAAATAACGTAACAAGATAGGATGATGGACGCGATAATGATTTTTTAACTGCATAACTATGAGTTGGGAATCTAACCTAACCACTAGATTGGATATGTCATGAGATGCAGCCTCCATGAGGAGTTGGATCACCAACATATACTTAGCAGTGTTTTTGGTGGCATTGCCCAAGAAGATTCCCCCGAAACCAAGGAGTTTCAACTTAGGTGTGTAGAGGACCCAAGAAGCTGACGCAATGTGCCTAGTATGATGACTAGCACCATCTGCATATCCAAAGAATGATAAGGATGAAAAAGGCATTTGTGTAAAAAAGAAAAATAGTGTGTATGAGAAAAACTCAAAAACCAAAAATATCTAGACATCAAAACAAAGGAAAAACTCATATACATAAAACTACAAAGCATATTCCTAGAGGAGAACTACGCAAATACTTCTTCAAATAGAGCTCATTACAGGGCTCCATGAGTGGAATTCCATTACAGTCCTGAAGTTCATAAGCTCCTTTTGAGAGGAATTTTGTAACTATGTAAGGACCAAGCCATAATGGTTGAAGTGTTCCTGCCCCCAAGAGGTCATGTCTCTGATCATAGAGTAGAACGAGATCACCCTCTTGGAAAGAACGACGCTTGATAGATTTGGCATATTGAGCTTTAACTCGGCGTTGGTGAGCTTTGAGTGCCAGTGTGGCATCTCGACGAGTTTTGTCCAAGTGATCGAGCGAGAGAAATCACTCTTCTGTGGCAGTGGTGCTGGGTAGGAGTTCAACAACAAGCTTGAGTGATGGAATCTCACACTCAATTGGGAGTACTACCTCCAGGCCGAATGCGAGTTGGAATGGCATGAAGCCTGTGGTAGTTTTGACTGATGTACGGTATGCCCATAATTCGAAATATAACTTCTGATTCCATGTGGTTTTATGATTTCTGACTAACCGAAGAATCATGGTTTTTAGGACGCCATTTACGGCTTTGACTTGACCATTCACTTGCAGATAGTAGGACTAAGACTGATCTTGTCGAAATTCTAGCATGGAAGTTAATTCCGTCATCATATGGTTCTGAAAATTTGAATCATGATCTGTGACAATTGAAAGGGGTACACTGAAATGAAATATGACCTGATTGAATAGGAATAGAGCGACGGTTTCTCCATCCGCCCTAAAAGTGGGAATGGCTTCTACCTATTTCGTAAAGTAGTCGACTGCCACGACAATGTAGTTGTGTCCATCGACCAAAGTGGGGTTGCATGTAATGAAGTCTATTCCCCTTTTAGCGAAAGGACCAACAGAGACAATCGGGTGGAGAGGGGCGGGGTGAGCACGCATTTTCTTTGTGAAAATTTGACACGGATGACACTTCTAGACTGCTGTGATATATTCTTTAAACAAAGTGGGCCAATAATAGCTTGCACGCAAGATTTTCTGGGCAGTAAATATGCCAGAAAGATGACCTCCGCATGCCCCCGCGTGACAGTCATTTAAAATGTGTCCTGCATCATCAAAAGTGAGACAACGCCGAAGAATAGTATCGACACCATGACAATATAGAGTATCATTTAGTACGAGGTAGTGTTTCGCTTGGTGGCGAATATGACGACATTCGTTGGACGTGAGAGTTGGGTGGAAGCATTGAGTTTGGAGGTAGACCAAAATGTCTGCATACCAAGGATCATAAGAATCAACTAAGTAGACGGATTCATTAGGAAATGGATCATGAGTTGCATCTCCTGGGTCGATTCTAGGAAGGTCCAACAGTAATTCGGTGAAGACTAGAGATTTCTTTGCTTTGGCAGCAGTGAATACTAAGTCAAATTGAGAGTGCAAGCTTCTGTGATCCATAACATTTTAATTAAAAATCTTCCGGGAAATCACATAAGAAATTTAGGAAATTTAGGAAAGTCAAATTATTGGAGGATCACTATCCATTTGGAATATTTTCCTCCAATAACTTGGCGAGACAAAATGTATCACATGGGATTCTCCAAATCAATAATGGTAGTTTGACGTAGTATTATATAGTGTCAGAGTCGGGTGACAGCGAAGAACACCGTGAGAGAGAGTTTCTCCACATGTGAATATCATAGTTCAGGTCCGATGAGACCTTTTGACAAGTAATATATCACATTTTCACTATCTTCATAGTGAACTTGAACCAACACCATGCCAAGTGAGGATGGTGAGGCTGCCAGGTAGAGGAGAAAGTCACGTGAATAATTGGGGGCACTAAGAAGTGGGGAAGAAATGAGTGGTCATTTCAAGGCGTCAAAAGACAGTTGAGCTTGGTCATCCCACAAATATAGTGTTCCCTTCTTTAATAAGCGCATAAAGCCTTTCGTCATCTCGACATAGTTTACTATGAAATGACGTAAAAAATTTTCCTTCCCTTGCAAACGTTGGAGCTGAAGAATGGATTGAGGTGCGGGTAATTGAACAATTTCCTTAACCTTATCGAGATCAACCCTAATCCTATGCTTGGAGACAATAAAACCTAGAAGGCATCCATAATCTACAAAAAATACACACTTATGTGGATTTAGACGTATATTGTAGAACCTACACCGAGTGAAGATTTGTTTCAGATGCGCGAGGTGATGGGATCACTTCTTGGAATGAGCCGGAAGGTCATCCAAGTAAGCTTGTACAATATTACTAATGTCATGAAAGTCGTAGCCCATAGCCGTTTGAAACATTGCTCCTGCATTCTTCAGACTGAATGGGAGTTTACGATATGCAAATGTGCCCCAAGGACAAATGAAGGCGGTTTTATGCTAGTCATATTTTTTAATCACAATCTAGTTATATCCCGAGAAACCATCCATAAAGGAAAAAGACTCACATACAACACAATCATCAAGGATTTGATCTATGAATGGCATAGGATAATTGTATTTTGGAAAAGTGGCATTCAAATCACGATAATCAACACAAACTCGAATGGTGCCTTGTTTTTTTGTCTATGAGGATAGGATTGGAAATCCATTCTTTCAAAGGAACGGGATAGATAAAACCAACATTCAGAAGTTTTTCGACTTCAGTCTTAATGGCAGCCGCTTTGCGCGGGTGGACAGGTCGGAGTCTCTACCGAATAGGTTTGGCATTGTCATAAAATTTTATTTCATGCTCGACGATAGATGGATCTATGCCGGACATTTCATCGTAAGACCAAGCAAACACATCGCGAAATTCCTTAAAAATGGATGTGAACCATGAAATTTCCTCAGGATTGCAATCAGCTCCAATCTGAATATTTTCCACGATACCCGTTTTGACCGAGATATATATGAGCAAGGTTTTATATAGGTTTCCCAAGTTCCCTTTTGAATCGATAGTTTGAACAGTCGTATAAACGAAGGAGATGATATCGGGTGGGTTAAAATATGGGATTTGAGTAATTATCGCATTTGAATCGAACATTGAAGCATGATGGTGGAACTCTCCCCAAGGTCATTCTTCCAGAGACATGATCTCTTGAATAGCTTCTTCTGTAGGCAGGACTTCATCGAGGAGATCCTTAGAAAGAACTATGATGGGTGGGAGGTTTGTACCATTGGTCGAAACCATAGCTGTGGAGAGCTTAGATGTAATATGGATGGCTTGATAAGCCAACTCGGCTGGTGAGAGTGGCATCTGTTCTCCGTAGGAATCAATTTCTGAAGGGGTCGGTAGGATCCATGGGTCGATGGAGCTATAAAAAATGGTAGATATCATTGGAACCGTATGTGGAACCTCAGGCAGTGGGAGAGGAAAGCAACCCATCAGGGAAGACACCTTCAGAAGACTGGTACCAATACTGATGTACGAGTCAGGAATGCCTCCTATTAGGGGTACAGTGCTACTTGGTAACATGGCATAATCAGGGGTGCAAAAGGATAACTAATCCACTGCGACTATTTTCCTATCCAATGGAAATAGGATGAGTTGGAAGACCGAAGAAAAAATGGCAGTCATTGCGTATGACCAACTGTGACCCAGAAATAGATTATAGTCGAGATGACGTTCTATGACTTCTATGTCCACCGTTATCATTTTCCCACTAAGGGAAATGGGAAATATAGCAAGGTAACCTTTTGGGAGGAAAGTGTGGCCATTGAAACCTTTAAGGGAATTCGACGGCGAAGACAAACTAGGAGAACCCAAAGCGAGCGAGCAAGTAGTTGACATAACGCAAGTCGAAGCACCTTCATCTATGACAGTATGAAGGATTGGTCTCCCTTTCGACACAACTTGCACCAGGAATGCAAGTGGGTGTGAGAGGCGAGGTTTATATTTCTCCATGTCGAAGATAGCTAGTGTAGAATCCTGGGGATCAATCCCACCAATGGCCGAAAGCAAGGATTTCCTTTGTGCTGGGAAAGTTTGAAATACATCGAGAGTAGAAATAGCTGACAGTGCTTGCACCAAATCTTCTACAATATTGTAGTTTTAGGTGGCACGTGCAGAGGTATTATGAGTCATGCATCGAAGTGTCCCTTTAGGGGGATGAATCGTGGGGTGAGCAGCAGATCGCTTGATATGCAAATCGTTGGGTAGCGGTGGATTTGAACTGGTACCAGGTTCCTAAGTATCAATGACAGGATTTCCATAAATTTTGGCTCGTGTTTGGAGTTCAACACTTTCTATGCCATAAATGGCGGATGATCCTTCACCAAAAGGATGCGTACCACCATTTCCCCTTTGCGGGGGTTGTGGTGGATTTGCAATCATGTGTTGTTGTTGCTGCTGTGGATTAGGGAAGGGATTATGAACAACAGTAGGTGTCCTCCCAGAGTCCTTTTTTGTGATAAAATCTGTGCATTCCTGTAGCCGAGGACATTTGTATGTCAAGTGGTCCTCTGCACAGATTCTGCAAGGAAATTTCATGGGTTTCTCTTTCCATTTCTCGTTTTTAGTAGTGTTTTTCTGATTGGGATTATTCTGATGATGCAACTACTCTTTCAAAGAAGAGGTATTTTTCTTGTTCTTCTTGTTTTTTCCACTAGTTTTTTGTGAAATTTGCATAGAATTTACCTCAGCAGTAGGAAGAGTAGTTGATTGGTTAGGGGCAGTGGCAGTCGAAGATGGCTGGGAGGTTTGCCCACTAGGCTATTTTATGGCTATACCGGAGATTGCACCAACGATACCGTCAGCGTGTGCTCCACATTTCTGAGTAGCGAGAGGATTCAGATTACCAGGGGCATAGGGGAGTAACTCATATAGCATGCCAGATTGTGAATAGATAAAATTTAAATGTTGTGCACGACGAATGGATTGACCTTCCGTGACCGCATCAGACAAACAAATGTCCTTAGCTAGCTTTGGTAAGAGTGACTTACAAAACTAATTAGATAAGAGATGATCTGGGATTGGCGCTTCGACGAACCTCCTCCTATGTCTCCATTCATGAATGTGATCGGAGATGTGGGTGGCAGTGTCTTGTCACAGTAAGGTTAAGAGTTTCGTGCCGGTTTCGTATTTAATAGGTAGTTGGAAGTTTTTAAGAAATTTCGTAGCTAAGGCACCAAAAGTGTTGAAGGCTTCGTGTGGTAACTCAATGTACCATTTGGCAGCATTTCCTGTTAGAGTGCGGGGGAAAATTCGAAGACGGATACTATTATCCACCATGGAGTTAGAGATAGACCATAGATGGAAGGTGGTGACGCATGTAGCCAAATCGTCCCCTTGTTTCCCATCGAATTTAGGGATGTCGGATGGAATCTTGTGTGATACTAGAGGTCAGAGTGGGTTGTGATTGATGGAATCATTTGTCAGTTTGTAGCTACCAGGGATGTCTAGAGCTGCCAAAAATGGAAATTGGTGTTTTCCCCTGGGTCTAACCAAGGAAGAATAGGTTGACTATTCAGACCATAGGGTCCGCCCATCAATGTGTTACCAATAGTATAAGTAGGACTTTGTTGATAAAAGTTCCTTATGGGTGGGGGTGTAGGAATGTATGGATGATGTCTGTATGGTATATTGTATTGGGGGGCTAACGGTTGGTTGCCCCCAGCGTAAAAGTTTCCCCCTTGTCCAAATGGATTTTGGGGTTGATTTTCCCATATGGAAGCAATAGAGGTAGCTGGAGGCATGCTGCTATTAGCATAGTTAAGAAACGACATAGATCCTATACCAAAATTTTTACCACTTAAGGGAACAATGTTAACAGTGGGCTATCCCATTTGCCCAGATAATTGCAGGGGTACCGAAGTGCCCCCACTCATCTGTGTGTTGGAGACACTACCCCCTGGCATGATAGCTAAGGGCTTTGAACTCAGCAAAGGGTTCCAACCAAAAGGGTTGCTAAAAGGAACCGAAGTAGTCCCGCTCGTGGGAGCGGGTACCATGGGTCCTAGTGTAGTCACCATAGGAGTAGGTCTCGAAGGATTTAGAGACCCACTAATAGTTGTGATGACCGCAATGTTGTGACCAAGCATAGGCTAGCTATCGGGGCTGCCAATTAGTGGCGTAGAACTGACTATCGGCAGGGAAGATGGTGGCGAACCTAGGTTGGTTGCCATCGGCATCAGCCCCATGGGTGCCGATTGTGAAATGGATGTTGGTGCAGCCAAAGACATATCTTGGCTTGGTGTAATCTGAACTAACATTGGCACTGATGGATTAGTGAGTGGAGGATTGCAAGGAGGTATGAATCCTTCCGTGAAAGGATCTTCTATAAATTTCGTGTGATATGGTGCTATGTGAAAAGCAGGGGTTGTCACTGGAGGCTGCTCTTCCGAAGAAGGCACGGGCTCACCGGAACTCGACTCCTCCTCCAGTGTCAATGGAGGGAGACCTTGCTGTCGTCAAGACAGATGGCGAGGGTCGAAATACGCCATAGTGACCTGTTTATTTTTATAAAATTGTAACTATTTCTGACGTATTATAAATTCCCAGTGATAGTAACCACACACCTAAAAAAGAAAAAAGAAAAAAGGACTTTATAAAATTAATCAACAAGCAGCTAGAATAGGGTGGCCCCATCTGAGTACTACCGTTTTCTAGAGATGAAACCCAGTATCACAATAGCATACAGAGATGGTTAGTCATAAACACAGTTACAGTTACTATAGAGCTTCGCCCGAACCTCAGAAAATAGGTGTAAGCACTCTTGTAAAGATGCGTACCCTCCCAAAGACCGAAGAAAGAGTAGGTCCGTCTATTTTAAGTACTAGGGCAACCCGTCCCAGTCACCTCGTGTAAGTCCCTAAAAATTTTGGCCACTAAAGATACCTCAAATCATAGACATCATCAGGGGGGTCACATTCATAGACATCATGATATATGGGAAGAACACCTAGATCCCCGATCTAGTTTCGATATCCCCAGAGGGAACCCCAATATATAGCATGCCCACTGAATGCACTCAAAGGTGGGCTACCTTCTCATGCACCCTGGTGTTGTCTTGCACTTAACTCTAGTGGTAGTGGAGTGGTCACGATAATATGAGTGTAGTATGATTTCATTTATTAATGACTCTAGTCTCAATTTTTTAGATCTTGGGTGATTTTCCCAATTCTCCTACCCCAAGATCCTAGCCTGAACTACTGTTGGTGTGATCTCAGAAAATGTTATATGATTAATTTTATTATCGCTTGATTCTTAGTGTACTTGATTATTAGTCTTGCGGAGGGGGAGTGGACGTATGAAATGTGATGAGACTATGACTCAAAAAAACCATGCAGAAAATATGATCTAAATATTCAATTTCAATGAAGTGTTTTTCTACAAGGAGAGATTTCTTTCAACATCTGTGCACCAAACATTCAAATAACACAGTTCAACTTTAAAGATTCAGACATCTATCTATCCTCTCTTAATAGCCTTTTAACCAAAAATTTTCAGAAGTAATGCAGCTAAGTTCAGAAAACTAAAAAAAAAAATTCTTCTTTCAAAAAGTAGATGCAATTGATATTTTACTTTTAAAAATAAGAACAAAAGACAAAAATGCTAGTTGGTAAACAAGCACAGAGATCCAGAAAGAGAAGCTATTCTAATGACCAATAAATCCACAGCCAAAGGGGAAACACAACAGAGGTGTAAATAGTTTTTTTGGTTGGGTAATGTAGGCAAGCAGAGGCTACATAGCGTTAGTATTGAGACTAACGCACTGTATTTGAGCAAAGACTGCTTTATAATGCTCTGAAATACTTACAAGGGAAGCGTTAATCAGGGTAAAGTTGCACAGATGGCTAAGCAGGGTCTGATCTAGACTCTGTGAGATTTTAATATATTCACTGAGCATATAAGCTGGTCGGAAGGATATGTGAACAGAAGGACAAAAGGAAAGTCATAGGAACAATCCGGAAACTTGGGGTTTACTCCCCAGCAGAGTTGCCAATTCTTCTATAGGGTAATATGCTTGGGTGGTGGTTACTAAATATCCCTCTCAGGGCTTTTCGGTGCCCGAGGTATACAATCAGATTAGCTGTAATGTTCACAAAGAAGCTGCATACATGTTCATGCTGATATCTATAATCGACAAAGTAAGATGGATAGATTACCTCTTTATCGATAGCGGATCCTATGGAGAACAATGAACAACGAAGTATAAATCCTTCTTCACTGGCTCCAAATCCAGATCCTACAATCAATCAAAGCACCCACGTAATCTCTACAATAGTATAGTTTGTTATTAACTAAACTAGAATATAAGAAACATGAAACAATATAGATCTAAGCCATTCATATCATGCTACATAGATGATTGAAAAACAATTGTGACACTGATGCATCGAACGGGAAAAACAGATACAGTTCTATTGATTTATAAAAAGGAGGATAACAACCATTGGTTGCACCAAGCCCTCCTCAGTCTCCCAATTCATCTCCTTCTTTCTCTATTTTCGAGTGTGATGATGCTCAAGGTAGAAAGCTCTCAATGAACTTCGTCGATATTCAAACCTCACACTACAACAATGAAATTCTGCTCGACATATGTTCAATCCTTCAACCTTAGACCAAGAGCCCACAGCTCCATTTTATAGAAGATGGAGAGGGAAACAATTTCCAACCTATTCAACCCGTTTGTAATGGGAAAGATCAATATGTTTCCATGTTCTTCTATGCTTTTTCCTCCTTAGGAGTTCAGTTGTATTTGGCAAGGCCTAATAAAATGTTTGTGCCTTTTAGTTTCTATTTTGCACTGGTCCTTTATGAGTAAAAGATGGAAGTGCCAATCACTTTTTTGCAATATCTTTTCCCTTTTCACACTCAAACACGGATAACGCTGCCCCTTGGGTGAGACAGAGCATTACCCTAGGTACTAACGCTCCCTTTACATGTATCAAGAGCGTTATAATGCTATTAAGCTGCTTCTGGGGTGTGTTACCTTGGTAGAAATGGGTCTTGTCTAGGTAATTTTATTCCTTCCATGTTACCTTCTCCTCTGAGCTGATGAGGAGGTCATTTGTCCTGTAACAACAGCAAGAAGGTTTCAAATTTTTCATGATGTGAGCCAATTGGGTTTGCATACTTGTGAGGAACCATTGGAGGGTAGATTTATTAGAGATTATTTTGATTTGTGGTGGGAACTATTGATGAGGAGGCCAAAAGAAGAGGAAGGGAGTAATTTTTCTCCACCTTTACAGTTTATTGAGGACAAGCAACATTTTGGAGGGGAGGACTATAATATTCCAAAAATTTAGCCTTCATCTAAATGGAATATTATAGTTTGTTTTATCACTAGGTAGGTGAATAAGTGGGTAAGGAGGCCCATAAAACCATTTAGAAGGAATAATAACACTCCTAATGTGAAAGGAGTAAGAATAAATAGCTGGATTAAGCACCATTGGGTGTGAATTGGAGGAGATACATGTTGAAGAGGTCAACTTTGACCAAGTCAACAACGTTGTCATGGAGGAGTGGCAATCATGATGAGACAACGCGATTTTAGTGGAGGAGAACTTGCATGAAATTAGTGGAAAGTATGGATGGGACCCAATGTGAAAAGGCTCACATACTATATATGGAGGGGATGACAGCCATTTTTATTCATTTTTTTAGATTATCATTTTGATATTGGTCTATTTAGACTTGGATCATTTTTTTGTTTAGCAGGGTTGTTGTGTTATTTAGCACAAGGGTGTTCCTGATCTGGAATCCCTACCTCATCCTCAGGGAAGGAGAGGTTCTTTGGGCTGCATTTCCTCATTCCATCATTTTGGCCAGGCTAACTCCTTCAAGTACAGCGTAGTTTCTATTTACAGTTGGGTTGTGTTGCAGGATGCAGGAAAGGAGGATCACATAGAGCCAATTCTGGGCTTGTTTTTTAGTGGAGAGGTAGCCTATCCATTGGAGGATTAGCAAGGAGGGATCTTGGGCATATTTTTACATATTTTTCATCAGGCCAACCATCTACCATCCCTCACAGTGCAGTAAAAAACCAGAACTACGTTATTTTTGGAGGCAGTTGTTGGGAGGGTTCATTGAGCTCATCGGGAGGGTCTACTTCTGAGTAGAGGGATCAGCCTTCTATTTAGAAATACCATTGGAGGAGGACATCATAATTTCATATCTTTAATAGCCTCATTCTCTTAAATTCCAATTTTCAATGACATCTCAACCCCAGGGTTATTTTTCACGTTGTATATTTCTTGGTATTTCTAGCAATCTTTTTCGGGTTGGCTAGAAATCATTTATTAGAGCCCACAGCTTATTTTCTAGGAATTTTTTTTTCTTTCTATCAGCCATATTTCATTTATGTATGTTTATAGTAGTAGCTACACTGATATAGACAAATTTTTCACTACTCTTCGACATTCTATATAGTTGTAACAACCCATGTGTTGATTGTTCTGATCATTGGAGGCTTGTTCTTATTACTTGAGTGGCTTGACCCTCAAGATATTTTTGTATATTGTTGTTGATATCTTAATAAAACGATTTTTTTATATTGATACCTCTTATTTTATGTTCAGAGTTGATGTTTTTTACACTATTATGTCTTGTATTGCTGTTATTTCCATTTTGGAATATTACACATCGATTCAGTTAGGGGGTGGATTTTGACGTGTGATGGCATGAGTTGCTGGGATTTTTGGAACAAAAATTGGTGGATTTTGAAAAACACATGATGAAGCACCAACTTTTGATGTAGAGACTATTTTTTGGCTGGAAAACAAGGGAGGTACATAATTTTCTGCAAAATCAGGGGACAAAGTTTGCAACATTTCTTTAGGGACAACCTTTGAGAAAACAATAGTAGAGGCAACAAAATTTCATCTAATATTTTTCTTGATTAACTTCTCAAGGTCAGGGACTGTGATTCTCAAAGGGGAATATGGGTTAGCCTTGGTTCTATCCCTTCTAGGAGCCATAATTTAAACAATGGAGTCGCTAGGTGTAAAGTAATATAAAAGGACAGTTGGAACTGTACACCTCAGAACTATACTTATAACTTCATCATTCATCCTAGGATAAACTTCCATTCGCCTCCCCGACAACAACGCCAAAAATGTTAGCGCAAGGAGTCACTCCTTGAATGTGAAGGAGTAAACCTTACACATCATAGTTCCTTTCAAAGAAAAAGGTTTTGAGTGGTGGGATGACTTCTTAAAGGGTTTTAAATTTTTTTTGTTCTTTTATAATTCCATGCATTTGGCAAGACATGGCAAGTATATATTGTATGGGTAAACTGGTAGTATAAGGGAGCAGATTGTAACAAATGAAAGATGACAAATAGCTGGTACTCAATCTAAGAAATATGCATATCCTAAATCAGTCGCACAACTACAAGAGTTTCTATTTACACAAACTCTATTTTATGTAAAGGGAGCATCATTTAGAAAGAAAATTACATGCATAAATAATTTCATAAATCTTTCATGAAACCTTCACTAACATGCTCTACACAACATATATATGATTTTCATAAGATTAAAAATCAAAAGAATAAAATAATGAGAGAAACACACCATACATTAGATATTCCTTGAATCACAAAATCCTCTAGCATGAAGTGAAAAGGAAGTTTTCTTTATTATTATAAGTATTCAGGTCGACAAAAATCCAACCCTGAAATGGAATTTACAAATAATATTTATAGAGAGAGAGGCACCAACTCCATCTCTCCTAAAAATAAGGAACCAATCTTCCTCACATTACATAGGAGTTATAGGACATTAAATATATATCCTATCGAAATATAAATAAAATGACGTATGTATATAAGAAGAAAGAAGACAGTTTGGACTGTGCTGCTGAGTGTGCTGACATGCTGCCCCTTTTTCTGTTGATTTATCTCTCCATGACCTTGGTTCTTTAACAAACATGTGCCTTCATTAAATGTGACCTTTAAAAACCTCATAACCACTTATCAACCATCACTTGACATATCCATATCGTTATGAGTCATTATCATCCTTGGACTTGCTCAGAAACTATGCTGACAACTGTTAAAAATCATTTGAAGTAGGTGCTACCAGAACTTCCGGTAAAATCCTGTAAATGCGCAAAAACTATAATGCTACTAGAATTTCCGATAATGCTCTGTTTATTTTTGAAAATGCACATAAAATAATTAAAAAATCCTTTGCACACTTATACATTCTGAAAATTGAGTTGATGTTCAAATATGTAACTAGTAAGCAAAAAAGTATTTTACTAGGACACCCTTTTACCTCTCCTCCATGTGGGCTGCAACTTCTACAAGCTTGTCCAAGTATGTTTGTCTGTCAACTACTGATTTTGACCTTGTGGTCCTGGTGGTTTTCTCTTTGGTAATGGTCATTTTCTCTTCTGAACCCTTTGTTGAATGTCTGCTTCCAAAACTTTTAGTAGCACTTGTTCTTTGGATTTTTCCACAGTTACATGATTTCCTCTTCATGCTCTGGTATAAAACTTGGAGAAAGGAGAAGTAGGAGGCACCATATTCATTGATTTGGGTTTGCTGGTTGATGAAACTTATCCTTTCTCTAACTTTTTTTAAACCTTGGTTGAAGGAGCCTTTTCCTTTCTTCCTTTAGCCTTTTTGTGGATATTCTCCTTTTTAGCTTTTCTCTTAGTCCTCTTACCAACTGATGAAGTAGTTTGATTTTGAATTTTCCCTTTCTTCTTGGCAGGCTGAGGATGTTGTTGTGAAGCTGGAGATAGTTGAGCAAGAATATCTGGTGTAGGTGCAGGTTGGTCTGCCATGTAAAACATAATGTTCCCATTACTGGTTTCTTTTCCTGAGTTCTTCCTCAACCAATACTTTAATAAGAGCTTGATGATATAAGCTATACTCTGATGTAGTTGTAGGATTTTTTATCCTAGATGACATCTTTTTCAAGATCTTTAGTAGAAATAATGGTATTTTTAGGTCTTCATACCTGTAATATGAAACAAAAATATCATATGATAAAGAAAAAAAACAATATACCTCCTCTCACAAGTAAGGTAAATCTTGATGAGCTTTACAGTCTCATCCCATTCATTCTTGAGGTAACTGTTGGGAATCCATTTAGCCCAGTTAGTTTCTCTATGTCCATCTTTGATGAAACTGTTGAGGTCTCCTCCAGTGATGACTTGGCCTTTAGACCATTTTTCTCCTTCCTGTGGAAGGTTGAAAGCTTCAATAATAGATGCTTCTGATACCTGTAATCTGAGGCCATATACATTTGATTATTTCCCATTAAAAGAGAGTGACAATTCCTTAACTACTCTTAAATGAGATCTTCCTAGTATTGAACACAATGGACACCACCCCGCCTGAACAAATAACATCCTCACATTCGGATTAACATCAACTAGATCAACTCCTTGAGGTTCAATGTGTTTTAGTTTTCCTCTATTATTCATCTTCAGTAATAAAGAAGGTTGTCTGCTTTAATTTGATAAGTTTCAAGATTAGGGGAGCTCACCTAACAGGTGTTACTCTATCTTGAATGCAAACTATTTGAGTATAGGTCTCCTTCCTCAAGCTACTCACTGGAGCTCCTTATTCACCAACAATTAAACTTGAAAATAATGGTTTTCCCTTTCTTTCGGTGGTTTAAAAATATATGTTGGTTCACCTTTCCATGCATGATATTTTTTATAATGTGAAATACCTTGGACTGTAGAATTTTCCTTGTGGTAGTCATGATTAACCTCAATTGGTTGCAGTGTTTCAAATTATATGCTACAAGTGGATGGAGTTAAATAGAGCTGGGGTTGGAAGTCACCTTCATCGTATCCTTATGACATGCCTAAAATTCTGGCAGCATTCATGTGTGATCAAACCAAATTGTCATCACATTAAAAATGCAGATCCACAATCTACCTTTACACTTAATACATACCTCAACATATGGATATAATGACTCAGCTGATAGACAAGAAAAACAATGGTTGGGTTTTTTTAACCGCAGATCGACACCTAGCTTTCTCAACATATAAACATCACTCAACTCAACATCACTCAATGTAAAACTTTCCTATCACGTGACCTAACTTATGATAAAAAGTTTAAAACATAGTTGATAACAAGAATGCGTGGCTAACACAAAAGTGGATGCGCTTTATTTATTTAAAAAAAAACAGGGGAGGTTACCAGAATTTTCGGTAGCATTGTGTAAAGGAAAAATAGACATAAAACATAATTAAATCAGACTACTTAAAAGGGCTAAAACAGACGCTACTGGAACTTTCTAATTTTTTTTGAAATTTACAATTTTTTTATCTTAAAAACCAAAAAGTTTAAAACACAATCATGATTTAGCATAGAACTATGCTAACATTGGCTCCACAGGGGATAAAGCTCTTCGTGTGAGGCTTTAAGAATATTTTTTAGTTTTAGTGCCTTATCATTGGGCTCTAGAGTCTTATTATGAAACACACTGGTATTTACAGTGAATTTAGGCCAACAACAGCCTTAGTAAAATAATTTTTTGAGGAAGCGCACATTAAATGGGCCTCCGAACAGTTCTTTCCCATGAATATGTTGAAAATCAAAAGTATTGTTTTGAAAAATATTGGAGATTCTTAAAGGACCAAGCCATAAAGCATCAAATTTTGTATGCTTACCTGGGTCTTGATGTTATGCATCCCATTTCAACACTAGATCTCCAATCTAAAAATCTTCCTTTTTAGTCCCTTTATCAAAAAATTTCTTTACAACTTGCTGATATTTTCTTACCAAATCATATTGTTGTTCTCGATTTTGATGTACTTCTATGATTTGATAAATTATTCTGGTCATGTCATTTGGCTCAACTTTATGATATTGCAAACATTTAGCTATAATAATTTCTAATTGGACTGGAAAAATAGCCTCAGTTCCATAAATCATTTGAGAAGGTGATGTATTAATAGATTTTTTGATTGTCACCCTGTCAGCCCATAAAGAAAATTTCAGTTTAGAGTCCCAGGATTTCTTGTTTTGCTCCAATAGCTTGGTGATGATTCTTATCAAAAAAAATTTAGATGATTCAACTAAACCATTCCCTTGTGTATAGTAAGTTTTAGAGTGAGTAAGATGAATACCATAATCTTCACAGGAATTTTCCAATAGTGTATCTTTAAAAGAAACTAAATTATCTGCCACTATCCTTTATGGACATCCAAATATAGTTATGATTCCCTCTAGAAATTTAATTATGACCTTATGAGTAGCATTCCTGGTAGGTATTTCGTCAATCCACTTGGTGAAGTAATCAGTTGGAACAACAATCCAACGACGATGTCCACTTGAAGGTGGATGAATTTCCCCA
Organism: Pinus albicaulis; assembly: GCA_034641835.2. Taxonomy (NCBI): domain Eukaryota; kingdom Viridiplantae; phylum Streptophyta; class Pinopsida; order Pinales; family Pinaceae; genus Pinus; species Pinus albicaulis. The sequence goes on from CM076569.1 coordinate 293,755,264, forward strand.
ATGAAATACAATCCCCATTGTTGGAAAGGTGAAGAAACAAGTATGGGCTTGAGAGGAAAATATTTCAAATTTTTCTTACTAGTGAACTTCTGACATTTTTCACATGCCCTCACCTCAGCACATACATCAAAAAATAAACTAGGCCAAAAATAACCATCTCTTAGTATTTTGTATGCAACAGTTCTCCAATTATGATGACCTCCACACACACTAATATGAATATCAAACATAATTACCTCAGACTCATCTGGGTCAATGCACCTCAAAAAAACTCCTATAGGATCTTTCCAATATAAACAGTTATTCTTGATTAAAAATTGGACAGTTTTCGTCTTCAAATATATCACTATTCTTTTATCAAAATTTGGAGGAGGTTTAAAATGTTGCAGAAAATAAATAGTATCCTTATACCAATGGCACTTAGAAAGGTTTACATCTACTACCATGTTGTCAATATGTTCTAAAATTTTCTATTCTATATTTTCATCCATGAAATTCAAGCCCAAAACTCTACAATTTTATTTAGCTAGTAGTTTGGCTAATCCTAGACCTTTGATTATTTTGGTAGACTTTATTGAGTCAAGAGGCTGATTCTACAATCCAGTATGAGGGACATATGTAAGTATGTAACGTCCTCAAAAAAATAATTAAAATAATTTTAGCTTAGGTCGGCCAAACAAAAAAACAAAAATTAAACAACCATATAAATAAACAATTAAAAATCTATTAACAAAAATATTAACTGAGTTGTTGATATTTCACTTTCACTCTTTAAGTAATAAATACAATATTTTCATGTCTATCTTAAATATTATAATTTTACAGAGATAAAACATCCAATGCGAGTTCTGAACAAATATTTTAACATGAATTAATATAAAATGACTCAATTCACATGTTATGTAATCTTTATAATATTCAAAAATGAAAGTAAAAAACTACACATTTTATTTTGCATTCTAAAATAAGTTTCCAATAAAATAAATTTGATCCCTCTCAGCTCATGTTAGATCCATGTTGGATCTATGCTGGTCTCTAAATCAAATTCAAGAACTTTAGTCCGCCACTTACTTCTTTTTCCATCAATACCACGTTGAACTAATATTTCTATAATAGTAGATGAAGGTACATAGGAAATAATTTGAGCATGAAGAATATAAAATCTAAAATCCTTCAAAGCTTTCATTAATGCATAAGCATGCTTTTCCAACATTTCATACTTCAATTTTGCATCTCTAAGGGCTCTGCTAAAAAATGCTATGGGAGCTTCATTATTTTCTACATATTTTTCTAATAAAACAAAATCAATAGCATCTTGAGAGGCAAATGAGAATATCAAGAAATACTTTGAGTATTCAGGTCTTACCAGTTGAGGTGCTTCAATGATAGTTTTTTTTATAAGCTCAAATGAATTTCTAGCTTCAAATGTCCATTTGACTTCTTTCTCCTTCTTCAGCATGCAAGTAATATGCTTCACCACTTAAAAAAAATTGGGAATGAACCTTCTTAAAAAATTGATCTTACCAAGGAAATATTGAATCTCTTTCTTGGATATTGGAAGTGTTAAATCCTAAATTGCAATCACTCTTTTGGGATCAATTTTCACTCCATATTTAGAAACTATGTGACCCAACATCTTACCTTCTTTAAGAGCAAAATGATACTTCTTTGGATTCAATGATATACCATATTTACTGCATTTAACAAATACTTGTCTCAAGTGTTGAAGGTGCTCTTGATATGAAGCTGAAAAAATAATAATATCATCCAAATAAATGACCAGTAATTTTTTTTTCTCCAATGAATGGAAAGTCGATAGCACACTGAAAATTAGACTCAACATTCATACGCCCAAATGGAATCTTTGCATACATGAATGTTCCCTGAGGAGTAGTGAATTTTCTCTTATCTCAGTCTTTCGGCCACACAAATACTTGGTTATATCTGGAGAACCCATCCAACATGGAAATTCTCTTTGACCTGGTTACCTTTTGAAGAATATGCTCCATCTTTGGGAATGGATAATTTTCTTTCTTGGACCATTTGTTAAGATTCCTGAAATCTACACATAATATGACTTCACCATTATTCTTTCTTACTAGAACTATATAAGCAACCGAATCTGAGTATCTCAATGGAATGATGATTTTAGCATCCAAAAGTTTCTTCACTTCCTTCTCCATTACTGGTAACAATAGTGGATTGATTTGTCTTAATTTATGCCGAAATGGCTTACTACCATCTTTCAATGGTATTATATTCTCAATAATAGTTGTTTCATATGTCTTAAGATCCTCATATTTCCAGGCAAAAACATCAACAAATTCACAAAACAACTTATGGTATTCAATCTTTCTTTCTTCTGATAAAGCTTTTGACAACTTAACATACATTGGCTTTAGTTCTGTACCCAAATTAAAATCCTCCAACTCTGCATCTGTTTCAACTAACTGTGGCTTATCTGAAACATCATTGTGATAAAAAGTCTTCTCAAATGGGATTAACCCCTTAGGAATATGATTGGTAGGCAACTGTATGATAGGTTGATCAACATTCTTTTTTTTTCAAATTTTTTGTATCTTGATAATAAAAATTATCCTTCATGAGATCTTCATCCCGATCAATATTTAGGAAAAAAAAATATTTAGCAGCTTCAATGAATATAATATCCTGGTCATTTAAAAAAAAATTCCAATTTTTGACATTATCAGGAATGCTAGGTCTAAACCTAACTTCCACTTCATATTTCAGCTTTATAGGTATTGGAATATTGAATGAGCTTGTTGAAATAGAAAGTGAATTAGCCAAAATATTACTTTCTCTTGGAACAAAGGAAATGTTAAAGACCATGAATGAGCCTTCTATAATTCTCCATACTGCATTCCGGTAATCACTGAGTTTGGTATGCTTAGTTTGATAAACATTTCTGATCTTCTGAATAATAAGTTCAACATCTCTAAAAACAAATTTTTTTGAAATATTCATATATTTTGTTGTTTTTAAACCAATTAAAATAGCTTCATATTAACCCACATTGTTAGTTTCTTCAAATTCAAGTTTGAAAGAAAAGGTAGAGCTCTCTTTCAAAGGGGAAATGAGAACTAACACTACATAAACTCCTTCTCTAGAACATGAGCCATCAAAATACATTTTCCACATTTGAGAACCTTCATGACAGATTTTATTTTCAGCATGCTTCAAAATCTTAAAAAAATTTGTAGGCAGGGCAGAAATATCCATATGTAAAATGCTTGAACCCACATCAGTTGCTCTTGCATAAATTGAATGATTAGCAAGATATTTTAAGTCACTAATGATATATGCCACTTTATCTTCTCTATAAAGTCTTCTTTTCTCTCCTCCAAAAATAGGGATAGTAGCATAAGTGAAATCCATTTTCAAAGTTCCTCCCAACCTTCTAATCTATGACCTAGAAAGTAACATGCCAAATCTAGGCGGAATGTCAACTACCACAATATCCATCACCATCCCTCTCATGGGTAATTGAAACAGGCTTGCTGCAAGGTCTTTGATGACACCAAGGCATTGAAATTTCTAGGAATCGAAAGAGTAGAGATCTTGATACTATATAATTACTTCAAGACCTAGTTCATCCATGACTACCTTGGGCATTAAATTATGTGAGGCTCCAGAGTCCATTAGGAAATTATGCAAGATCTTATCATGAATATTCAGAGATAGATAGAAAGGAGGGGTAGAGTCATCTTTATCTTCTACCAATGGACCTAAAATAACAGTGGGCTTTCCATCTTGAAGTTTAACAAAATTAGAGGCTACTTCAGTAGGTGGAGGCTGAAGATATTTCATAAAATTCTTTTTGAAATCATCATTTTTCATAAGTTCTAAGGGAGGAAGATGAATCTTTATCTTTTGTATCTCATTCTCAAAATTGAAAATAGGGCGAGCTTGTGAGAAATTTTTACCTCAAGTGAAGGAGGGTTAACTGCTACCGGACATTTCGGTATTCTTGGTTCAACCACTTTATTTTCTGCTGAACTTTTATCTGCATCCTTATTCTTCTTTGGTTGTGCAACAAAATTTGAATTATCACCAATATTCTTTAATCTAAGATTGTATCTACTTTGATTATTAGTTGCAATCATGGAATGATCAAAACTCACTTCATTATTCTGAGTATATGACATGAAATATTCATGCTCTACTTGTGTAAGATGAATCAACCCTTCATTTTCTCTTAGAAAATTGATATCAACACCTTTCTCAAACCCTTCAAATTCCTCTTCATCTTCAAATATATCATTCTACAAAGGGGGATGCACTTTTTGGTCATCAACATCTCTTCCTTCTCGTTGCAAAATTTGAGGAGCATTAGGTATTCTAAACTGATGCCTATTAGGATGATCAAATGAAACATTTATAGTAGTAGCTAGTCTTGCTTCCATCTTGAGCTTGAACATCTCAGTGGTCAATGAATTTACCATCTTGGTCAGCTCATCTAGCTTAGGATCTATGTCAAAAGTTCCTGAAGATGAAACTTCAGCTTTTTGCTTTATTTTTTCTCTGTCAATCCCTCCTCTGAGCATATTAGCTACTAATACATTAGATTCTACCTCCAGTGCACTATCTTGCATTTGTGATAGTGTTGAAGATCTTCTTTCTTTCAATAACAAACAAAAATCAAGATAAAAAAGCACCGACATAAGTGATTTTGGTTGAAGCTTCAGTAGGCTTGATTTCAATAGGTATTTTTCTATATATCTTATTGAATCTCTTAGAAAAATCAGAAACTGATTCTCCTTATTTTATTTATATTGCACCAATTCAGTAAAATAATACATAAAATATTTCTTATCACCCAATTTCCTTAAAAGTTTATCATCTGGCGTTTCAATTCCAGCAATGCTACCAACTGTCAAAGATCTGAACCATTTCCTAACATCAACCTCAAGGCTCTGAACACAAACTCTCATCCAAACATCTTCATGCTCAATATTCAGATTTCCAGCATAAGAATAAAATTCAGCAAGGTGTTCTTCAGTTGTTACCTCTCCATCACCACTAAATTTATGCATATACTTGAGATAATCTCCTGCAGGTAATTCATTCATAGGTTGAGGTGAAACCAAAGGGGCATACTTGGAAGCAACAATTGCATCCATTCGGTTTAAGAATCTGTCCCACCACACAAAACCTTTTACTTTGAAATGAGCTATGAGTTGTAAGGCTTATTCCTTTTTATCCAAGAAGTGGCTCCTTGCACTAACATCTTTGGCATCGTTGTTGGGGAGGTGAATTGAAGTTTATCCCTGGGTGAATGACAAAGTTATAAGTTTGGTTCTTAGGTGTAAATTTACAGCTATCATTTTAGACTACTTTACACCTTGCGACTCCATTGTTGAAGTTTTGGCTCTTAGAAGGGCTAGAACTAGGGCTAACCCATATTCCCCTTTGAGAATTTCAGTCCTTGACCCTAAGAAGCTAATCAAGAAAAAGAGTAAACGAAATTTTGTTGCCTCTGCTACTATTTTCTCAAAGGATGTACCTAGTGTAGTCCCTTATGGTTGTTAGTGTAGCCCCATTATTGTTATTTTTGTACCCCTGTAACCCCCATATTGTTATTATTATGCCCTTACATTATTATTGTTAGGTCGGCTAGGATTATATTGTGACCCCATGGACTCCTATATATAGAAAATAGGTTTTTTCATTTATATCATCCAAAATTTTTTCATTTATGTAATGTAAAGGAGGTTTCCCTCTCAAATTGGCTTATTTCTAAGGCGTTGATCTCTCTTTTTTTCTATTTTTGGAGCTGGTTTCATAACATTTGGTATCAAAGCTTTGGATTCTATGGTTTCACAGCTTCAAATAGGTAATCGTGGAATATTCACTATAACAATTTTTATACAAGGCTTCAGAAACTAAAAACAAAAACCCATTTTGAAGAAATCTTGAGGAAGGTCATGTAAAAATTTTAGATCTTGGTTCACAAATTTTTGGAGTTATGACCTATGGAAGTTAGGATTTTTGTAGGCTCCTGAATTTCATCTAAAATAAGTGACCTTGGGAAAATCGTCATAAATATCTCTCTGAGCATTAGATTAGAAGTTAGTAAAGAGTGACTGAAATTACACAGACTATAGTTTTGTGTGTATCAATTTCAGAGCCAAAGGAGGAAACAATGACATGTGGTACACCATACAAGTTCGCTCTATTGAACTAGTCCATAATTAGGTCATTGTGGGAGATCATGCATAACTTTGCCTTGAAGAATTAAAATGAGGTCATACCTATGGAATTTGAAAGAAGCTTCGTAGGGATAATAAAGGACCGAATTTCAAATATTGAAGATTCGAAATCACAAAGATAATTTAGTTTCAATATCGAGCTCCTCAAAATCAAGGAAAAGGTATACATTGTTTTTTCAAGTTGCATAAGTCTTGTTTGAAAAATCAGTTTAAAGTGATTCCAAGGGCATATTGAAGCATATATATCAGTATTGGGTTCTAAAATTCCCCATAAAAGGAATTCAAAACTGTAGAAATTAGCTGAATAAATCACTTATTCACTGAAGATTAACCCGATCATACATCAATTTCGAATTGCATGCATAACACATAACCTTCTTCTACAATTAATTGTCACATGCGGAAATAATAGAAGCGATAGCACATCAAATCATCACACACATTAACACAGTATGTATGGGGAAAGCTTATAGCTAAAAACCCCGCAGCTATAGTATATTATAAATGGAGAGAACATGCAGCAAATACATAGTACAAACTCCTCACAAGTACTCAGTACTATCTCCCAAAGCTACACAAAAACTAGCTTGGTTTTGAACAAGTCACAGGTTCAAAACACACCCACTACTTTCCCTACCTCTATTGCGCAATCATGGCCTGTCTAAATAGAGATCCAAGGTTCGAATCTCCTTGGCTTGACAGCGCAATCATCATGGGAAATTCCTCCAAGTGTGGTGCAAATCTCATGCACAACTGATGTCGCAACTGATAGCTAACTCAACCCTTTCATCTACCTCTTTCACTTGTCGCCACTGAACTGTCCATGCACCGAGTTAAACTGATGTGTTCTTTAGTTGAATAATGAGTTAATAATTAGTGAATTAAATAATATTTAATTCACCCAACTCATCTCTAGTGTATTAGCCAGTTAAACTAAATACAACTAGTTCAACTAGTTAACTAGAACACCATCTCCATCAACTCCTCAATCACAATCACACCAAACTCGCCATGGCGAGTTCATTCAAGCTTTCAACATGAAAATGGCTTCACTTAACTCATAGAAATGAATTTCCCTTATGTCACCGTATGCCCCCACCAAATGTAAACTCATGCGCCAAGAGAGTAAACTGCTGATTATAGTCAAAATATTATTAAGGGCAAATAATATTTGACTTCCATATTTTTAGGAGATCAGTCTAAAAATAGTCTGGGTCCTAAAAAATAGGGTCTCATCTATTTTTACCGACATGTCGCATCCATCAAGAATCTCCAAGTAGAATTCCCAAATTATGCTCCGTATGTCTAAAAATAGACATAGTCTAAAAATAGACTTTTCGACAAAAAATCACATGTGTGGTCTCCCACCTAGTTTAGGTGATCACTTTCCAACTAGGATCAGGAAAGATGTTTCAGGAGGCCTCCTTCACTGTTTCTTGTTGCCATTTTAAACACTCCCTCTCAACAAGAAAGGACTGTCATTGCATGCGACATGCAACTCCATGCATTCGCCCTGCAACCTTCACAAGCGCCATGCAACTCCATGCATGCGACATGCAACTCCATGCATTCGCCATGCACCCTTTGCATGTGCCATGCAAACTCATGCATGAACCATGCAACTCCATGCATCTGCTCTGCAACTCCTCTGAAACTGAATAGGCTCCAAACAACTCAATCAGTCTTGATGCATCTAGTATCTATCATCAAAGTCTTCGACTTCTGCTGGTACCAACTGCACATGTCATCAGGAACTACTGCGCTGTTGAACTCTTGCACCCATGCACTCTTGCACTTGTTGTCAACTCTGATCCGCGCTCCAGTATCCGACACTGTCACTTTGATCTGCCTACATCACTCCAACTGATCTTGCTACCGCCATGTCAGGCACCCTCGTAGTTGTGTTCGAACTCATGAGATCCACACCATCTCATGAATCGCCTCTACATCTCTCATGATTATCATGCATGTCGCCCCACCTCATCACTCGGTGGTATAGCCGCATGCACTCCCCTCTGCCCGTCCGGCATGAAATTTCTCTCGATGAGTGTTTTTTCCACTCATGATCCTCTTGTGTCGCCCCACATCCCGAGGTTTACTATCACCGCATGCAAAACCCGCTTCCCTCTCAAGCTAATTGCATGTCTTCTCCCCCGCTTTCCCAACGTAGGGAAGTTCAGAGACATCCTATCTACTTTAAGTCCGTACAGATTCTTTCTTAATCCCAATATTCTTGACTTGTCCTTGTTGCTCTCAGCCAAGGAAAAATTTTCCTTCTCTGAAGACAACTTCATACCCTTTATCCTCTAACATTGCGACTGAGATCAAATTCTTTGTTAGACCTGGTACATGCAATACATCTTGTAAAATAATGAGTTTACCTGACTCCCTCTGAAAGGTTATGGTACCAATGCCGGTCGCATTGTATCGTCCACCATCGCCCAACTCAACATGCATCTGGAGACCTTTCTCCACCAAGTCACTGAAAATATTTGCATCTCCCGTCATGTGAAAGGATGCGCCACTATCAAAGTACCACCCCGATCCCAATGCACTAGACAACATGCATGCGATCAATGAGAAGTCCAGCTCAAATTGCGAGGCAAGAGCCTCACCAGCTGCAGCTCCAGCAGCCTGCTTGTTCTTCTTCTTCTTTGGGCAATCCGTGGCGTAATGTCCATGATCGTGACAGTGAAAACACTTCACTTTGGACATGTCACGCTCTTTACCATCCGCACCGGATTGAGAAGCCTTCTCCTTGCCCTTCCCCTTCCTTGCTTTGGCAGCCAAAGCGCAGTCTTCTTCATCAGCTCCCTTTGACGAAGAACCATCTCTGGTATTTCGCCGGATCTCCTCTTGCACGAGATCAGACCACAGTCTTTCCCATCCCGGCAACTTTTCCCGACCATTGACACTATCTTGATATGCATGCCAACTCTTCGGCAAACCAAGAAGTGCCAAACTCACCAGATCCTCATCCTCCACCGTCACACCAACACTTCCCAGCTCATCCCGACATTGGGTGAACCTCGTGAGGTACTTCGGCATACTTTCCCCCTTCTCACACTTGATGTTCCTCAGTCTATCTTTGAGCGCCAGCTTCCTCTGATCACTCTTACTTTGGTACAGATCCATCAAGGCTTTCCACATCAAATATGGAGAGGCCTTCCCGTGTAAACTGGATACAATGTGATCCTTTACACCCTCCAACAGGATCCTTCGACATTTTTCTTGTTTCTTTTGCCATGCTTCCACAACAGCTGCATCAGTAGAAGTAGGCTTTGGAATCTCTTTCTCCACGAATTCCAACAGCCCATGATCATCTAATACAGCCTCCATGCGGTCCTTCCATGCAACATACTTCGAACTGCCTTCCAAGGCATATTCTAGTCGCAAACCGATGAAAGACATTTTCACCGCGGCACCAAGAACACAAATCTGCAAACTCGAATTTCACCACCAGCTGATAACTCAATCGCTTCCGATCTAAACTTGAGAACAAATTATTTCCAAATCAGAGATTGACTGCATGGGCATTCACCAGATCTTTCACCTTACAAAGAAGGATGAATATTCCGGAGGCTACCTGGCCCGCATGCAGACTCTGTCCGAGGAAATAAGTTTGCAATCACCGTAATAGATCTCGACAATTAATCTCGCTCCGATACCATGTAGAAATTAGCTAAATAAATCACTTATTCACTGAAGATTAACCTGGTCATATATCAATTTCGAATTGCATACATAACACATAACCTTCTTCTACAATTAATTGTCACATGCGGAAATAACAGAAGCAATCTCACATCAATTCAATCACACATTAACTCAGTATGTATGGGGAAAGCCTATAGCTGAAAACCCCCGCAGCTATTGTGTATATTATAATGGAGAAATCAAGTAACCAAACAAGTACAATACTCCTCACAAGTACTCAGTACTCTCTCATGAAGTTACTCACAATCTAGCTTGGTTTTGAACAAGTCACAGGTTCAAACACACCCACTACTTCTCTGCCTCTATTGCGCAATCAAGGCTTGTCTAAATAGAGATCCAGGTTCGAATCTCACTGGCTTCAACTGCGCAATTTTCATTGGTAATTTCCTCCAAGTGTGGTGCAAATCTCATGCATAACTGATCCTCCAACTGATAGCTATACTCACCCTTTCATCTACCTCTTTCACTGGTCTCCACTGAAACTGTCCATGCACTGTAGTTAACTGATGTATTCTTTAGTTGATTAATGAGTTAATAATTAGTGAATTAACTAATAATTAATTCACACCACTCTCACTAGTGTATCAATCAATTAGACTAGATACAACTAGCTCAACTATTAACCAGAACACCACCTCCTTTAACTCCTCAATCATTCCATCAAAACTCTGCCACATGAGTCTAACCGAAGTCTAACATGCAATAGCTCACTTAACTCATAGGAAATTCTAATTTCCTTATGTCAGCTGCATGCCCCACCTCTGGGGGTCAAACCGAAGTGCTCCAAGAGAGTAAACTGCTGTTTATAGTCAAAATATTATTAAGGGTAAATAATATTTGACTTCCATATTTTTAGGAGATACGCCTAAAAATAGCCCTCGGGTCCTAAAATAAGGGTCTCATCTATTTTTTACTAATATGTCGCATACTTCAAGAATCTCCAACCGGAATTCTAAATTATGCTCCGTATACCCAAAAATAGACATAGTCTAAAAATAGACTTTTCGACAAAAAATCACATGTGTGGTCCCCCACCTAGTTTAGGTGATCACTTTCCAACTAGGATCAGGAAAGATGTTTCAGGAGGCCTCCTTCACTGTTTCTTGTTTCCATTTTCAACAAAAACCCATCAAGCCTTTGAAATAATCTACTATGAATCATGAAGAGTAAGAAGTGAAACATGATATATCAAAATTACAAGAGAAAGTGCACCACATTTCGCTCTCGCAAAGAGCAACAAAAAATGAAATGGAAGTTTTGAAGAAAGGCATGGATGATAAGATGGATGGTTTGAAGAAAGGTGTGGAAGCTAAGATGAATGGTTTGAATAATAGCATGGAAGACATGGAAGAAAAAATGGAATACATGAAGAATGATATAAAAGCATACATGGAGGGTTTGAAGGAAGGTTTGAAAAAGTTGATACAAGAAATGATTCCTAATGGCGAAAATATATTAGAGAAAACTTATGATGAGAAAACAATAAATGTTAATCGTGATTTCATAAAATCTAATGTTGGATTGAAGACCCACCATATTCCAAAGATCGATATGAGGAAGTTTGATTGCAAGGATCCCATAACATGGATACTACAGATGGAGCAATATTTTGATCTCAATGATGTGTGAAACACACAAAAGGTATGCCTTGCAACTTTATATTTAGAAAAAAAAAAAATTATGCTATTGATGGCTTTTCTCCTATAAAAAAATTGTCACTAGGTCAATTTTTACAGATGAAATGATTACACATTATGAGGATACAAAGAGCAACACCTTCTTTAGCCAATTGATAAATCTAAAACAAAATGGTTGAGTGGTGGAGCACATTGAGGACTTACAAAAATTGAATATAAGGGTAGCTAATATTCTAGAGGAACACCAGATTGATGTCTTCATAGGGACTTTAAAGGATAACATCAAACATTAGGTTCGCCTTTGGGAACCTGATTCATTGGAGAAGGAATTCAAGTTTCAAGAAAAATTGAATGTAAAATTATGGATACAAGGAATCCTACCACTCACATCTATAAATATGGAAGTCTTGCTACTCCTAGACTTCCACAACCTACAAGGTTGATACCACAACAATTGGAAGAAAAAAAAATGGATTTTCTACAGTTGTGATAGAAAATACACTAAAGGTCATAAGTGTGCTGAGAATAAATTATTTTACATATATTGTGAAGAGGATGAAGAAAATGAACAAGAAACTTCAAAAGAAGAGAATATACACCATGAACCAACCCTAGAGAAAGAAGAAATGAGTTTGGCCCTATCATGTAATGCATTGGCAGGAATTACCACTCCTCAAACTCTCAATATAGAAGGACATATCAAGAAGAAAAATGTAATAGTGTTTATTGACTCAGGTAGTCCCATAATTTTATTCATTGTAAGGTAGCGAAGGAGTTGAATTGCTTCCTATACCGAATACCAGAATGTCAAGTGATGGTTGAAAATGGAGGAATTATAAATTTCTCTGGAAAATTCCATAATATCAATATAACCATGGGGGAATATGTATTTAATAGTCCAATGATTTCCATTCCAATGGGAGATGTTGATGTTTTACTAGGAGTACAATGGTTACAATCTTTGGGGACATTATCTTTTAATTTTGAAGAACTTTTCTTGAATTTGTTTTTTCGGAAGGAAATGAATTTGAATTACGGGGTATCATAGGGAAGCTAGGAAAGATAATAATCTCTAATTTCATGACAAATCTTCTAAAGAAAGAACAACGAGGTGTAATTTCACAATTATGCTCACTATAAGTTCCAACATCAAAATCATCTATTTCTTCAGATCTCCAAAAAGTCTTGGAAAATCATTCCAAGCTGTTTGAAACTCCCAAGGGACTCCAACCTATTCATGATCATGATCATGCTATTCATTTTATTCTAGGAAGTGTTCCTCCAAACATCAGGCATTACAAACATCCTTATGTTCAAAAGAGCGAAATTGAATGTATGATTGCAGAAATGTTGGAGGCTGGTATAATTCAACCGATTCAAAGTTCTTTCTCTGCTCTAGTAGTATTGGTGCACAAGAAGGATGGATCATGGAGCATATGTTCGAATTATAGGGAGCTCAATAAGCTCACTATTAAAGATAAATTTCACATTCCTATGATTGATGAATTATTGGATGAATTACATGGAGCAATTTATTTACCAAGTTGGATATTCATTCAAGATATCATCAAATTAGAATGAAGACTGAAGATATTCTGAAAAAAACATTTTGAACTCATGAGGGTCATTATGAATTTTTGGTCATGCCTTTTGGCCTTACCAATTAACCTTCTACATTTCAAGGGTTGATGAAGGTATTATCAAAAGTTTTTTAAGAATTATGGAAGAAAAAAAACACCCCTAACAACATTATTGAAGAAAGATGTATTTTCATGGACTACTGAAGCAACTAAGGCCTTTGAACATCTTAAAGAGTAAATGTGCCTAGCACCGGTCTTAGATAGGCCAAACTTCAGAAAAACCTTTATTGTGGAATGTGATTCCTTAGGAAATGGAATTGGTGTTTTTTTAATGCAAGAAGGAAGACCCATTGATTTTGAAAGTCGTCCAATCAAAGGAAAGTATTTACAGAAAGCTATTTATGAGAAATGTTGTAACTACTACATGCACTAACAAAATGGCGAACTAACCTAATGGGAAGACACTTCAAGGTAAAAATTGATCATGATAGTCTTAAATACTTTTTGGAACAAAGACTATATTCAAAAGAGCAGCAAAAATGGGTCACAAAGATGTTGGGTTATGACTTTGAAATCATCTAAAAAAAAAGGAAGCTAAATTTTGTTGTAGATGCACTCTCAAGAAAGGATGAAGAGATTGGAGAATTTCTTTTTGCCATTTCTATTATCCAACTAGATTGGATAAATGAAACAAGGGATGAATAGAAAAAGGACGAAGAAGTGTGGACACTCATTCAAAAGTTACAGCAAGATCCTAGTACATCTGATACATTTAGTTGGAAAAATGATTCCTTATGGTACAAGATCACTTATATCTTTGTAAGAATTCCTAACTAAAACAAAATATTCTTTTGGAATTGTACACTTCTCCCTTAGGATGACTCTCAGTATTTTTAAAAACTCACCATAGGGTGAAGAAAGAACTTTTTAGGATGGCCTTAAATTTGAAATTCAAAAGTTTGTGGCAGAATGATTCGTTTTCCAGAAAAATAAAGTTGAGACAATTAAGACCTGGGTCTTATACAACCTTTATCCATTCCATGTCAATTTTGGGAGGATATTTCAATGTATTTTATCATAGTTTTACCTAAGTCCGAAGGAAAGAGTGTCATCATGGTGGTAGTTGATAGACTTACCAAGTATGCACACTTTTGTGCATTATCTAATCCATTTAAAGCAAGTACAGTTGCTACTGCATTTATGGAAACAATTCAAAAGCTACATGGAAACCCAAATACTATTACAGAGATCCCATTTTTACTGTAAGTGACAGAGATCCCATTTTTACTGGAAATTTTTGGATGGAATTATTTTCTTGTTTGGGTATTCAACTAGCTCATAGCGCATCTTATCATCCTCAATTCGATGAGAAAATTGAGATAGTGAACAAATTTTTGGAAGGATATCTTTGTTGTTTTGTATCTGCTAAACAAATACAATGGGTCAAGTGGTTAACTCTGGTTGAATGGTGGTATAACACTTCCTTCCATATTGCAGCAAAAATGAACCCATTTATGGCACTTTATGGATATCATCCACCATCCATCACATCATATTTAAGAGAAAATTCTAAGGTTCAAGCAGTGGAAGATCGCATCAAGCATCAACAACAAGTTCTCCAACTCTTAAAGGATAACCTAAATTTGGGACAAATTCAAATGAAACAACAGGTAGATCAACATCATAGTGAGAGAAATTTTGATGTAGGAGACTGGGTATTTTTATGGCTACAACCATACAAAAAAATGTCCCTCAAGCAAGCTAAGAAGGATAATAAATTATTGCCAAAGTACTATGGTCCTTACAAGGTGTTGAAAAATATTGGTATTATGGCATACAATGGAGCTTCCAGCTTCTTCTTGAGTGCATCCAGTTTTCCATATTTCATTCTTAAAGAAGGTTATAGGTGACAAACTTCTTGTTCAAAAAATATTGCCAGAATTTGATGAGGAAGAAAAAATAATATTGGAACCTGAAGCAGTCACAGAAAGAATAACTCGACAGCTACGAAATCGATCAATGTCAGAGTATCTCATCATGTGGAAGAACTTACCCACTAAATATTATATATGGGAGGATGATAATTTTATACAGAAGAATGCAGAGCTACTCAAGCACTGAGGACAACACTTTTTTGAATGAGAGGGGCATGTTAGGTCCCTATATTACTAGTTTAGTCCCTTATTGTTGTTATTGTAGCCCCCTTATTGTTATTTTTATACACCTGTAACCCCCATATTGTTATTATTGCACCCTTACATTATTATTGTTAGGTCGGATAGGATTATATTGTGACCCCATGGAATCCTGTATATGGAAAAGAGGTTTTTTCATTTGTATCATCCAGGAATTGTTCATTTATGTAATTTAAAGGAGGTTTCCCCCTCAAAGTGTCTTATTTGTAAGGCGTTGATCTTTATTTTCTTCTATTTTTGGAGCTGGTTTCATAACATACAAGAGTGGCCTTTTACACAAACTTTGTTTTATGTAAAGGGAACAACATTTATAAGGTAGAGTACATGCACAAATAATTTCATAAATCTTTCATGCAACCTTCACTAACATGTTCTACACATCATATATTTGATTTGTAGAAGACTAAACAACAGATAATTAACTATTAGATCCTCTAACAGTTCTCTTACTCACACTTGACTAGATGCTACAACTCATAAATCATAAGAATAAAATAATGAGATAAAAACACCATACATTAGATAGTCCTTGAATCACAAAATCCTCCAGCATGAAGTGAAAAAATGAGTTTTCTTTATTATGACAAGTCTTTAGGTCGACCAAAATCCAACCCCGAAATGGCATTTACAAATGATATTTATAGAGAGAAAGGCACCAAATCCATCTCTCCTAAAAATAAGGAACCACTCTTCCTCACATTACATAGGAGTTATAGGACATTAAATATATATCGTATTGAAATATAACTAACAGGACATATGTAGATAAGAAGAAAGAAGACAGTTTTGAATGTGATGTTGAGTGTGCTGACATGTTACCCCTCTTTTTGCTGATTTATCTCTCCATGACTTTGGTTCTTTAACAACCATGTGTCTTCATTAAATGTGAAATCTAATAACCTCATAGCCACTTATAAACCATCATTTGACATATCCATATCTTTATGAGTCCTTAACATCCTTGGACTTTCTTGAAAACTCTGCTAACAACTGTCAAAAATCATTTAAAACATGTGCTACTGAAACTTACGGTAATAACCTGTAATTACGCAAAAACTGTAATGCTACCGGAAATTATGTTAGCGGTATGTTTATTTTTCAAAAATTCACAGCAAATACTTGAAAATACTATGTAGACTTATACATTCTGAAAGTTGAGTTGTTGTTCAAAAATGTAACTAGTAAGAAAAAGGGTATTTTAATAGGACACTCTTTTACCTCTCCTCCATATGGGTTGCAACTTAAGCTTGTCCAATTATGTTTGTCTGTCAATTGCTGATTTTGACCTTATGGTCTTGGTGGCTGTCTCTTTTGCAATGATATTTTTCTCTTCTAAACCCTTTCTAAAGGTCTGCTTCCGAAACTTCCGGTAGCACCTATTCTTTGGATTTTTCTATAGTTACAAACTTTCCTCTCCATGCTCTGGTATAAACCTTGAGAAGAGGAGAAATAGGAGGCACCATCTTCATTGATTTGGTTTGCTAGTTGATGAACCTTCTCCTTCTCTAACTTCTTTTCAACCTTGGTTGAAGGAGACTTTTCCTTTATGCCTTTAGCCTTTTTGTGGATATTCTCATTTTTATCTTTTCTCTTAGTCCTCTTACAAATTGATGAAGTAGTTGGATTCTGAATTTTCCCTTTATGATTGGCAGGACTAGGATGTTTTTTTGAAGCTGGAGATAGCTGAGCATGAATATCTGGTGTAGGTGTAGGTTGGGTTGCCCTGTAAAACATAAAATGTTCCCATGACTAATTTATTTTCCCGAGTTCTTCCTCAACCAATACTTTAATAAGAGCCTGATGATATAAGCTATACTATGATGTAGCTATATGAGTTTGTATCCTAGCTGACATCTTTTTCAATATCTTCAGCAGAAAGAATGGTAGGTTAAGGGTATTCATACCTGCAATATGAAACAAAATCTCATATGATAAACAAAAACAACAGTATACCTCCTCTCACAGGTAAGGTAAATCTTGATGAGCTTGAAAGTATTAGCCCATTCATTCTTGAGGTAATTGTTGGGAATCCCTTTAACCTAGCTAGTGTCTTTGTGTCCATATTTGATGAAACTGTTGAGGTCTCCTCCAGTGATGAATTGACCTTTAAACCATTTTTCTCCTTCCTGTGGAAGGTTGAAAGCTTCAACAATAGACTTCGCTAATACTTGTAATCTGAGGCCATATAAATTTACTTCTTTCCCATTAAAAGAGAGTGAAAATTCCTTAGTTACTCATAAATGAGAGATTCCTAGTATTGAACACAATGGATACCACCCTTCCTGAAAAAAGAGCCTCCTCACATTCAAATTAACATCAACTAGATCAACTCCTTGGGGTTCAATTCCATTTAGTTTTCCTCCTTTCTCAGTCATATTTAGAAATAAAGAAGGTTGTTTGTTGTAATATGATATATGTCAAGGTTAGGGGAGCTCACTTAATAGGTGTTGTTGTATCTTGAATGCAATCTGTCTGAAATTTGGGTCTCCTTCCTCAAGCTGCTCACTGGAGCTGCTCATTCACCAACAGTTAAACTCAAAAATAATGGTTTTCCCTTTCTTTTGGTGGTTTAAAAATATATGTTGGTTCACCTTTCCATGCGTGAGATTTTTCATTATGGGAAATATCTTGGACCATAGAATACACCTTGTGGTAGTCATGATTAACTTAAGTTTTCTGTGGTGCTTCTGTTTATATGCTACAGGTGGCTAGAGCTAAGCAGACATGGAGCTAGCAGTCACCTCCATCGTATCCTTATGACAGGCCTAAAATTTTAGTAGCGTTCATGCATGATCAAACCAAATGTTCATCACATTAAAACTGCAGATCCAAGATCTACCTTGACACTTAATACATACCTTGACATAAGGATATAGCGACTTAGTTGACAGACAATACAAACAACGATTAGATTTTATTAACTGCGGATTGACACCTAGCTTGCTACACATATAACCATGACTCAACTCAACATCACTCAATGTAAACCTTTACTATCATGTGACCAAAGTTATGATAAAAAAATTATAACATATTTGACAACGGGAACACGTGGCTAACACAAAAGCGGATGCTCTTTATTTATTTAAAAAAAAATAGGGGAGGTTACTGGAAATTCTGGTAGCATTAGGTAAAAGAAAAACAAACATAAAACATAATTAAAACATACTGTCCGAAAGGGATAAAATAAACGCTATCAGAATTTTCGGTAGCATTCTATTTTTTTTTTTAATTTACAAATTGTTTATCCTAAAAACCAAAAAAATTAAAACACACTCATGACTTAGCATAGAATTGTGCTAACACATGACATGATGCTCCCACAAGTATGGTTGGCATAATAACACATAATAAACTTCAAGAGGATCTATATCACACAATACTTCATCCATGAAGTGCTTGCTTTGTGCGACGTTCATGCATATTGTGAGTGGGGATTTTATGGAGCTCACACCACTTATCGATGTCCTTTTTTGCCTTCCCATCACCCTTGTCTTACGGCTTAAAGTAGTTTCCATGGGGGGTCTCGTTCGGGTAGTGTCATTTTCTCTAGGGCTTGGGGGCACCTTTGTTCTTCTTTAGGTTCCCAAATCCAAAGTCTTTCTTCTTCTAATTGAATTTATGCTTAATTTTGACTGCATATCGGTATGCTACACCAAGAAAGGAGATGTCCACGAACTCCATTTCCTCTTGAATGTATTTATGCAAACAACTGAAATACTTGAGAACCAGATGTTTCTCAGATTCTTTTATATCCAACTTTTTTCACTAGGGTATGTAAAATATTTGTTAGCTCATGCGCATCTTCATCCCTGTGTTACCGCAACATAGTCCATTGTATGTACTTGTCTTCATAGCTCTCGACATGGTTGTATTGTTACTTGATGGCGTCTCAGAAAGAATTCCAAGTGGGTGAAACCAAGAATAGTGAGGGTTCCCCCTCATCCTTCTGATCATAATATGTTTCCCACCAATCATTGAAGTGGGGGTGACTTTCAAGAGTGCAAAAAAAATCATTTCCCTATTGTAAAAATCACGAATAAAAAAATATCCTTCCAACAGAATTGACCATTTATCTATGACATATGAATCTATATTTCCTTCAAATGTGGGAACGTATGAGTTGGCTTGTACCTTAAAGTAGAGGTGCCTTCGGAGTGGCTTCTAGAAGAACATGCGTCGCCTGTGGGCATCCGCCGAAAGATCTAGGCAAAGTTATCCATCATCGCTTTCCTCTGTTTCTCGAAGACCTCCTCCAGCAATATTTTGATAGTATATCCTACTCTGTCATCTTTCTTTTTTTCCACCATGGGAGGTCATCATGGTTTGCGAGGCTCATTTTTGAATTTGTTAGCTTTAAATTTGTACTGATGGGCTGTTCCACCAGAAAACTTAGTGTAACTCTTTCAAACCAACTTTTGACTGAGGATTAGCCTCTTCAGCATTAGAGGGCTCTCTCAATTTATCAAATGATTTGCTCGATTAGGTCTTAAAACAAATGAATAAATATGTGAGTATCTTAGGGTATTTGATTGCAGGTGAAAAATGGGAAATATTAAACTACCATTGGGCTCATGGAGTTAGTAAAAGGAATTCAATGACAAGCATTTATACTTATGGAAACTGAGGCTTTTTCTATTTCAATGAAAGGAAAACATTAACACATGGGAATAATCAATAACTCAATGCTAAAAGGAAGTCAGAGCATGCATACCATGAATTTTGAGTAATTTAACATCAATATTACTGGAAGAAAGATATAAAGGAAACACATAAACTTATTGAAACATCTCAAGAATCTCAGGTGAAGTAGAAAATTGTCGCTGTCTATCTATTACTGGCACGAAATATTTACAATAGTAGTAGTGTCAAAATCATTCTCCAACCCTTTCTCATTATATTTAATGTCTATAAATAGACCCTTTTTTCTTACATAGGATTTTCCCAAGGGGCTAGATCATCAAACCATGACTTTGAAACCTAATCATAACTAAAAACTACATTTCTGGAACATAAAAATACACCTAGTCATTTAAGACTTACTCTCCTAATGGGACTCTAATTACATTTATTTCATCCACTTCTCTAGTAGTGGAACAATTACATGGATAAAGATGAGATGATCGAGTGACATTCTCCATCACCAAGACATGATTTTACCCCCAAGAATTTAGAAACAACTGTCCTATTTTTTACAAAAATATTAACATTATCTAGAACTTTGTCTTCATGCTGATTTGGATGAGTGACACATATGCCAAGTAATGGATCTCTGCTGGGATGGCCCACTATCTGTTTGGATGCCTCCAAGTAGCTGTTTGTCCTTTCATATGCCATTCAAACCTTCAAAAACTCTTTAAAAATATCTCGCTGCAAAACATAGTGTTATTAGGCAGTTTCTTAGCAAAATTTCATAGCGTGCCCACTTCTACCTTTTAACCTTCTCTTATGCCACCTCTACTAATAAAAAAGTGTTTTTCAGGTAAAAATAACTAAATACCATCAGATTCCCTCCTTGGATCTCCATAAAACTGATTTTTTAGATAAAAAAAATATTTAGAAATTTCGTAGCGAATTTCGGCCCTCAAGCTTAGAGCTCGCTATGAAACTGCTTGATCTGGCTGAAACTGTAGATTTGGTCATTTTCTTCAAAAATTTATCTTCTAACCCAAAATTGGTGTCACCTACAAGCTGTAAACTTAAACAAAAATGCTTTAGATCCACTTCTCAATCCGTGGATGCTTCATCTTCATCAACAACAGGTTGTACCTCAGGTTCATCTACCAATCTAATATTTAGCCCTCTATTCTTCTGTTCTTCTTAAATCATGTCCATTTGGTCTTCCAAATCTTTGACCTGCCCTTTGATATTTTTCATCTCAGACTATAACCACAAATTATTTCTTCGCCATTTCTTTAATGCATGCAGTATTGCTAACATTTCCTTCTCACAAATAGCTTTCTGTAAATACTTTCCTTTGATTGGACGACTTTCAAAAGAGATGGGTCTTCCTTCTTGCATTAGAACAACACCAATTCTATTTCCTTAGGCATCACATTCCACAATAAAGGTTTTTGTGAAATCTAGTGTAGCTAAAACTGGTGCTAGGCACATTGCTTCTTTAATATGTTCAAAGGCCTTAGTTGCTTCAAGAGTCCATGAAAATGCATCTTTCTTCAATAATGTTGTTAGAGGTGCTATTATTCTCCCATAATTCTTAAAAAACTTTCGATAATACCCTGTTAACCCGAGAAATCCTCCCAACTGCTTTATGGTTGTGGGTAATTTCCATTCCTTAATGGCTTTAATTTTGTTAGGATCTACCTTAACACCCTCATGAGATACAATATGACCCAGATATTCCACCTCTTGCTCTCCAAAGAAACATTTGGATTTTTTTCCATATAATTGTTTCTCTTAAAATAGTTTGAGAACCCTGTCAACATGTTGAACATGATCCTTCCAAGATCTGCTGTAGATTAGTATATCATCAAAAAATACTAGCACAAATTTTATAAGGAAGGGTTTGAAAATGGAAGTCATCAACCCTTGAAATATAGAAGGTGCATTGGTAAGGCCAAAAGGCATGACCAAAAATTCATAATGACCCTCATGAGTTTGAAATGTTGTTTTCAGAATATCTTCAGTCTTCATTCTAATTTGATGATATCGTGAATGAAGATCCAACTTGGTAAAATAAATTTCTCCATGTAATTCATCCAATAATTCATCAATCACAGGAATGGGAAATTTATCTTTAATGGTGAGCTTATTGAGCTCCCTCTAATCCAGACACATTCACCATGATCCATCCTTCTTGTGTACCAATACTACAGGAGCAGAGAAAGAACTTTGACTAGGTTGAATTATACCCGCCTCTAACATTTCTGCAATCATACGTTCAATTTCGCTCTTTTGGACGTAAGGATATATATAAGGCCTGATGTTTGGAGGAACACTTCTGGAATCAAATGAATAGCATGATCATGATCACGAATAGGTGGGAGTCCTTTGGGAGTTTCAAACACCTTGGAATGATTGTCCAAGACTTGTTGGAGATCTGCAGAAATAGATGATTTTGATGTTGTAACTTCTAGTGAGCATAATTGTGCAATTACGCCTCGTTGTTATTTCTTTAGAATATTTTTCATGACATTAGAGCTTATTATATTTCCCAGCTTCCCCACAATACCCCGTAATTCGACTTCCTTTCCTTCTGAAAAAAATTTCAAGAAAAGTTCTTGAAAATTAAAAGCTACCGTCCCCAAAGATTGTAACCATTGTACTCCTAGTACAACATCAGCACCTCCCATAGGAATGGAAAGAATTAGACTAGTCAATACATATTCCCCCATGGTTAGCTTGATATTATGGCATTTTCCAGAGCAATTTATAGTTCCTCCATTTGCAACCATCACTTGACATTATGGTGCTAGGTATAGGAAACAATTCAATTCCTTGGCTACCTTACAATGAATAAAATTATGGATACTACCCGAATCAATCAACACTATTACCTTTTTCTTCTTGATATGTCCTTCTATCTTGAGAGTTTGAGGAGTGGTAATTCCTGCCAATGCATTACATGATATGGTCGGACTCATTTATTCCTCTTCTAGGGTTGGTTCCTGGTGTATATCCTCTTCTTGTTCATTTTCTTCTTCCTCTTCACAATCTATGTAAAATAATTTCTTCTCAGCACACTTATGACCTTTAGTGTATTTTCTATCACAACTCTAGCAAAGCCCTTTTGCTCTTTTTTCTTCCAATTTTTGTGGTGTCAACCTTGTAGGTTGTGGAAATCTAGGCATAGCAACACTTCCTTCTTTATATAAGTGAGTGGTAGGCTTCCTTGTCGCCATAATTTTACATTCAATTTTTCTTGCCAACCTGAATGCCTTCTCCAATGAATCAGGTTCCAAAACGCGAACTTCATGTTAGATGTTATCCTTTAAAGTACCTATGAAGAGATCAATCCTGTGTTCCTCTGGAATATCAGTTACCCTTATATTCAATTTTTGGAAGTCCTCAATGTGCTCCCCAATTAAACCCTTTTGTTTGAGATATATCAATTGGCTAAAGAAGGTGTTGCTCTTTGTATCCTCATAATGTGCTATCATTTCCTCCGTAAAAATTGACCAAGTGACAATTTTTTTACTGGAGAAAAGCCATCGATACCATACAAATGTATTTTGTTCTAAATGTAAAGTTGCAATGCGTACCTTTTGTGTGTTTTGCACATTATGGAGATCAAAATATTGCTCCATATGTAGTATCCATGTTACAAGATCCTTTCCATCAAAATTCCTCATATCCATTTTTGGAATATGGTGGTTCTTCCCTCCAACAGTAGAGTTTATGAAATCACGATTAACATTTATTTTGTTCTCATCATGAGTTTCCTCTACTATATTTTCACCATTAGGAAACATTTATTGTATCAACTTTGCCAAACCTTTGATGTCTACTTTTAGATCCTTCTTCATGTTTTCCATGTTGTCTTTCATTTTTTCATCGATCTTAGCTTCCATGTCATCCATCTTAGCTTCCATGCCCACTTCCATGACATCCATCTTAGCTTCCAAACCATTCATCTTAGCTTCCACGCCTTTCTTCAAACCATCCATCTTAGTTTCCATTCCTTTCTTCAAAACTTCCATTTCCATTTTTGTTGTTCTTTGCGAGAGCGAAATTTGTTGCACTTGCTCTTGTAATTTTTATATGTCATGTTTCCATTCTTCCTCTTCATGAGTCATAGCAGAGCCTTCTAAAGGCTTAATGGGTGTTGAATTATTTTTAGGGGCCATTTTAGAATCCAATACTGATATCTATTCTACAATATGCCCTTGGAATCAATTCAACTTGATTTTTCAAACAAGACTTATGCAATTCGGAAAAAAAATACACACCTTTTACTTTCTTTTGAGGAGGTCGATATTGAAATTGAATTATCTCTATAATTGCGGATCCTCAATATCTAAAGTTCAGCCCTTTAGTATTCCTCTGAATCTTCTTTCAAATTCCATAGGTCTGATCTGATTTGGATTCTTCAAGACAAATTTATATCCAATCTCCCACAATGACCCAATTTTGGACTGGTTCAGTAGAGCAAACTTGTACGACTTGCCACGTGTCACTGTTTCCTCCTTTGGCTCTAAAATTGATAAACCAAAAACTACAGTCCATGAAATTCCATCCAATTTTTACAACATTCTAATCCGATGCTCAGAGAGAGAGCTATGAAGATTTTCCCACGATCACCTCTTTGAGATGAAATTCAGAAGCCTCAAAAATCCCTAAATTCGACAGCTCCTATCTCCGAAAATATTGCGAACCAATATCTGAAATTTTGCGATGATGTTCCTCAGGATTTCAGCTTCGCACTCTAAAAATTTCTACTTCTGAACCTTTGTAGAAAAAAATTTATTATGAAAATGCCACGATGACCTGTTTAGGTTAAATTCAGGAGCCTACAAAATGACCTAACTTGCACATATCATATCTCCGAAACTATGGTGAACCAAGCTCTGAAATTTTGCGACAATATTTCTCAGGATTTTGGCTTCGCACTCTAAAAATTTCAGATTCTAAGCCTTCGTATAAAAAACTTTATAGCGAAAATTCCATGCTGACCTATTTTGAGCAGTGAAACCCTAGAATCTCAAAGCTCTGATACTAAATGTTGTGAAACTAGCTCCAAAAATAGAACAAAAGAGATATCAATGCCTTAGAAATAAGCCACTTCGAGGGGGAAACCTCCAATACATTACATTAATGAACAATTCTTGGATGATACAAATTACAAAACCTCATTTCTATATATAGGAGTCCATGGGGCCACATTGTAATCCTAGTGGGGTCACAATGTAATCCTAGCTGACCTAACAACAATAATTTAAGGGCACAATAATAACAATATGGGGGTTACAGGGGTACAATAATAACAATAAGGGCGATACAATAAAAAGAATAAGGGACTATACTAGTAATATAGGGACCTAATAATGACCGTCTCCTTCCCTAGAATGTAATGCTTCTATTTCGTGCAAGCCTACATGATGAAATACATTTATTTATCATAGGTGGGGTACTTCCAAATTGTTTCAAAAAGTGTATCACTATGATAGACCACTAGATGCTCGTGTTGGGTGAGGAGTGAACCAATAACATAATCGGAGGTGTTTGTCTCAATTTCAAATGGCTACTGCAGGTCTGACAGTGTGAGTACCAGTGTCGAGCAGAGGTGGTGCTTCAACTCAGAAAATGCCTTCTATTGGGATTCAGACCAGGAAAAAAATTATTTTTCCCCACCCTTAGTAATTTGACTCAAATGCCAAGTGATATGGGAGAATTCCAAAACAAACCTCCGATAAAATTTTGCAAGGCCTAAAAAGATACAGAGCTCTATTAGAGTGGTTGGGGTTGGCCAATCCTGAATGAATTGGATCTTAGTCCAATCCACATGCATGCCACGCTCATCTATGATGTAACCTAGATATTGGAGGTGGCTCATGCCAAACGTGCATTTATCCAAGTTGGCACATACTTTGTGCAACCGAAGTGTTTGAAGGACCTATCGAATGTGTTAGAAGTGTTCTTCCAAGCTCTTGTTGAAAATGAGGATGTCATCTAGATAAATAACCATGAATAATTTGGTGAAGGGCCCCAATATGTCATCCAATAGCCTCATAAAAGTAGCAGGGGAATTTTTCAACCCGAAGGGCATAACCAACCATTCAAAAAGGCCCTCCTTGGATTTGAAGATGGTATTCCAAACATCTGTGGGCTCTATTGGAACTTGGTGATAGCCCGAATTTAGATCGATATTGCAGAAATACTTAGCCCCCTTGATTTGGTCCAGAAATTCATCAATCCATGGGATTGGATACCTGTTCCTAATAATGATTTTGTTTAGTGCACGATAATTAATGTAGAGCCTGTAGGTCCCATCCTTGTTCTTTACAAGTACAATCATGCTCCCATAAGGTGAGGAAATTAGTCGGATGTTCCATTTTTGTAACAAATCCTATATTTGCCACTTGATCTCTTCATTTTCGAGAATTTCATGGTGATATATCATCCCGTTGGGTAGAGGTGCTCTGGGAGTTAGATCGATCGAACGCTTGACCTGACAGTGCAAGGGTACCCTTATGGGGGAGGAAAAAATGTCCCTGTATTCTTCCAAAACCATATCCACCTACTTCTTCTACGTGGAGGAACCCTTTCCAGGGGCGATGGATGTGGCTAAAATATCCCCTTTACTTTGAGAGAGAATAAGAAAGAAAACAATTTTGATCATCTGGGAGATGATCTTACTACATTTCTTAGCAGATATCAAAGAGATGTCGGTAGGCGGGGCTACCTGCGGGAACTTGTATAACTTATTACCAAAAGAAATAATAAGAGTGTGAGGCATAGAATCATACACGACTTGATTCTTTCACAAGTATGGTTTCCTAATAATACATCAGAAACTTCAAGAGGATATACACCACACAATACCTCATCCGTGAAGGTCTTGATGCTAGAGGGAAGGCCACACTACTGGCTGACGCAAAGATCTCATCCTTGGAAAAGAACCCAATAGTGTATGACTGTAGGTGTGGTGTGGTTGGTAGGAAAAAAATGCTTCATGAACTAATCTGAAATGAGGTTCTTTTGGATCCTGCTATCCACAATTAATTATAGCGATGAGCCCTTCACCCACATATGTGAGTTGTATAGGAACTCCCCCTCCTCTGGATCTTAGGGTTCCACATTTTGGACCTTGGTGGTGGCTAATGTCAGAGTGGGTTATGCATCAATGACTTTAATAACCTTGTTGGTTCCCTTGTCAAGTTCCAACTCAAAATCAAAGCATACATCCATCTATGAGTCTCTCAGCTCAGCCACCAATTTCTGCTTTGCGCGACATTCATGCGTGTTATGAGTGGGGCTTTTATAGAACTCACTCCACTTTCCAGTGTCCTTCTCTGAATCCCCATCACCCTTGGCTTGTGGATTCGAGGAGTTGCATTGGGGGCTCCTGGCCAGGCTCTTTCCTTTGCTCTATGGCTTGGGGGCGCCTTTTTTTTGCTTTGGATTCGTAGATCCAAATTATCGCTTCTTATGCTTGAATTTTTGCTCAATTTTGGCAACATATCAGTATCCTACACCAAACAAGGAGATTTCCAGAAACTCCATTTCCTCTTGAATGTATTTGTGTAAAAAATTTTAGTACTTGAGAACTAGATGTTTCTCAAAATATTTGATACTCAACTTTGTGCACAGGGTATGGAAAATATTTGTCAGCTCATTCACATCTTGATCCCTCTACTTCCACAACGTAGTCCATTGTATGTACTTGTATTCATAGCTCCTCACAAAGTAGTAAAATTCCTTGATGGCATCTTAGAAATAATTCCAAGTGGATGCGACTGAGAATAGTGAGGTTTCCCCCTATTCCTTCCACTCATAGTAGGTTTCCCACTAGTCCTTGACATGGGGGGCGACTTTCAAGAGTACAAAAGTAATATTTTCCCTATTGGAAAAATCATGAACATTAAAATATCCTTCCAAAATATTTAACCATTTATCTATGGCATCTTCATCTATCTGGACTTCAAATGTGGGAATGTCAAAGTTTACTTGTACCTTAAAGGGAGTGGCACCTCCAGAGTGGCTGCCAGATGAATATGTGTCACTTGTGGGCATCCGCCAAAGGATCTGGGAAAAGTTATCCATCATCGCATTCCTCTATTTCTCGAGGTCCTCCTCGAGCAATATTTTGATAGGATATCCTACTCCTTCATCTTTATTTTTTTCGCCATCAGAGACCGTTGAGGTTTGCGAGGCTAATCTTGAAAGGGTTCAACCAGATCGAGCCCTAACTCCTTCTATTCTCTGACCTCGTTGGGGACATGTAAAGAAAAACAAAGAAAGAGAAGACTGCTCTGAAACCATTGATACAAATTTATGAAAGAATGCAATAGAATACATATAAACATGGACACAAAGATGTAGAAAAAATATAACTTCATTTCATTAATATCAAAGACTGAAATATTCTTACATACATAATGGAAATAAACTAGCTCGGGCGATGGTAGCTTTTCTCTGAGAAGAGATGTGGCGGCTACATGCCTCTAAAATGTGTTATAATGAGGCTCTAAGGCCTATTTATTATTGAGAAACATTGGAAAACCATAAACATCCAAAAACATAACCCTAGGAGATGAAGTGCCAAAGATATGGGCCTCATTTGGGTAAATTGGTACATCACCTTCCCAAGGACGTAGCTTTGGCATACAATATCCATTTGACATGCACAACACCTCATTATAAATATATATCCGAGGAATACAACTTTCGAGTGGAAAACATAAAACAATGACCCATGTTGGCCTTGGTTTTACCAAAAAACATCATTTAGGGCCTCAAAACAGCTCCGGAAGTTTAGGACCAGAAAAAATGCCAAAAATAGTAGACTGTGCTACAATTAAGGAAACTAAAAAAAATGAGAGAAACAAGGGCGGGGTTCCTATTGGAAGATGCAGGTTGCCACCAATATCCACCTATATCAGTCCTCTCCACTTAGGAAGAAATGTTCCCCATTGTGTTGAGTTCCTCCAAGAGATGAGGAAACTTCTGCTGAACTTGGTCCCTGGTGAGCCACTTGCCTTGGTGTAGAAGTTGGCAAACTTTGACAACTTGATACAGCTGGATATTTTGTTGGCGAGTTTTCTTGATCTATGTGTCCATGATCCATTCAGTTGTGGCCTGTTCCATGCAGACAGGTTTTAACTTTGTTGGTGTGAGATTTTCTGCAATGTTTGATGTGTCCAGTATTGTTGGAAAGTATGACCGAAGGTGGTCCACATTGGGCACTGGATGCAGGCCAAGGAATGGGGGAATTATGAGCTTAAAATAATTGTCTCCCACAACCTTGATAATGGTGTAATTGTTGGGTGTGGAGCCTGATTATCTTGTTTATTTTGTATCACAACATTGGACCCCTATACCTTAATGGGGAAAAAACACCGCCCATAATTAAATGCTTCCTGGGGGGTCCAGGGGGGGTGGCTGTGAATTTATGGAGCCCCCTCCTGGCGGGGGATTTCAAGGGAAGCTCCCCTGAAGCTAAAAACAGATGTAAAATTTCCTTGTAAAAGTATAGTAATTTCTAGTCAATCTGGGTCGTTCATTAGGCGGATGATTTTATGGTAGAATTTATGTTTAGTTTAGGGTTTTTTTTCCCTAGAAGGAAACCCCTCACTTGTATGAGGGTATTGTATTGTGGTTGTGTATCGCATGTGCATTCTCAGATCGATAAATAGATACGGATACTGTGAGAGAGAATAGAGGATATTACAGTGGATCTACTGTAGGTTGTGTCTCTTCATTTTTGCTGGATAATAGAAAGGAAGGACTAGATGTTCGGGGTGGACGTAGCCCAAACTAGGTGAACCACATATATCTGTGTCTCTTTGGTTTTATGTGTTTTTCGTGCTTGTATTTTTCACATATTTAATGTTTTTTATTGCTCTGTAATATATAATTTTCTAACCACTAGTTTGGAGCTGAAGGTCTATTTGGCTGATAAACTCACAAGAAAGAAGGGTTCCTCGTTCGAGTGGGAGCAATGGCGGAATATGGTAAGTTTAGGGTCGAGAAATTTAATGGCCAAAAATTCTCACTATGGAAGATTTAGATGGAATATTATCTATATTAGATAGATATGTACCTACCATTGAGCGAAAAAACAAAGAAGTTGATGGCTATGATAGACGCAGAATGGGAGATTCTCGATAGAAAGCCACTCGGAATAGTACGGTTATGCCTCACGGCATCGGTAGCCTTCAAAATTTTGAAGGAAACAACAACAGAGGGTTTGATTAAGGCATTGGTGAAACTATATGAAAAACCCTTGGCCTCAAACAAGTTATTTCTTATTAAACGTTTATTTAATATGAAGATGTCAGAAGGTGGATCTGTTGCAGACCATTTAAATGATTTTAATACAGTTACCAGTCAGTTAAGTTCTGTAGGGGTAAAATTTGATGATGAAGTTAGGGCTACTTTATTTTTTCTCTCATTTCCAGAAAGTTGGAATGGTTTAGTTATGGCCATTAGTAACTCTGTCTCTGGATCTAGTACTTTTAAGTTTGATGATGTTTTCGGTGCTATCCTTACTGAGGAAATTCGATGGAAAATCTCTGGTGAGACATCGGGTAATGATTTGAGTGTAGAGTCCCAGGGAAGAAAAATGGAAAGAGGAAAGAGCTCGGGATATTGCAGTAAATCAAGGAAAGGGAAATCAAAGTCTAGATCGGGGATAGTGTGCTGGAAATGTTGAAAGAAAGGACATTTGAAGAAAGACCATAGATCTCGGAAGGGAAAATAAGGAGACGCGCAGCAAGAAAAAAATCATGAAGCAAATGTGACAAGTGATGTGTTACAAGATGCCTTGATTCTTTCTTTCGAAAATGTTACTAATTCCTGGGTGGTAGATTCAAGGGCCTCATTCCATGCCACACCTAATAAGAAACATTTTCATGACTATGTTCAAGGAGATTTTGGACAGGTCCGTTTGGGTAATGATAAACCCTGTAAAATTGTGGGAATGGGTAAAGTTATTGTAAAGAAATAGAATGGAAACCAATGGCTATTAAAGGAGGTAAGGCATGTTCCAGATCTCAAGAAAAATCTGATTTCAATAGGGCAGTTAGGCGATGAAGGTTGTGTGACAACTTTCACAAATAAAACTTGGAAGGACACTAAAGGAGCCCTGGTAATAGCAAAAGGTGAAAAGGTTGGTACATTGTATTTATGTAATGGAGTAGATGTAGCATTATGGCATCATAGGCTCAGACACATGAGTGAGAAGGGGATGAATATTCTTCACTCAAGAAATTTGTTGTCGGGTTTGAAGAATTTTGATTTGGATTTCTGTGATAATTGCATTTATGGAAAATATAAGAGAGTCAAATTTCTCAGAGTTGGGAAAGAAAAGAAGAGCGAAAAGTTAGAGCTTGTGCATACAGATGTATGGGGACCTGCTCAGGTATCATCTCTTAGTGGCTCTCGTCATTATGTTACTTTTATTGATGATGCAACTAGACAAACTTGGATTTATTATATTCAGAATAAATCTGATGTATTTGATACTTTCAAGAAATGGAAAGCTTTGGTTGAGATTGACGCAGGAAAGAATTTGAAGTGTCTCATATCAAACAATGGAGGTGAATATTGCAATAAATATTTTGATAGGTATTTTTCAGAGAATGGAATTTGCATAGAGAAGACAGTTCCAAGAACACCACAAGAAAATGGTGTGTCAGAAAGGATGAACAGAACAATCAGGGAGCATGCAAGGTGCATGAGATTGCATGCAGGATTGCCTTTACAATTTTAGGCAGATGCTGTAGATACTTCTGTTTATCTAATAAACAAAGGGCCTTCAAGTTCCTTGAATGGTGGTATTCCAAAGCAAGCATGGATAGGTAAAAAGGTAAACTACTCTTTTCAAAGCCTTTTGGCTGTGAGGCCTTTTTCCATATTAATAAAGAAAATATAACAAAGCTCGAGGAAAAATCAAAGAAATGTACCTTTATTGGATATGGTGTTAATGATTTTGGTTATCACTTATATGATTATGAAAATCAAAAAATCATTAGGAGCAGAGATGTAATATTCAATGAAAAGGTCTTGTATAAGAATCAGTTGCAGGAAAAGAAATAGGAAAAAGAAAATAAAGAATACATAGTTCTTGATGAGATCACAGAAAAAGTAAAGGTTCCTGAAAATAATACTAATCAACAGTCACAGCAACATCAACCACCACAATAGCAACAGGCACCTCAAACACCTGAAAGTGGTGTTAGAAGATCTACCAGGATAAGTAGACTCCTTGAATGATACTCTCCTTCATTATATTATTTATTGTTGAATGATTCTGGTGAACCCGAATGTTATGAAGAAACAATGCAGGTTGAAAGCAGGAAGAAGTGGGAGCTAGCCATGGAAGAAGAGATGGACTCCTTAATGCATAACCATACTTGGGACTTAGTCAGGTTGCTTGCAGGTAAAACAACATTGCAGAATAAATGGGTTTATAGGCTGAAGGAAGAAGATGGAGGAAAATAGAGGCACAAAGCTAGACTAGTGGTGAAGGGGTTTGCACAAAAGAAAGGTATTGATTTTGATGAAATGTTTTCTCCTGTTGTTAATATGACTTCAATCGGAACTATTTTAAGTCTTGTAGTAGTGGAAGATTTACATCTTGAACAGTTAGATGTAAAGACAACATTTCTCCATGGAGATTATGAGGAAGAGATCTATATGGAGCAACTAGAAGGATATGAGGTCAAAGGGAAAGAAAAATTAGTGTGCAGGTTAAAGAAGAGCTTGTATGTATTAAAACAGGCTCCAAGGCAGTGATATCTAAAATTTGACAGGTTTATGTCTAAACAAGGTTATACTAGATGTCACTCTGATCATTGTGTTTATCTGAAAAAGAAAAATGATGGAAGCTATATTATTTTGTTATTGTATGTAGATGACATGATTGTTGTAGGGTCTAACATGCAGTAAATAAATGTGCTCAAAATAAAATTGGCAAATTCATTTGCAATGAAGGATTTGGGAGCTGAAAAACAAATCCTTGGTATGAGAATAACTAGAGACAGGAAAAATTGCAAATTAAAATTGTCTCAGAATGAGTACATACAAAAGGTGTTGAAAAAATTTAATATGCAGAATGCAAAACCAGTTAGTACACCTTTTGCTAGCCATTTCAAACTTAGTAAGGAGATGTGCCCCAAGACCCAAGAAGAAATGGAAAATATGTCCTAAAGTTCCATATGCATTAGTAGTTGGAAGCTTAATGTATGAAATGATATGCACAAGGCTTGATATTGCACATTTAGTGGGAGTTGTAAGTAGGTACATGAAAAATCCAAGAAAAGAACATTAGATGGTAGTGAAATGGATTCTCAGATATTTGAGAGGTACCACAAATCAAGCATTATGCTTTGGTGGTTCAAACATTGCTCTATAGGGATATGTTGATGCAGATATGGAAGGTGACAGAGATAACAGGAGGAGCACTATAGGATATTTATTTACTGTAGGTGGAACAACTGTCAGTTGGGTTTCAAAAATCCAAAGTGTTGTTGCACTTTCAACAATAGAAGTAGAGTATGTTGCTGCTACAGAGGCTAGTAAAGAAATGATTTGGTTATAAAGGTTTATGGATGAATTGGGTAAGAAGCATGATATAGGCACATTATACAGTGATAGCCAAAGTGCCATTAATCTTGCAAAGAACTCAGCATTTCATTTCAGTACCCAACACATACATCTCAAGTACCATTTCATACGATCAGTATTGGAAGATGGACAGTTGAAGTTGGAAAAGATACACACTAGCTAGAATCCTGCAAATATGCTAACGAAAGTTATAACCAGGGACAAACTGAGATTATGCTCAGTTTCAATTGGTCTTCAAGGATGATGAAGAAGATGAGAAACAACTAGGTCCAAAGAGAAGTCATTGTCCAACAAATGAAGCAGCGGTGGAGTTGCTACAATCAGTCTCCAAGTGGGAGATTATTGGGTGTGGAGCCTGATTATCTTGTTTATTTTGTATCACAGCATTGGACCCCTATACCTTAATGGGGTGGCAACACCGCTCATAATTAAACGTTGCCTGGGGGGTCCAGGGGGGGCAACTATAACTTTATGGAGCCCCCCCTGGCAGGGGGTTTCAGGGGCAGCGCCCCCGAAGCTAAAAACCGATGTAAATTTGCCTTGTAAAAGTATAGTAATTTCTAGTCAATCTGGGCCGTTCATTAGGTGGAAGATCTAACAGTAGAAGTTATGTTTAGTTTATGGTTTTTTTCCCTAGAAGGCAACCCCTTGCTTGTATGAGGGTATTGTATTTCGGTTGTGTATCGTATGTCTATTCTCAGAGTGAGAAACATATAGGGAGACTGTGAGAGAGAACAAAGGATATTACAATGGATTTGTTGTAGGTTGTGTCTCTTCATTTTTGTTGGATAATAGAAAGGAAGGACTGACTGTTCGGGGTGGACGTAGCAAAAACTGGGTGAAGGAATGACTGTTCGGGGTGGACGTAGCAAAAACTGGGTGAACCACATATATATGTGTCTCTCTGGGTTTATGTGTTTTTTGTGCTTATGTTTTCTTCATATTTAATGTGTTTCATTTCTCTGTAATATATAATTTTCTAACAGTAAGGCCCATATCAGAGTGGTTCGAGCTTCCGATGAGCTACACTTAGGTGTTCTTTCGGCAAATGAAAACAAACTTTGTTTCCCACCTGAAACTTGTGTGGCACTTAATGTTGATCATGTCACTAATTGTACTTGGAATTGGAATTCTGCAAGATGTTGTGAACCTATTGGTGGATGTGCTGGATACGTTCAATAAATATGGTTTCTTTATCAGAATCAAACAGTACATGTGTGGATTATGTTTGTGCAGTCGCATAAGGAATGACAACATCAATCATACATAATGGTTGAAATAATAGACCCAATTGAAAGGGACTGTGACCAGTCGAGCTATGGAGAGCTTTGGTATGAATGTGCTTCACATGAGGGAGACTCTCATCCCAAGTTCTTGGATTCTAGGAGTTGTACATGAAGATTATGTTCACTATCATCCCGTTGACGACCTCTGTCTAACCATCAGTCTGGGGATGGAATGCAATCGACTTGGTGAGCATGGTGTCCAATAGTTTCCAGAGTCTTGAATGAAATTTTCTTAGGAACCTGCTATCTTGATATAATATAATGGTGTGTGGGATCCAAAAATGTACCCACACTCATTCAGAGAAGATTTTGGCAGTGTATTCTGTTGTGATACTCTTCTTGGAGGCCGTCGATATAACCATATTATAAAATATATCCACATCCAAAAATAGATAGTAATTACCATTCTTGGTAGAAGGGAGGACAAACATATAGTCCATGGAGATGGATTCCCATGGCTGGATAGGAGTAGGTAGAGGAATGTACATGCCTTGCTGTAATATTCCAAATCTGGAATTTTCTACAACAATAAGAATACCCTAAGGTATTCAAAAGTTGGAGAGCAGAAATTAATCACTTATAATTGATGTTAGATTAAAAATCCTTCATTCTAAACAACAGAAGCAACTTTACTTCACTTCTTGACTCAAAAGGGTGGGGAAAAACAGTGATTTATGCCCTAAAATGATTAATTTCAGGGATGTGCTTAAAAATGAGGAGGGATGATGGTTTTTTCCTTTATATTAGGTTATATTCAACTGCCATACCAAATTTCAGCCCAAAACATAATGCTAGCTAGGTTAAACAACTCTCCCACTCCTGGAATGGCTTAAAAATGTTGATTTCCCATGACCTAGAGTATGCAGAATGTGACTGAAGCATATGCAACGTAAATTTCTGAAGGAATTAGGTGAAAATAAGTATGAAAATTAGTGAATCAGACCTATGATATGATTTATGCAATATATTAGAGAAATAAATAGTTTTACATGGATCAAGGCTTCAAAATGAGACACTGCAACACAAGAGAATCTAGAATAAGATTGACAGCATAATTTTCAGGGGGCTGAAGAAATATTTCATTATATTTAAGATCTAGGGTGGGTCCTTACATAAAAATATAGATCTATTACAGATCCATATGCCAAAGAGGCTCTTCTTTACACTCCCCTTGGGGATCTTAGCAAAAGATGGATATCAATGAGTAAATCTAAGATCTAAGCCACAGATATGCAGAATATTTAGAAATTCCTGAAGCATATGATACACAACAGATCATATCTGAAATGAACATGGATTGGTTGGCCAATCCATGGATCACCATAGTGAAAGGAAGGGTCCCTTTCACCAAAGATATTTCCTCCAAGCTGATACAAAAACCCCACTGCAACTCTGCCTACCAAAAAGGACGTAGTCTCTTCAAGGAACTACACAGTTGAGGATGGAGAACATTTTGGCCTGATGCCAAGATCAAAACTGAAGCTCAGATAGTGGATTCACTCTTCCAAGAGGATAAAAGACACACTCACTGAGAAGAGGCTCCAATACAAGCTAGATCTGAACAGATCTAGAGTTCCACTTGCTGTAGCTTACAAAAGAAATAAAAACCTCACTGGATCTGCGTTGCAGTTGGAAGTAGAAGCTTGGTCTTCAACCTGATAGTGGACAAGAAATAAAAGCTCTCCCAAGAGCTCGTCAATGGGAAGAGATGGAACTCCTAAACAGGAAATTCCAATGCAATATAGGCTAAGAAGCCAAGAAAGACGTTTGTCTAAACAGACAACAATTTAGAAATAAAATCATTGGACAACCTCTATATGTTGCCTTCCCCTTCCTTTTATAAGATGAGAGCTTGCCAAAACCCTAAACCATCTCAAAGGTTTAGCTCCTTTCACATTTGGAACCTCCAAATAGATCTATGTTGTTTATCTTGGTACATTGCATCTGGACAACACTGTAGATTTGGTCAAGGTTGACCTAGTCAAGTGGATTTGTTTTTTTCACACTCAAGTGTGTTTATTAAAGTGGCCCAGATTTACCCTTTTTTCACATTAGGCATGGATTTATTCTTCTATTAGGAGTTTTTGTCCCTCCTTTACATAATTATTCTTTGAGCAAAGTAAATAAAATGAAATTGAATATTCCTATTAAAATAGGAATATTACACTTGATTCTTGATGGTTGGCTTGGCGATGGCGCAGACAGTGTAGGATATGATATATTTGTCAACATTTAGTTAGAGTTTTTGCCAATAAAAGCACTTTTGTAGTACAACCACAATTTTCTCCGCACCAAAGTGTCATGAGGCTTGAATGTAGTGCGCCTCCCAAATCAGCTTGGCATGCTCACTCGAAGGAACACAAAGGTGGCCCAGGTAGCATAATAATGCATCCTGGAGGTGGAAATAAGGAACTGGCATTCCATATACTAGGATATTATATGTGGAGGAAAAATCTAGATCATTTTTATATATTTGCAACCATCCAGAGGTCTTGTGGCCACAAGAGTTGAGAAGAATAGTTGTTGTTACAACTGGGGGTCAGTTGAGGTAGTTTGCAACATGATTGGTGCTGCCCCTTTTTATTTAATGTTTAAGTGGAATTTTTGTAGATATGTATACCACTTATAATGGAGATCATTCTGCAACTTCCCTTGTGTTTGTATAAACTTAAGAGGTCGGTGATTGGTGTGGATGACCCTCTCCTTCCATAGAATGTAATTCTTCCATTGCCGACAAGCATGCACGATGGAATACATTTATTTATCATAAGTGGGGTACTTTCGAATTGTATCTGAAAGTGTCTCACTATGATAGGCCAATGGATGCCCGTGGTGGGTGAGGACTGCACCAATAACATAGTTAGATCCATCAAATGGATGTTGTAGGTCTGGTAGTGTGAGTACTAGTGTAGAGTAGAGGCAATTCTTCAACTCAACGAATGCCTTCTATTGGGATTCGGACCAAGAAAATTTTTCCTTCACTCTACCCTTAGTAATTTGACTCAAAGGCCAAGTGATATGGGAGAAACCCAACACGAACCTCCGATGAAACTTTGAAAGGTCCAAAATGATGCAGAGCTCTGTTAGAGTGGTCGGAGCTCGACAATATCGAATGAATTGGATCTTAGTCGGATCGACATGTATGGCATGCTCATCTATGATGTAACCTACATATTGGCCCTGGCTCATGCCAAAGGTTCATTTATCCAAGTTGGCACACAATTTTTGTTTCCAAAGGTTTGAAGGACCTTCCAAATGTGTTATAAGTGTTCTTCCCAATTCTTGTTGAAGATGAGGATGTCATCCAAATAAACAACCAAGAACGAGTTGGTAAGGGCTAAAAGATGTCATCCATTAGTCACATAAAATTAGCAGGGGCATTTGTCAACCCGAAGGGCATAACCAATCATTCAAAAAGTCCTTCCTTGGATTTGAGGACAATCGTCCATTGTAATATTCAAAAATAGGAAAAGCAGTAATATTGAACACAAAAATGGAAACAATAGCAGTGAATATCAATACAGAAAAATGTGAGATAAATTTAAATCCATATTATTATACATAGCAGCAATAATGGGCATAAAATCTTGAGGATCAAGTCACTCAAGAAATACAACACAAGCCTATAATAAACACACAGACAAATACATGAATAGTTGTTTCTATACAAATTCCAGAAGATCAATACAATGCAATCCTAGTGGACATAGCTGCAGCTGGAAACATACAATGATATGGGACAAATGATATGTTCCTCAAGGGATTCTAAAAATAAAGATCAAGGCTCTAAAACACCTTTCCAAGACAACCCAGAAAGGGCTTCCGGAAATACACAAAATATCAGAATGCTGGAATGCTTCCCTAGGGCTGAATAAGCTCTAAAACTGGGCACCTAAAAGGAGGTGGCTGAAACTGATGTAGAAAGCATGGAATCTCCTCCAATATACTCTCCAAATGAAAGGTTGATCCCTTCACTGGAAATCTAACTCACCAAATGATGCGTTAAATCCTCCGTTGCAAATACACACTAATATAACATAGTCTATGAGGGAAATTTCACTGTAGGAGATGGTAATGACTTGGCCTGGTGCCAAATGATGAAATGATGCCCAAGGACCTCCCTTTATAGCCTCTTGATGGAAATAATGCTTCCTCCATTAAAAGCAAGCTCATAAAATGGCCCTGCAAACCCTCCACTGCTTCTACCCTGCAACACAGCACAACCCTGGAAGAAAATGCACTGTAGAAGAAGACTGAATCTTGGCCTGATGTCAGGATGTGGAAATGCAGCTCAATAACCTCTCCTGAGTGGGAACCTGAAGTCCCTCGAGGATGAGGGTGGGATTCCCGCTGGGGAAAACCCTTGTGCTAAACATCACATCAGCATTCGTTAAACAGCCGAAGAGAGAAATAAGTCATAATAGACCCAAAACATAATCATAATCAACCTCATAACCCTTTATGGCTTCCTTCCCCTCCTTATATGCATTGTGAGCCTTCTCACCTTGGGCCCCACTCATTAAATCCACTACTCTCATGGAGACTTCCTCCCATTAACACTGCATTGTCTCTCATTGATGATCCACTCTGTCCATACCAGCGTTGTTGATTTGGTCAAACTTGACCCCATCCACATGCTCCAGCCCCTGTTCACACCTGAGGGTGTTATATCCAGCTATTAAGATGATACCTATTCACATTAAGTGGGATTTTATTCCTACTAAAGAGATTTATGGGTCTCCCTACCCACTTATTCATCTATCTAAATGGCAAAAGAAAAAATTAATATTCCAATTAGCTGCAAGCTAATTTTGGAATATTACAGTCCTCCCCTCCCAAATGTTTCCTGTCCTCAAGAAAATGCAAGGATGTAACTAAAAATCCTCCTCTCCTCCTGTAGCATCCTCATATGATAAGCTCTTCCACTGAACAATATGCTCTCTCATCAATCTGTCCCCTAGTTGCTCCTCCCAAGTGTACAAGTTAGCATTTGGTGATAAATCCAAATGGCTCTAATCATGAAGAAGTGGGATATCCACAGAGGCAACTATATGCTATCTAGAGGCCTTCCTGAAGCATGGAATATAGAAATTTTTGGGAACCTTCATTCCCATGTGAAGCTCCAATCCCCAAGCTATCATCCAAACAAAATGGGTCACCCTCCAAAGTGGTAACTCATAGAGAAACTCCTCCATCTCTTTCTCTTGCAATTTCGATGGGATGAATGGCTAAACATGATGGATCAAGTTTTCCAAACCACGCTATCTCTCTCTCTCTCCACTTATGGTATGTGTAGAGATGCTTCTGATTTTGGGTTGCAATAATGTTTCATTCAAGAGGAAAAATGGCAACTGGATCCTTAAATACCCCCTCTTTAGTTCTATGAATCTTTCTTGCCCAAACCATCCAATATAAATTGAATATAACATCATCACTATATGGAATCCAAATGAGAAAGGAACTAAATTTCATATGAAATTCTGAATGGTACCAATAGTTTCCCAAGTGGATATAACACATTTTGGCTACCTATTGTTTCAAAACATCATGTGGCAAGCTATCTCCCAACCAATGGCTAGTTGTGCATGTTTTCTCATTTACTTGGAGGTAACAAATGGCATTGTATAGCAGTTGCGTATACCAAGAGTAGAAACATACTTGCCCAAATACATACAAGAAATGAATATCCCCATTAGTGATGTTGGTCTTAGAAATACCATGGAGTTCAAGTAGAGGCTTACCATCTTGTGGAGCAATGCACTGTATACAAATTGCAAGAGAATGCAACTACTTTGTGAGATGATCAATAAGTGCAAAAACACAACTCTTACCATGCACTGTGAGTAGCCTGATAATGAGGTCCATGGATGAGCCCTCCCATGAGAATATCCTCATAGTGGTCTGAAATGTGAAGTGATACATACTCCCCTTGGAACACTCCATCAATAGATACATACTCCCAAGTGACAACGCCATTGGCCTTTGTGATAAGGCTGTTGTCATATCATAACTCCATTCTTTGACATGCCAAATTCCAAAGTCATGTGCCATAATGTTGCTACATATGGGAGACTACTTCCTATGTGGAAGTACCTCTTGGTCCTCCAAAGCTAAGGAGTAGCCCCTTTGCACCATGATTGTGCCACCATCTACTCTTGAAACATCATGCAAGGTATGAGAGAAAAGCAGCCCATACTCTCCCAAGAGTAACCAAAGCAACAATAACCCTTGATGCCTCCTCATCTCATCATCATAAAATTCATGTAGTAAAATCATGATATTTGACTTGTAGAATGCCCCATACAAACAAATCTTTTGCTGCCATATCATATGGGTGCCATGCAATGCCCTAAACCACAACACACCCTTTGAAATAGGATATGTCACATGATGGCCAAACTCTTTCAAGAGTAGCCAGCGCAACCATGCCTCTTGCTTCCTTGTGTCATAGATCTGAAAGCGTCTCATCAACCCCTTGCTCACCATCATCACCCATCCATCCAAATGTGGGTGTCTCCTATCATGCTCCAAATTGGTATCCATCCCATGGAGAATAACATCCTCCCAATTCAGATCACTATATTTGCACTTCATGAGATGTTGAAGTGCAACCTCTTGGAGATATCCATATTAAGACCACACATAAATGACCAATTTGAACCCATTAGGTTCTAAACATGTTGTAGGAAAAATATTCTCATTGAGTTGTGAAGTTCTCATCAAGAAGGATCCATCATAATAATGGGACATGTAATCCATCATAGAATGTCTTCTATCAACCATCTGCCTATCCAATGATACCCAAGTAGAAAGGTCATTGGAATGTTCCAATATTAGTTGGCCCCCAACTCATCACTGCTGCTCAATGACAGCGTTGTTGATCTCCATGATGGTGCATCTGTTGTTTCATGATCATGCACAATGCTGGACACACAATTCTACATTGAATTGATTAGGATTATGATCATCTTCTCCTCCAAAACTCTGCACTCCAACCCAAAGTGTTGTTTGCAGCTCAACAATGAGAAACCTGGATGGCTATACATCTCCTCCTTGAACCAGTCAAGGGTCCTCTGCGCATTTATAGTCTACTACTCCAAATCAGCAGTGTTATTTTACCCTAGGTCATGCAATTTCCCTGATGGCATGTCCCCACAACTCTCCATATGATGTGCTGAAATAATAGGAGGTGGAAATTTTTGCATACCTTGGTTAAGATGATCCTTTGGAACTTTTGTACAGCTAAAAGGGTTCCTCCTACCGGTGTGATGACTCCTCCAACTGCTGGTGATGGTGATGGATGCTCCTCTACTATTGCACCAACACTGGTATACGTATCTTTCTCCTAATGCATCTCCTGAATAATTCATGGGACTCTCAATGTCAAGAGATCAAGACCATATTACAAAGATGCAAGTGTTCTTTCTCCTGATGCAAGTACTTCTGCAGCAAGTGGTGGTGGAAGTTTCTCTTCTTCCGAAATGATAATGCTGACATCTTCCCTTGGCTCCTCATGTGCTTTATCATCAATGTTGGAAAATGTATCAATAGGAATTTCCTCCGGTTTTCTTCTATCAAACTTCTTGATCAACCTTTGAGTAAAATCTGCATAAGCAGTCACTCTTGCATCTTTCAAATGGCTGAACCACCAAATATTTTCTTCACCCTCAAGGTGTAGTGCTGCAATCTCAACAAATTATCTCTCTGCTACTAGATGTAGTAGGAAGAATGCATCTAACTTCATTCTCAAAGCCTATACTGTGCATGTGGATGACCAATCAGATGTAGACAATAGAAATCTATTGTGTCTTTTCCTTCTACTATTGTTGCAAGGTCTCCTCTCTTCTTTGATTTGAATAAACTATGGGAGAGTGAGATTCTCCTTGAAATCTCATGATTGAAATTTATACTCTGCAAGATAATCACTTAGAGTCTCATGATCTAATTTTCCTCCATCTCCATGTCATTCACCTTCTTCTTCAAATAAAGTGGACATAGTAGATTTCTTTGGAGCTCTATGCAATACCAATTTCTTCTGCTAATGAAAGAAAGTGCATGGACCATCCTCATCTTGAAACCCTCTCGAGGTCTCATTGCATCTCTCCATTACCATTTTATTGACCTCCTTGGAGAGGTCCTTCATAGATCTGAAAAGATATGAGACAAAAATCATTCCTTCCATCATTGTAGATCTCTCATTCTTTCTCTTCTTCTTCTTCTTATTCTTCTGATAGCATATTGGCTGAAATACACAGGCTAAGCGAAGATTATGCTCTGATACCACTGTAATATTCCAAAATAGGAAAAACGGTAATATTGAACACAAAAATGGAAACAATAGTAGTGAATATTAATACACCAAAATGTGAGATAAATTTAAATCCCTCTTATTAAACATAGCAACAAAAATGGGCATAAAATATTGCGGTTCAAGTCACTCAAGCAATACAACACAAGCCTCCAATAAACACATAGAAAAATACATGAATAGTTGCCACTATACAAATGCCGGAAGATCAATACAATGTATTCCTAGTGGACATAGCTACAGCTGGAAACATACAATGATATGGGACAAATTATATGTGCCTGAAGAGATGCCGGAAATAAATATTAAGGCTCTAAAACACCTTTCCAAGACAACCCATAAAGGGTTTCCGGAAACACACAAAATATCAGAATGCCGGAATGTAGCCTTAGGGATGAATAAGCCCTGCAACTGGGCACCTGAAAGGAGGTGGCTGAAACTGATGTAGAAATTATGGAATCTCCTCCAATAGACTCT
Organism: Pinus albicaulis; assembly: GCA_034641835.2. Taxonomy (NCBI): domain Eukaryota; kingdom Viridiplantae; phylum Streptophyta; class Pinopsida; order Pinales; family Pinaceae; genus Pinus; species Pinus albicaulis. The sequence goes on from CM076569.1 coordinate 293,798,943, forward strand.
CCAAATGAAATTTTGATCCCTTCACTGGAAATCTAACTCTCCAAATGATGCATTGAATCCTCCACTGCAAATACACACTAATATAACGCATTTTATAAGGGAAACTGCGTTGTAGGATATGGTAATGACTTGGCCTAGTGCCAAATGATGAAATGGTGCCCAAGGACCTCCTTTTCTAGCCTCCTGATGGAAAGAATGCTTGCTCCACTAAAAACAAGCTCAAAAAATGGCCCTGCAAACCCTCCACTACTTCTACCCTACAACACAGCACAACCCTGGAAGAAACTGCATTGTAGAAGAAAAATGAAGCTTGGCCTGATGCCAGGATGTGGAAATGCATCTCAATAACCTCTCTTGAGTGGGAAATCAAAGTACCTCGATTATGAGGGTGGGATTCATGCTCAAGAACACCCTTGTGCTAAATAACACATCAGTCTTCGCTAAATAGCTGAAGAGAGAAAGAAGTTATATCAGACCTAAAACATAACAATAATCAACCTCATAACCCTCTATGGCTGCCTTCCCCTCCTTATATGCATTGTGAGCCTTCTCACCTTGGGCCCCACTCATTAAAGTCATTACTCTCATGGAGACTACCTCCCATTAACACTGTGTTGTCTCTCATTGATGATCCAATCCCTCCATACCAGCGCTGTTGATTTGGTCAAACTTGATCCCATCCACATGCTCCAACCCCTATTCACACCTGAGGGTGCTTTATCCAGCTATTAATATTATCCTTATTCACATTAAGAGGGATTTTATTCCTACTAAAGAGATTTATGGGTCTCCCTACCCACTTATTCATCTATCTAAATGACAAAAGCAAAAATTAATATTCCAATTAGCTGCAAGCTAATTTTGGAATATACATCCATACATCTATGGGCTCTATTGGAACCTGGTGATAATCAGAATTCATATTGATTTTTCTGAAATACATAACCCCCTTGAGTTGGTCAAGAATGTCATCAATCTGTGGGATTAGATACCTCTTCCTGAAAGTGATTTTTTTAGTGCCTGATATTCAATGTAGAGTCTCAAGGTTCCTTCCTTCATCTGTAAAATTACAATCGGGATCCCACAAAGCAAGGAACTTGGTCAGATATGCCCTTTTTGCAGCAAATTTGGATTTTCCGCTTGATCACTTCATTTTCAAAAATGGAGCGACGATATATCGATTGAATGCCTGACTTGACAGTGGAAGGGTACCCCTGTAGGTGAGTAGAAGTTGTCCCTGTATTCTTTCACGATCGTATCCACCTGCTTCAAAAGCATGGAGGAACCCTTGCATGGGTCCATGTATGTGGCTACAATATTCCCCTTACTTTGAGAGATAATTAGAAAGAAAACAAATTTCCAGATATGGGAGATGATATTACTACATTTCTTAGCAGAGATCAATGAGATGTTGGTAGGTGGGGCTACCTTAGGTATTCTGTATAAATTATTACCCACATAAATAATAACAATGTGAGGCCTAGACTCATACAAAAAATAATTCCACAAGTATGGTTGGCCTAATAATACATTAGAAACATCAATAGGAGCTATATCACACAATACCTCATCTGTGAACGGCTTGATGCTATTGGGAATGTGACACTTATGGTTGACAAAGAGATATCGTCCTTTTTGAAGAAACCCGATGGTGTGCGACTGTGGGTGTGGTGTGGTCAGTAGGCCCAACCTCTTCACAACCTCTTGTGAAATTAGGTTCTTTTGGCTCCCACTTTCAACAATGAATTGTAGCGATGAGTCCTTCAGCCACATCTATGAGTGAGGCACTCCCCCTGTTTTGGATCTTGGGTTCTTCCTCTTGGAGCTTGGTGGTGGCTACCGTCGTAGTGGATTCTGCGTCAATGACCTGGTTTCCATTTTTTAGTCATCCATAATTTTTTCTATTTGTCTATGACTAAATACTTGTCCTAGATTTCTAAAAATAACATTCATGAATATTTTGAGTTTTAGAAATCTCACTGCCTTCGTTATCCTCAAAACAAAATTTTCAACATTTTACTACTCTGCCATTCCTTGGTTAGCCTACCACTCCTAGAATACCCCTCATGGGCTCATTCCACTCATATTTTTCCCATTTTCACACTCATAACCTCAGTACTCTATTTTTTCTATGCTTAACCCCTCCACTTTCCACCTAGGATTTCCAAATAGCCTACCCTTTCCCATGTTCATCAAATACCTCAAGCATTGATGGTCTCAAAACTGGCTCTATAGGCTATTTAGATAAATAAAGTACATTGGATTTTGGATCTTCAATACATCAAATTATCAGAAACTCTGTTTTTCATATATGAATATCTTAAGCCAAGCTTTCATTCAAAGACCAAGTCAAAGAGCCTACCACTAGGTCACTAGGGTATCATAGGTTGTAGGGTTAATCTTGGTGTTCTAAGTCATTTTTTTTCATGTACTATAATTTGAATCAAATGTGAAAGAAAGGTAGCACCTGTTTATCCAAATCAGATCAAGAAAGGTCTCCAAGGAAGGTCACCTTGTCAAGTTCAAGTTCTATAAAAGTAAATTGTTCATTTTGACATTTTTGCAACAGTGTTGGAATAACTATTAGCAAAGAAACAGGTAAGGTAAGAGGCCTGCTGCTCATTAAAGGACATCTAAAACATATAAGGAGGGAGAATCCTATGTTCAGGAGGAATTAGGGTTCCTAATATTGATTAGACCAGAAGTATGCCAAACAAAAATCCAAGGTAGAAAAACACATGGAAGAGGCATGCCAACACAATCAAGCATGAATTGAAGGTTTCTAGAAATCATGAATGGAAAATGGAAAAGGGATGAGGTGAACTGGATAGAAATGAATGAGCTTGAAAGGGCTATAGAGAAACTTAGAAGACAACACTAAAAATTCTTCACAAGTAGCCCATAAGCCTAAGGTTTGTAAATATAGTCAAGGGAGATGAAGTGAAGATGATAGGCCTCCATCATGCCAGCAAAAGAAGATTTCAAGGGACTACTGTGTGTGCCATTATAGGGTTTGTCAAGGTAAAGTGTTTCACTGCCTCAAAGGGAAAGAATGCAAAGAGTATAAGTGTGAGGAAGGTTAAGCCTTCATTTTCATTCATTTTGCACTCACTGATGAGGAGAATAAAGCATATGATTAAACTCCAAAGATGAGAAGTCAAGCTAATCATAAGGTTGTTGCTATTGTATAAGCTGAATATGTCCAACACCAAGAAGCATAAGACAGAGCTAAATCATTATGTCATGGAACCTGCAACAAATCAGAAGTGGCCAAGAGGAGACAACCTATATGATTGTGAAGACTATGGCACTTGTAAAAGGTGGATTTATTATACCTATATAAATCAATGAGAGGGGAAGAAACCATGTTTTTAAATCACCCACACTCAAAAATCTCAAAGGGTGTACAAAACATGATTATCGAACTCCAAAATGCAATAAGGAAAGGTTTTGACAGTGTTAGGGTAAGGACAGGTCCCTCAATTTTTTTTAAAGAGCTTATAATTACTAAATGAGCTAAAAGGATGTGTTAGATTTCAAATAACAGAGAAGGCAATTTTAGGGTTTTGATATGACAAAATGGGTAAGAGCAGAGTGATAAAGACACAAACAGGTCAAAGGAGGTCAAAATCCATCATGTCAGCTATCTAAAGAACAACAAAGGAAATGGTTGGAAAGGAGAAAAGACCACTTGAATGCTTTTAGCCACCTGTTGAAAAAACTCAAAATGATAAATCAGTAAAACTGAAACAGAGGACTGAAACCTTAGCAAAGTGGGTTTTTGAGTTTAATTTATTTTCCTAAAAGGGTATAAAGGGCCTATTTTGTTTCTCCTCCCATCTCATATTACCATTGAAAGGAGCAAAATACATTCAAGGTAAAAAAATTCTGAGTTTAGAGGGAAATTGGGCAAAGTCACCCAGCACTACGCTTTGGAGCAGGCACTACGCCTGGGGCACCTGGTTCTATTCGTAGAGAATGAATCACAGTGTAAATTTACACTGTGATGCACCTAGATTAGAGTGCATTGTGCTTAGAGGTGGGTGATATGCTTTCACCCAGTTTGGCCCAGTTGGAGGACCCGATATGCACAGAAAAGGCCCGACAAGCCTGCACATGGGCAGTGCTGTACTTAAAGAGACCCAACTGGCCCATTCTCTACCCAACGCTACTCCCAGGAGACCGAAAAGCCTAGATGACTAATGTGGCACTACATCCAAGACTCGGCAGGCCTGAACGCAGGCAGGGCTACACCCAAGAGGACCCGATAGGCCCAAATTCTGCCCGGCGTTGCACTTAGGCCTGAGAAGTCTCTCCCACCTACAAAAAATTGTAAAAAACACAAGGGGACCACTTTAAAACTACTTCCAAGAACCTGGAAGAGAGTGACTATGAAGATGAAAGTGATGACAAGGAAAGCCAAAATGAAGCAACAAATATGGAGATTGAAAGAAGTGAGGATGATGATGGTGAAAATCAGCCAAGGAGAAATGAAAACAGTAAGGCTCTTAGTGATGAAGAGGAAGAGGAAAGCCATGAAACAAAGGACATGGAGATAGATGGAAGTGATAGTCAGGACAAAAACTTTGATGACCATGTAGGAAATCAAAATAGTGAGATCTATGATGATACAAAGGACAATGCAGAAGACAGTACAGAGGTAGAGAATGTGAAAAATGTTGATGAGGCTAGTGATCACAGTGACACTAAGGACTATCATGACAGTGAAGGTGATGACAATAGTGAGGAAGATGAAGAGACTGATGACAGTGCAGACCTCAGTGAAGGAGAGGACATTCATGATATTCATGACAACAGTCATGACAGTCATGAAAAAATGTGGAGACAGTAAGCCCTACAGTGAAAATAATGATGCTAGGGGGAGCAGCAAAACTTAGAGCCACAATGACAGTGAAAACAATGAGGTCCCTAATGATACTAAGAGAAGTAATGAAGAGGAAAGACACCACAATGATCACTAAAAAACCTCCTTAATTGACCTATCATAGAGGGGAAATGCATGTGTTTTTTGCCTCTAAAATTCAAGGGGCCATGTTTTCCTCATTTCCTAAACCACTAGACAAAATCAAACAAAGGTAAAGGAAGATGACCAAGCATTATGCCCAGAGAAACCAAGTTGCAAGGGCTAAACTGAAAAAGGCCTAAACCAAGATCCAAGCATTAAAAGAGGAAAAATTCCAAGCTAACCTTGGAATCTTGGCACAAGCTTCTCTACAAGTTTCTCAAACCCCATAAGGGACCCATCCACCAAATTTGGCAGAACTTTGACAATTTTTGGTTTTTTGTGAATTTGGAGGCCTCTAAGCCCCCTAGCACTATGCTTTCATCTCAGGCATCTTCAGAGTGATAAATTTGAATTTTTTGAATCCTCATGACTATTATAGTATGCTCACCAAATTTCAGAGCATTTGGAGCATTTTTGACCCCTCAAAAGGCCAAAACACACCTCATTTTTCACCTTTCTGCCTCATTTTCAGGCTTGGTGCTGCGCCTAGAGAAGTATTGGTAAAATTTCGTTTTGGACAGGTAAATGAAGCTAATTCAGAAAACTAAGGGTATATTTAGAAATTAGACTCATCCATCTTTCCAACGAGACATCACGGAGCAAATTCCGACATTGGGAAGGTCACCAAAACTTGGTTGCAAGTGGAACCATTTTCTGCCTGGGAAGGTGTTGTGCATTCAGACCTCACTGTGAATTTTTGGCCAAAAGTCAACAAAAGACACTCATTAATTGAAAAATGATATTTTAAATTTTTTTGAGGCAAACAATCCCAAATTATGTGCTAGGATTTATTTTGGCATTTATTTCATGAGATATTTTGTGCCTTGGGCCTTGCATGGTCTCCTTGGCATAAATGACATTTATGACTAGTTTTGACATTTTCAAACCCTAGTTAGAGTTCTTTACCTCCTTGGATAGATAAATAGAGCATGAGGGCCTCATTGTAAAAGGTTGGAATATGATGACTCTTTGGAGCAATACATATTTTTTATTGAGATTGGAGAAGAAATTGGTGTTGTGGAGTTTGTGAATGGCTTGTCTTGATTGATGATGGAGGAGGCTGCTTGCAGGATCCCTGAGCTTGGTTAATGGTGATGTGCCTCTATTCAGTTATTTTTTTCTTACGTATCATTTTGTTTCATCCTTATTTATTTCAGTAGGACAAAGGTTTTAGACTAAGAAATGTTTTCAAAGGAACCTTAGTTGTGTTTGTTCTTCACTGCCTCTATGTTTTCCTCTGCTAAGACATTTTAGAGAATTATTAATTTCTCTATATACCCCCTAAGCTTGTTTATATCATGAATGGTTCAATATAGTAGGTATCAAAGATGTTTTATGGTTAGCCCTACTTGTTTGATGTCACTAAAACACTGTTCTTGAGGTCTCTCTCTAAAGTACCACTAATTAGGTTTGCCAAAGAGGCTATGTTTCGATCATACCCTTTGTCCATGCTTGAATAGTTGTTTTGGAGATATTTATGGCTATGATCAATGATGTTTAGGTGTTCCCTCTTCTTTGATTAAATTTATCTGTTTATCTTAAATTTTTTCTAACCTTGAAGGTGAAATCACTATAAGTTAAATGAGTTTCTTGCCTTCTATATTTCATTGGATTGTTTGTCTGAAATGCTTATTTTCTTGAGTTGAATCAAAGAGTGATTGGTGTGACCTGTCTATTGATTAATTATTTATGCTAAATATTTTTTAAGTCCCTTATTGTTTTAAGTACATGACAAAGGATTCTAAATTTCCCTTTTCCCTACTTTTTTCACAAACTTGATGTTCATTTCATTTCACAAAAACCTTGAAAATCCATCTGACCATGCTAGATTTTCCCTGTGATCCACCCTGCTTTATTGTTGAAAATTTATATAAATTTTATTGAATCCATAGCCCAATGACTTGAATATTTCCTCACTCTATCTATTCTTCTTGATCATCTTATCCAACCAAAACAAATAAACAAACCCTACACTTAACAACTAGCCTAAAATCAAACCCTAAAAGCAAACAAGTTTCACATACTTTGCACAAAATAGAGAGAGCCCTCTCTGAGTCCAGGAAGGCTAGATCATAGACCTCCAAAGACTGGTATGACGTTACCCTGTGCATTTTATCTCACCAATCTAAGAAATCATGGGAACCTAACACCCTTATTGGTTCTCTTGTCAGGTTCCAGCTTAGAATCAAAACATGCATCTGTCTCTGTGTCTCTCAACTTGACCACTAGTGCCTGCTTTGCATGAAATTCATGCATGTTGTGAGTGGGGATTTTATGGAACTCACACCACTTTTCAGTGTGATTATTTGCCTTCCCGTCACCCTTGGCTTGCAACTTCGAGGAGTTTCCCCAGTGGCTCCTGTTTGGGCTTTGTCCTTTGCTCTGTGTCTTGGGGGTGCCTTTGTTCTGCTTTGGGTTAGAAAATCCAAAGTTTCACTTTTTCTTCTTGAATTTCTGCTCAATTTTGGCAGCATATAGAATGCTACACCAAGCAAGGAGGTTTCCAGGAACTTTGTTTCCTCTTGAATGTATTTGTGAAAAAAATTGTGGTACTTGAGAACTAGATATTTCTCAGAATATTTGATACCCAAATTTGTGCACAGGGTATGGAAAAAATTTGTAAGATCATGTAGATCTTGATCCCTTTGATGCCACAACATAGTCCATTGTATGTACTTGTCTTCATAGCTCCCGATAGGGTAGTACTGTTCCTTGATGTCATCTCAAAAATAATTCCAAGTGGGTGTGACCAAGAATAGTGAGGGTTCCCCCTCATCCTTTTTCTCACATTAGGTTTTCCACTAGTCCTTGAAGTGGGGAGAAGCTTTCAAGAGTGCAAAAATAATATTTCCCCTATTGAAAAAATCATGAACAGAAAAACATCCTTCCAACAAATTTAACCATTTATCTACGACATCTGCATATATTTGGCCTTCAAATGTGGGAATGTCAAAGTTGACTTGTACCTTAAAGGGGCTGGCGCCTCCATAGTGGCTTCCGGATGAAGATGCATCACCTATGGGCATCCGCCGAAGGATATGGTCAAAGTTATCCATCATTGCATTCCTCTATTTCTTGAGGGCCTCCTCGATCAATATTTGATAGGATATCTTGTTCCCTCATCTTTATTTTCGTCCTTCATGGGAGGCTGTCAGGGTTTTTGAGGTTGATATTGCAAGGGTTCAACCAGATCGAGCCCTAACTCCTTATACCTTGACCTCATTGGGGACATGCAAAGAAAAACAAAGAAAGAGTAGACCACTCTAAAAATACTGATCTAAACTTATGCATGAACACAACATAATACAAATATAAACATTGACACAAAGATGCAAAAAAAATATAACTTCATTTCATTAATATGAAAGGCTGAAATATTCTTACATACAAAATGGAAATAAACTAACTCAAGCAATGGTAGATTATCTCTAAGAAGTGATGTGGTGGCTACATGCCTTTGAAATGTGTTACAATGAGTCTCGAAGGCCTATTTATTATTAAGAAATATTGGAAAACCATAAACATCCAAAAAACTAACCCTAGGAGATGAAGTGCCAAAATTATGGGCCCCATTTTGGTAAATTGTTACATCAACTTCCTTGGGACAGAACTTTTGCATATGATCTCCATTTGATGTGCACAATACCTCATTATAAATATATATCTGAGGAGTATAAATTTCAAGTGGCCAATATCAGTCGATCACCCATCTTGGCCTTGGTTTTCACAAAAAACGTCGTTTAGGGCCTAAAAAAGAATCCTAAATTTGAGCACCCGAAAAACTGCCAAAAATAGTAAATTGTGATACAATTAAGGAATTTAAAATATTGAAAGAAAAAATGGTGGGGGTCCAAGTGGAATAGGTGGGTGGCCACCAATATCCACCTGGATCAAGCTACCACCTAACTTATCTCACCTTCCACCTATTAGTTGAATTTTAATCTTATTTTGGATTCTAACTGAGTTATTATTTGCATGTGAGAGTGATTAAATAGTCATAATTCATTTCTAACCCAATTTTTTTCAAGTTCACTCCATTTGAGGATATTTTTCTAATTTTGGGTCTCCTAGTCTAATTTTGACTTACTTGCCAATTAGGGAAAATAATTTTGAGTTATATTAAGTGCATGCACATGAAATCCCACACTAATTTGAAATGATTATTTCTCCTAGAGACTATATATATTTATTCATATTAAACAATAAACACATCATCAGGTTTTATGACTAATTCGAATTGTCTCCTCGGTACATTAGTCAATTTCTAGCAGTTTTATTCTCTCTTCTTTCTCATTTTGTAAATAGCTAGTCTAGTATTTTTTCACACTTAGATACTATGTTTATGCTTAAAATAAAAAAAGAGGAAGATGTAACTAAAATGTTTTTTATTGGTAAAGAGTTTCAACAAAAAAATTAAAAATGAAGAGGTAAATTTTTATTTAGCTAGTAAACCAATGATAGTACAAAGTTAGCACATTTACCTAAATAAATTCAAAAATTGTTGATATTCTGGTGCATGATTTTCCTCCATAATTAACCGAACGACTTTTATTACACAAACTAATAAATAAAAAAATAGAATAATTTAGCAAATATTGAGGAAATTAAGAATTAAGTACAAGATTTCCTAGATAAGGGGTTGATCAAAGAAAGTTTGAGTCCATGTGCTATTCCCATAGTATTGAGTCTGAATAAAGATGAAGGATGGAAAATGTGTATAGATTCCAGAGCCATAAATAAGATAATCAATAGGCATACATTTCCTTGACCTCGAATACATGTTTTGACTGATTTCTTGAGAGGAGTTAATAATTTTAGTAAATATATTTGAAGAGTGGATATCATCAAATAAAGATAAGAGAAGGAGATGAATTGAAAAATACATTCAAAACATACAATGGAATTTATGAATGGCTAGTAATTCCATTTGGGCTAACAAATTCTCTGAGTAATTTTGGGTTAACAAATCTTCCCTTAGGACCCCTCAAGCCAATAGGGACCTGCACTTAACCAGGGGGATGAATAAATTATTTGGGACTTAAATGAAAACTCAAGGAAGATTGAAATATTAGTATTTGAACAACTCATATCAGGTTAGTTCCTGTTGACAAATAAAAAATTCATTGGAAAAACATTACTTAATCTATAAAATAAAATAAAAATTAATCCATTGGGCCAAAGTAGGTCCTGGAAGAACCAAACCCTGCTTGACCCTAGATACATAATAAGGACTAACTATATAGGCTCCCTGCAGAAACATTAACAAAATAAAACTGCAATTTGAAATGCATCATCGAGTCGCAATGTAATAACGAGAAGGTTGCATCTATATTTTCCTTTCAAGAATACAATGATAATAGGCAAGGAAATTCCTACAAGACCTCTACTTTCAGAATTAATATTCTCAGTAGATTTACAAACAAAAAAATATTTATCTTTGATACCGTAACCTTACTTTTTTTAAAGACATTGATGAAGAAGAAAAATTACAAATAGCGTAAGCCTCATAGGGAGGATTAGTATTCACAAATTTTGGAACAAGGAAAGGAAGAAATTTTGTCTACTAGTCCGTTAAACGAAAGGAAACTATTATAACCAGAGCCAACCAATAAATAATGACAATACAATTATTATAGAAAGTAAGAAGAAAAAATGACCATTAATGCATTTAATAAGACAATCATTATACAAAAACAATGAACAAAGGTTAAACTATAAAACTGAATATCAGTCCCAGGTGGGACATTCTTATAATAAAAATTGTAGCAAGGGAGTATTTCAATTTCTCATACTAAGTAAAACCCTTCTAAATTCTAGCTACTTCAATGTCAAACGTGTACAAACTAATTGATAGATCTAGATGAGAACTCCTCGAGGAAGCCATAATTTAAGTAAAAACCCTTATCTCATAATTAATCATTCCTTTGGAAAAATGGGAACTCCATTTGCAACAAACAATGACACAAAGAAATGCATATAATATACACTTATTTTCAACCACGACAAAGGGACTGGCCAAAAAACCTAAGAAGGAAAGTGGAAAGAGTATGCACCTAATTTCAACATTGGTAAACAACTAGAACCCTAGGAAGAGTGTGGGTGAGTCCTCACCTGCAACCCCAAAAAATAAAGAAAGATATTTTTTTGTAACTATACCTTATAGAGTCTTGGTAAGGAGGAATTTCTTTAAAAAAAGGGGTGCCAGAAGGGTTTACCTGGTAATATTGGACATCCAAAAATTGGTGAAGGAGCCACCCTAGAACTGTTAAGGGAAGTCAGAGCTAACTAGCGAAATTCAGGAAAAGAATATGTTAAAAGAGATACAATGAGTGACTATATACCTTGCACCTTGGAATGTCAAGGAGAGGCTCTGTCGCCACAGGCTTGGAATCTGACTAGATTGTAGGAAACCCCTACAACAGGAAAACCATGAACAAAAAAAATACATAAGAAAGCTAAAAGACAACAGGTAACTAAATTAGAAACCAACAATTACCACCGAAAGTTGTACATACTTGAACAATAATGATTGGCCATAGAAATTATCAAACCAGTATGAACATGGCAGGTTCAACTAGTTGCAGATCTTCCTACTCCTACAAAAATGAGAATGAATGACCATTGGTTGATCAAGATTTGAGAATTCCGTTACCCTAAATTACTCCCGAGGAAACCAAACCGTTGGATCAAAGACCTTAGGATCGACGACGAAGGGTTTTCCTAGTAGCAGTTGTCATTTCAATGATGTAACTTTGACCATGCGACATGTGGGAGTTGAGAATCATCCTAGGGATAACATGCAACAAAAAATTAGGTTACAATAAATCCATGCATCTTAATAACATGCCAATCCTAGAGAAAATTAAAGCTCGACTAAAGCCCTTATCACCACATCAGTGATTACTAGCTGGCTTTATAAAAAAAGAAATTAAGTTATTGACAACAAAGATAAACAAAACTTTTCCTAAAAACATAGAATAAAGTGTCATACATATTGGCATAACCATTTTTGTAGAATAAAGAAACTAACCAAAATAATTTAAAATAAATAATTTTTTTTTTTTTGATATAGATGTTACAAAACCATTCATATCTTAGTCAATGTTAATCATTGTCATCAATAAAATTATTGATTTGTTTGATTAAATATATATTATGTGAAATTTTTAAAACTTTCTAAAAGTACTAAATATTTGTATACATCGAAAAAATAAAACCATTACCATTTTATTAAAAAATAAGATCTTATTATTAGATGAATGAGAGTGTGTAGCCTATTATATCAATCAAATTAATTTTTTATACATGAATTTTACATATTGAAATACAAATATTTCTTTAAATAAAGAATATATTTAAATTTTATATGACAAATATATTTAAATGATTAGATATTAAAGTTTTATAATAAATATTGAATATGAGTTCAATAGGTGGGTTTTGAATGTGATAACGAGATAACAAATATTCCCAACTATATAAATAAACCCCCATTGTCATCAAAACATAACTATTATTATTATAATAATAGTTCTAGAATTCTCTACCAAAACTATTATTGCTATTAATAATTAATTTATTTATAAATTTAAATTATTAAAAAAAATATTTTTGTACCCAGACGCTACACAACCCAGTAGAGGGAGATGTCATGTAATGTTAAATTAAAAAAATTGATGAAAAATAAAAATATTATTAAATATGTGAAGTCAATTAAACTTATTAAAAAAAGGAAAAAAAACATATACAATAGTATTATTGGTCACAAAAGAAAATTAATCATGGATAAAATTAAAGAAAAGAAAAAGAGTAAAAAGTATTTGTAAGGAAAAATTCTCTATAAGCTTTGCTTCACATTGGGACAACAAATTGAACATGCTATAAAACTCTATAAGCTTCCCTTCACATTGGGACAAAAAACTCAACAGACTATAAAACTTACCAACACGCCTTTCATCATTCCACTTCCCTTTGATCCCTCACCGGGGATTACTGTAGCATCCCTTAGTAACCTCACATTAAAATGCATGGAGTTAGAATTTTTTTACAAAAATTACCCACGAGAAGATATCCAATTCACTAGTCGAGATTCCTCATTAACCGTTAGATATAATTTTCATCATTACATAGAGTAACTTTCGAAGAGGAATAGTAAGTTACATAACCTTTAACAACCACTCTTGTAGTATATTAACAGAAACTATATGATGTAACCTTGCATAATTTTCATATTTCCTTAAACTTGATTAGTAATCAAATACTTGATATAGTAAATATTAGCTCATGTAAGGAATCCACATCGTAAAAGTAGCACAATAGGGAACCACATCATTATGCATTGATATACCCTGGAAACCTCATAGGTTGAAAACCAACAAACATTTAATTTTATTATTAAATGCTCATGAGGGAGTTCACCCCTTACTCAATCACTTATAAGGGAGTCCATCCATTAACCATTGTCATAAAATATTACAAAAAAATATTGTTAAAATATAACATATCTAGCTAAAATCTATTACAGTCATCATGAAATCGTTTACCCACAAAAATCCACTCTTTATATATTTGTGGCCCAGTTGTTCCATCAATGGACCATCATGTAGCTTGCACTCATCTTCATGGACCATTAGTTCTTTACTCACCAAAATGTTAAACATAATCTATCCTTTGCGCAAGTCACCATCCTTTCCTATCATTGTTGTCATCAACAAAATTTCATATCATGATTAGATAAAACATTGATAAACTAATAATCAATCTTCAAAAAATATCCTTTAACATCTATTCATGTGCATACATTAGATGTAAATATAATATCACGACATGTTTCTTCTAACAACACTATTCATGCATTATGTATAAGAAAATAGTTATCAAGAATGTCAAAATAAATACATATTACTATGACCCTTCTCACATAAGCACATGTTCTTTTCCAAACGAAAACCATTGTACCCATCCATTTTCATTTAAAGGATACTAGCATCTTTGATTTGATTTATGTGCATGTAATTAGATAAAAACTTTATTCAAGGATAGTTAGCCCCTAAAATTTTCTTTTTGCATGTAATTAAGTAGTCCTTCCAATACAATTATTACTATTTTTATAATACATAAAAATGCATGCCCCCTTATAAGGGAAAACTAACATGATAGATATCATTATTGTGCACGCAAATGCAAGTCCCTATTCCAAAATCATCTTTCGCAAGATAGAGCTATTTAAAAAGTATATTGTATGCACAAATACATGCTCTGTTCTAAGAAAACCAATGTGTTAGTCATTATTTCTTGTGTGCGAATATATGTATTTTCCAGAGGAAATACAATGCATTTATTTCATGCAATTACTTGTTTTTCTTTGCAATATCTAACATAATAATATTATTTTTTTACACAAATTCATTTTTCTCTTTAAAATATATAACACAATAGTTTTATTTTCTTTCATGTAAATAAACTATTTATTTTCAGGAAGCTATCACAATTTGACTATGCCTTATGCACTCAATACATATCTCTTCCTCAAGGAATCTATCAAAAAAATACCCTTTGCAAGAAATTAGCACTATGACTATTATTCTTTCATATAAATAAACAATGTGAATAAATAATCTTTCCCATAGTATATATTATTCTAGCATGCAACCATAACCTTTTCCAAGGTTACTATCATTATAGCAAATTATACTTGCATGCAAAAATAATATGTCCAAAAGGAATTGACATAACAACTATGAAACATGCATACAACTACATGTTCTTCTCCAACAGACAGCTAATATGCAATACATGCTATTTTGAAAAAGAATTTTTTTCAAGAGAAAACTAATTCAACATATTTCCCTTTCAAGATATGATATGTATTTATCTCTTTTACGTGCAAGATTCACATGAAAGAAATGTTTCAAAAGAATAATAAAATAAATATATACATATTTATTTCCAAGAAAAATCAAAAGCATATTAGTTAAATTTTCAAGCATTCACACACATGTTTGTTTTCCAAGAAACTGAATGCATGTCTCTTTTTAAGTAACTCCAACACATTAGTGATATTTTTTGTGCATGCAAAGGTCATATTCCTTTTAAAGAAAATCCACTTAACCATTTATTTTGTATGCATTCTCTTTTCCATAAATGCAATAGCTATTGTTTTTTTTATGTTTTTTTTTTTGTGCATATTTATATGTTCTCTTTTCAAACAAATAGTTATTTTCTATGTGCCAAACAACACACATTTATTTCAGAAGTTGCCAAAATAAGCACTTACCTTTTCCAAAAAATATTTCAAAAATGCTATACGAAAATTAACACACAAGATTCACATATAATATTTCTAGAGATTCCCAGAGTTATTTATTTCTCTTACATAAAAAATTCAAATGTAATATTTTAAGAAAAATGATAGGGTTACTTAGATTTTATGCGAAAAAAAATCCTTTTTTTTCGCCTTCATACCTCATCCTTCATATTGGAAACTGTATTACTTCTCTTATTCAGACCACAAATGTCCTCTACCTAGCCTTCCTTCGAAGACCATAAATAGTGGTAGATGCAAAAAAATTAGTACACCCTATCATGAGCATCTACGGGTATCAAATAACTATCTAAATATTTCCATTTTTACGTATAGATAACTATCTATGAAGTTGTGCAACTAAGAAATTTTGAAAGCAGAACCAACATTTGATTTACCCAAAATATAAAGAAATCAGTGTTAAATAGGTGTTTAGAAAATGTAGGTGGGTTGACAGCTAGCTACGAACATCAGGCTCTAGAAGAACTAATGAATTTTCATTTGGAATCTAGATAGGTAGCCAAAATTTATCAGTGCCATGACATCACTCCTCACATAAAACCGACCCTCCAATTGATAACCAAACAAATGATAGTTGATGTTTGCGTCGAGGTTCCAATATTTTACTCTGCTATCGAAATAAAAATAGAAGTAGGTGTAAGCATTCAACTACTAATTCCTCCCCTATCTACCCTTAATTATTTAACTTCCATCTAATAAAGAATGATAAGGGGGTGGTTATCAGGGATCCATTTTACTTTAACCAAATTTTTATTCTTGATTCCTTTGAAAGATTTTATGGTATGGATGCTACATACTCCTCCCCTTAAAGACACCACCTTCCTCGGTGTTCATCATTAAATTTTACATATGACTTCTAACTGGAACCACCAAAATGGGTCCTTTCATTCAATGAAGGATTTTTATTTGTAGGAAGTGCTAGTAAGAAAAAACCTATTTTTTTGGCACTAATCATAAGCATTTACAACTACAAAGTCAAAAAAATTCTACTTTCCATCACTTGGCCATTATTAAAATTCATAGAAACAAAACACAATCTTTATACAAACTTACCGTTACTTACCAATTACTCTTGGAAGTCATGGTCACGTTTACACAAGTACTCTAATGACTTGATAGCCCAAAAACAAGCACCCGTAATCTATGACTAACAAATCCAACATATTCATACTCGTCACAACATTTTAAATCAAATGAAATAATTTTAACTATCAATAAATTATGTAATGTCAAGAAATATTTCAATCACAATACCTCTACAGTTTCTTAGAGAGAACCAACACTCTAATCATCAAAATGATAAATCACTGGAAAAACATGCACACTATCTTATCTTAATGCTAAATACATCCACACAGTACTTCTAAAAGTACTCAAAGAGCACCTAGCTCTTTAATCATAAAAAAAAATCAATAATTGGATCAAATGAATTCTATCTTAGCCCCTTCTAAAGACATTCAAAAGATTGGTAATACAATAAATGAACTTACACTTCCAGTAATTCCTTTCCGAACACTAAGATCCTTTCTTGTTAAGATGTACATATAATTATTTACATAAACACATAGAAAAATCATTTTTAACACAACACATAACTGATTAGTTAATGTGTTCTGCTATGGGAACCAAAATGGGTAACAGAATTTTCCTCCCAACCAATGGGAACCGATTTCCACAACCAGATCGAGTCATTTTCACATCCAAAAATGTTATATGACAGAGTCCAAACCAGGTCCATTCTAGAATTCCATTGGCCAACCAACTCAAGAATTCCAATGACCGCACAAGGTCAAATAAAGGATTCCTCTTGGAAGCATCCAACCTATTCCTTTGACAACATCCTACCTATGAGGAATTTGTGGGCCTCCTCCAATAGGCTCTAAAATCAATAGAGTTTCCTCGGGGTTTTTCCCCTCTTCACCATCTTGGAAAAATACTTTCCTTTACTGATATCATATATCTCTAGGGAGAGTAAATCCAAGTAGGCAAGCACCATCAAACCCTCTAGGCAGGAAACCACCATAAACCTTAGGTCTCATGGCCTTTCACAATTGTCTACAAATATCCATAACTATTTGGCATGTAAAATTTTCTTTTTGAACTCTTTCCCACAATAATTTACATAATGAACCATATGCATATTATCATTAAAATAGAAGAAAATTTATGTACACCATGCAATTATACTTGACCCTCAGCGTGAGTCCACAATATCTAGATTGGTAGGAAACATAACTTACATATATGTTGTATAAATTATGATTTTCCAAATAACATAATCATTCATATCATAAAATTATAATTTCTCATTTATGGTTGCAATTCACATTGCAACGTTTTACCTTCAAAGTTTTTCGTATTTCCATTAAGCTACCCTTGCTTTATTCTATCAACAACGTTAGTCATAAATAATTATTCGCTTTCACAATAATTTTAGTTTCACGCATACAATACTATTCTGCATAAAACTATATACATATATTCATTAATCTGTAAATGTCAATAACAATTAGGACAAAAATCAAAACATTTCCAATTCCCATAGTGCATTGTTACCAATAGATTGGTACATGAAGTAACTACCATATTCGTTTTTCTACAACTTGAGCTTAAACCAAATCCAATTCATGCATATAAGTTTTAATAGTTATTCCTACAACACTAACTAATTATCCATGACAAAAATCAATCAACAACTAGTTATTAGAGTCAAGTCTCACTACTCGACTCATGGTTTATTTTTAACATCGAGAGGGGTTATTTCAATGTCCTTTCAAAAAATTCTATCATCCTCTTCAAGGAAATTCCCCATCTTTTAATTCAAATATTTATTCTTTATCAATAGTGCAATATAATTTTATTCATGTATCATTAATATTTTTATATTGGAAAATATTGGTAGTTGATTCTCACTTTCCTTGGTGAGTGTTTAAGATTGTTCATAGGTGTAAGAGAGGTTTTAAGTCTTTTATCTGCATCAATATTCAAATTTTATAAACATAGTTTTGCAGCAGACTTTATTACTTACTACTCTTCATTGTGGTTATAAACATGAATCACACATCTCATGTCAAAATTATTCTACTACATATATCACTATGTAGATAGTTAGACTCATACATGAGCTAACGCCCACTAGTAGCATATCTCTAATTTTTTTTGTTTAACAATTCCCAAAGGTTCCAGTGTTGCAACCTTCAACTATGATACCACTTGTAACATCCCCCGGTAACCTCACATGAAAATGCAGGGACTTAGAATTTTTTTAGACAAATTACCAATGAGCAGCTATCCAAATCACTATTCTATATCCCTCGTTAACCATTAGATAGAATGTTCATAAGTACATAGTGTAACTTTAGTATAGGAATAGTAAGTTGCATAACCATTAACAAACACTCTTGTAGTATATTAACATAAACTATACCCTTGAATTATTTTCTTAGTTCCTTAATCTTGATTAGTTAGCCACATACTTGATATTGTAAACATCAGCTCATGCAAGGAATCCACATCATAAAAGTAGCACAACATGCAATCACATCATTAGACATTGATATACCCTAGAAACCTCATAGGGTGAAAACCAACAAACGTTTAATTTTATTATTAAACGCTTGTGAGGGTATTCACCCCTCACTCAATGGCTTATAAGGGAGTCCATCCCTTAAACATTGTCATAAAATATCACAAATAAATATAATTAAAATACAACATATCTAGATAAAATCTATTACAATCATCATGAAATTGTTTACCCACAAAAATCCACTCGTTATATCCTTGTGGCCTGGTTTTTCCATTAGTGGATCATCTCGCGGCTTGCACTCATTTGCATGGACCATAAGTTATTTACCTACCATGATGTTAAACATAATCTATGATTTTCACAAGTCACCATCATTTCCTATCATTGCTTCTGTCAACAATCTTTCATATCATAATTACATAAATAATTAATCACCCAATAATCAATCTTTAAATGCGATCATTTAACATATATTCATGTGAATACATGAGATGTACATATAATATCACAACATGTTTCTTCTGACAA
Source organism: Pinus albicaulis (assembly GCA_034641835.2). Taxonomy (NCBI): domain Eukaryota; kingdom Viridiplantae; phylum Streptophyta; class Pinopsida; order Pinales; family Pinaceae; genus Pinus; species Pinus albicaulis. The sequence continues at coordinate 293,818,350 of CM076569.1, forward strand.
CACTACTCATACATTAAGTATAAGAAAATAATTATCAAGCATGTCAAAATAAATACCACATTACTGTGACCCTTGTCACACAAACACACATTCTTTTCCAAAATAAAACCATTGTAACCATCCATTTTCATTTAAAGGATACTAGCATATCCTCTTTGATTTTATGTAATTGATAAATACCCACAGTACTAACTTTTCGCATGTAACTATGACATTTACAATTATTACTATTATTATAATACATAAAATTGCATGCTCCCTTCTAAGGGAAAGCTAACATGATAGATATCATTATCGTGCATGCAAATGCAAGTCCCTTTTCCAAAATCATATTTCCCAAGATAGAGCTATTTACAAATTCTATTGTATGCACAAAGACATGCTCTCATCTGAAAGAAAGCTAATGTGTTAGTCATTATTTCTTGTGTGCAGATATATGTATTTTACAAAGGGAAGCTAGTGCATTTATTGCATGCAATTAATTTTTTTCTTTCCAATATCTAACATAATAATTATTCTTTTTTGCACACAAATTCATGTTTCTCTTTAAAATATCTAACACAATAGTTCTATTTTTTTGCATGTAAGGAAAATATTTCTTTTCAGGAAACCTATCAAAATTTGACTATTCCTTATGCAAGAAATACATATCTCTTCATGAAGGAAGCTATCAAAATTAAAGATATACCCCTTTGCAAGGAATTAAAACCATGACTATTATTATTGCATAGAAATACATAATGTGAATACATAATCTTTCCCATAATAGCTAGTATTATAGCATGCAACCATAACCTTTTCCAAGGGAACTATCATTATAGCTATTATACTTGCATGCAAAAATAATACTTCCAAAAGGAATTGACATAAAAAATTTGACACTTTCATACAACTACATGTTCTTCTCCAACACAATGCTAATATGAAATATATTGTCTTTTGCAAAATAATATTTTTCAAGAGAAAAATAATTCAACACATTTCCCTTTCAAGATATGATATGTATTTATGTCTTTTGCGTGCAAGATTCACATGCAAGAATTATTTCAAAACAATATAAAAATAAATATATACATATTTATTTACAAGAAAAATAAAAATCATATTAATTAACTTTTCAAGCATTCACATGTATGTTTCTTTTCTAAAAAAGTGAATGCATATCTCTTTTCAAGGAACTCCAACACGTTAGTGATATTTTTCCTTTTAAAGAAAATATACTTAACCATTTATTTTGTATGATTTCTCTTTTACATAAATGCAGCAAATATTGTTTTTTATGTTTTTTTTTGGTGCATATGTATACATTCTCTTTTAAAACAAATAGTTATTTTCTATGTGCCAAACAACACACATTCATTTTAGAACTAGCCAAAATAATGATCGGAATTTGGATTAGGGGAAAAAATTTGGGTCAAAATGATTCGCATGATGATGATGTGCAACTGAAAGAAGTGCCATTGAAATGGTTTGGTAAGAGATCGTTAGATTTATTATCCAATTAAGGCTTTTCATGTATTTTATGATTCATATATTCTTTTCCTATTGAATGCATGTTGTATGTTTACGCCAAGAAGGTGATTGGAAGTAGAGTATGTTGACTCACTTTATAGCAACAATTTTTTTTCATTTTAGCTTTAAGTACATGTACATATGAATGGAGTTCTTGTACTTATGATTGTATTTGTGAGAGAGTTAAAGAATTGTATACAGGCATGAGAGTTTGTGTGTATGAACAGTGGAATTTTGATGGTTTCATTGTGCTTGAACATGCATGAGTAATTGACTTGTGTTGGTCGATTTCATTGTTTAACATGTATGTTGTTAACTTGAGAGTGTTGATCATCTACACATGCATGAGTGTCGGTTTGCGTTGGTCAATTGTGTGTTGCATGCATCTCATATCAACTTGGAAGAGTTTATTTTATCTCCAAATATGAAAGGGATATGTTTACGAATTGTTTCATGAAATGTGAAATTCATTTGTTTTGGGAAAAAAATCATCAAATTGTTACACATGTTTATGCTTTACTTGAGATTTATTCATTTGAAGAGGCGTGTTTTGTCGACTTGTGTTTGGTCGACAAGTTTTGACACCAAGATGTAAGAGTACATGGAGATGTTCAAATGATGTGAATTTTTTTTCTTTGAAGGAGCAAGAGGATATGTCATCAAGTTATGTTTCTTGCATGATGTGTTTTTCAAATACAAACAAAAACCATCAATATGAATATGCTGTGTTTGTGACAAGATGTCAAAAAAGTTTGCAGCCATTGTAGACCATTTTATGTGTTGACGCCAAGAAGATATGGAGATGGCAAATGCATTCTTCCAGACACTACAAGGAAAAGACCCTCTAGCGAAGGTTATAACAGAGGTTTTTAGTGTTATAAAATTGGCCAAAATTGTCAAAAACAATTTGCTACAACATCCATTTTCGGTAACGGAGGTTTTGACAGAGCTTTTAACGGAATTTAAATACAACTAAAAACATTTTTGCTGCTAGAGGTTATTACGGATGTTTTTCCCATCGGTGCACTAATTAGGTGTCAACACACTAGTACATTTTACAGTGAACACACCAGTACTGTAAACCTACCCAGCACCAAGACGAAAAAAAATTTAGGATGCCCCGGGGCATTTAGCAACGTCCCAGTGCGTGTCATCCAGATATTCGCCCTGGCGCGATCGAAGGTGTAGGCACTGGGCTGTTAAGGTTTAAAACTGCACCAGGTGCACTGTAGGTGAGACAACGCACTGGGACGTTCTAATTGGTATTTTTATTTGTACGGTGCCCATAGGTTGTATCAACGCATCGGTACATAGTATTATACAAACGCACCAGCACACAGTATTACACAAATGCACTGATCGTTCTAATTGGTATTGGTATTTGTGCGGTGCCCATAGGTCGTAAAAACGCACCGGTGAGCAGTGTCACATAAATGCACCGGTGCGAATTATCGCACAAACGCACTGAGTGTTATAATTAGTATTGGTATTTGTGTGGTTCCCATAGGTCATAGAAACACACCGGTGCACATTAGCATACAAACGCATCGGTGCACTGTAATTAACACACACCGGTGTTCATTTTGTATTTTTTAGAAACTTTGACCTGTGATAGTGAAATTATTGTGATTTTTTTAAATTCATTATTCATCAAAAGCCAAAACATATCTTATAACAGTATTCATATCAATCAAATTTTAATTACTTCATTTGAATGTGATGTTTGGATTAATTTTTTATAACATATCATAATTATTGTGTTTTTTTTAAATTCATTATTCATCAAAAGTAGACACATATCTTATAACAGTATTCATATAAATTAAATTGTTATTAGTGCTTTTTAAGGTGATGTTTGGATTAATTTGTCATATCATATCATCAAATTTCACATCTATTCATTATAATATTTAATCATCCATATATTTAATCAGTGATGTTACATTTCACAGCGACAATGGAGAACACAATGGAATAAATTAAAACATATTTTATATATATATATATATATATATATATATATATATATATATATATATATATATAAGATACTTTTTCATACAAAATGGGACAAATATTGGTATCCCTTTGTCTTTCACTGGGACATTGGGACACTATAAGACAACAAATGTCTAATTTCAATGCGACAAATATTTCAAAAATACAATGTCTTCGCTTTGATATCCAAACATAATGATCATCATTCTTGTTTGAATTGTTGTCACTGCCGTGAGTCATCTATGATGACTTGCCATTTTGAATGTGTTTTTCACAGTGTTGATTGTTTTCTTATTCTTCACCTACCATCTACAAACATAAAAATAAATGGTAATGATTGTATATACATTGGTGAGAATAATGAAAATTGAATATTAAATAATATACATCACTTTAAATCGAAAAGAAATGGCGTATCGTAGCAACAAATGACTCATGAACTATACACATTCTTTAAAAACCAAATTTCATGCCATCTTTCAACATTTCATTTGTTGGCGCGGTTCCATACTTTATTTCCTGCAAGTTTTATACCCCATAACAAATCATATATTTAATATAAAAGATTTTTTTGTTCTATTAATTATAGATAGAGCTAAGTAAAAAAATATCGATATATGCTTACAAATTCCACAATTAATTTATGATATGCCAACATATACTGACAGCCCATATTTAACACAATGTCAATCAATTCGTCTAATGGTTCTTCTTTGTATGTTCGCATTTGTTCGAAGACATTCAATGATGATTGTTGTAAAAAAACTTAAAATATACAAAAATGAAATCTAGTTAAGTTGTTATAAGGAAGTAAAAATTACTCACAAACTTAGATATCAACCCTGTTCTTCCTTGTCATCCTGTTTTATGTGTTGAATGGGTTCCATTTTCTTTATTTTCTGCAAAAAATACTTGAAAATTAATATTTAATGCTAAATTGTTTATTTATTGTACCTAATCGAAAAATTAAATGATTACATATTACATTTGAAGCACGTTTTTGTTTAGATGGCTCCTCATGCGATGAAATTATGTCCATTTCTGTGACCATCTCCTTGTACACCCTTTTCGAGATTCCTACTGGCATATTTCTGATATCAGCTCATTCATCGTTTCAGATTTTCATAATCTTCCTGAAAATGTAACATGAAAATAAACTATTTAATTTTTATATTGATATATGAAAAGTAAATATAACAAAAGTGATATTTACAAATGATTGTTTTCTAGTAATATATACATACAATTCTAGAAAAACATTTAAAGGAATATTACTTTTTCATTCCTTCTTTTTTTTTGTACGTTTTTTCTATTAAAAGTCTCACATGTCTCATTGACCAATTATCTGGAAGCTCGTCCTATAGTTAGATAAAATTTGGTTCTTGGAATCATTGGTGTTATCTCAAAATCAAACCCTGATAGGCTGCTGATCAAGAAGACTCTAAGTAAATATTTCAAACCAAACTTTTAGTTGAGGCTTAGCCTCCTCAACCTGAGAGGGCTCTCTCAATAGGTTTATGATTTTCAAATAAGGATTAGATGGCTAACTCTATGAGTAAAAAGGATAAAAATGGATAATTGGTTGTACTACTAATCAACAAACATCTATTTGGCTTATGGATTCAAGTGTGTTTTCACAAAACATGAGTATCGGCTTCATATGGAAGTTAGGGCATTTCAGGGTTTAGATGCATCAACAGAACAGTAGGACAAAAAATAAACACAGTTCATGAACATATGAAGGAAGTTAGAGCACCTTCAATGAATTATAAGTAACATACATTCATGCCACTACAAGTAATTGAAAGAGGAAAACCATGAGAATATTCAAACATCAATAACCCTTTCCGAATCCTGAGTGATGAAACCAATATCTCTGTATTTGTAATGTTCCAAAATTGGAATTTTCTACAACAATAAGAATACTTTTAGGTATTATAAAATTTAAGAACAGAAGTTAATCAACTCATGTAATTTTTTTTAACACATAGCCATCATAAAAACAATCACTGCAACAAACTATGCATTTATACAGTTCACCGAGTGGGGAAAACCAGCTATTTTTGCCTCAAAAATGCTATTTTCTGAATATTGAGTTAAAACAGTGAAAATTAATGGTTTTTTACCTTATAATGGACAATATAGGACATTCATGCAAAATATTTTCAGAAACAAATGCCTTTAACTTAGTTAAACAAGCCTCACATGCTCAAGACAGCTTAAAATTGCCAAAACCCCAAGAATGCCAAAATGCCGGAGCAGCTGCACAAGTGAATGCATAGTTTAAAGAGATGTTAACTTAGAAAATAGAAAAATATGACTCATATTTTTATTATAATACTCAATGATGTACAAAATCAGAGATCGAATCTCTTTTACACAAATCCAAGAAGACCCAGAAAGGATTTCTTGACAGAAAAGATATACAAGCGAAGCTGCTGCAAAATATATGGTTGAATAATTTTGTATGGTTGAAGCTCTAAAAAATATGTCTGAACATGCAAATAGATGGCTGTAGATCCTTCCTCTATCTTTCCCAAAGAAATACTGATCCTCCTCTTGCGAAACTAGCTCCTCAAAATGGGGTTTTAACCCCTTGTACTGCACACCCTAAGAAATAACGTAGTTTTCTGAAGGGAATGTGTTTTCCTGAAGGTATATGCTTGGCCCAACACCAAGTAGTGGAAAATTTAGATCAGAAACCTCCTCTTATATTTCTCAAGCAAGATCTCCAAGAAAGAGTAGGGAATCCCCACCCGGGTAAACCCTTGCACTAAGCAGTGCAGCAACTTAGCTAAACAGCTAAGTATGTTGAAAATCTAAGCAAACCTCATGAAAATATAATCTCCAATATTTCCATATGCTTTCCATCTCCTTCATTATATAATTGATGAGCTTCCTCACCAAGGGTCCCACCCACTATGAGGTTGCTTCCATGCAAAGGCTTCTCCATAAAAACTGCGATGTATAACAAGATGGTTCAATACATCTAGACAGTTTTGTTGACTTGGTAAAACTTGAACTTGCCCACATATTTTAGGCCTTGTTCACACATGTGGATGCTTGAACTGGTTATTACATGATCCCCTTTTACGTTAGGAAGGATTTTTATTCATACTTGAGCAAATTATGAGCCTCCTTGCTCAATTATTCATTCATCTAGATTCCAAAAGAAAATTGTAATATTCCTATTAGCTGAAGTTAAATTAGGAATATTACAGTCTTCCCCTCCCAAATGTTGCTTGTCCTCAAGCAACTACAAGGGTGCTGCAAAATCTCCCCTCTTCCTCTTGTGGCCCTCTCATCCCATAGTCTCCTCCATTGCTTCAGAATTTCTGTAAACATTCCATCTCCCAATGGCTCCTCCCAAAGGTGCAAGTTGGCCTTTGGTGAATAAACCCAATGGCTCTCCTCATGAAATAGTGGAAGGTGGTTGTGGAAACCTTCTTGCTGAACCATGGCCTTCTCAAGAAGAAAATGATGACAATCATGGGGAATTTCATCATCAATGGAGGTCTTCCTCCTCCATGCTATCATCCAAATAAAATGAATCACCCTCCATCTTGGTAATTCATAGAAAAGCTTCTACCAAGTTCTCATGAGAAGTATGCCCCAAGTGCTCCAACCAAACATATGGTCCACATCATAAGGAAACAAGTAGTATGCAATGGTGGCCATATAGTTTTCCATGCTCCCCTTGGAACATGTAGTGCAAAAAAATTAGGGACTCTCTTCCCCCAAATACACATCCAAAAAGTGTGTCTCTCTTCCAACCATGCCTCCAACAAAGATAAGAACATCTTCAACATGTGGGAGCATAAGTAAGATCATGCTAGCTGCCATCCAGCGCAGTTTTCCTCCTAACTGCCATAGGACATGATATGACAAGCATTCTCCCCAACACTTCTTGCTGCCTCATCCTTCTTGCATGTTTGGAGAAGGTGTATGATGGTTTGTGTTAAGGAATCACACCATGAAGAGTACATCACCCCTCCAAGACCTCCCAAGGAATGGTTGTCATCACCATTGTTCATGGCCCAAAGTGGCTCATGAAGCCTATGAGAAAAAGTGCCCCCTTTTGGAGCCAAGAATTGCACATGAGTATTAAGAAAATACAAGCATATAATAGATACATCAGGATATTCAGCAATACAATGTTTGTTATACACTTGTTTAAAATCAGCAAGGTAGCTCATGGATGAGCTCCCTCTCACACTCAATGAATAAGGAGATGATAATGATAACTCTTCCCAAGAGCTATGTTCCTCCTCAACCAAAAAATGATTCATGCACTTACTCATATGAGAGTGCATCTCCTCCTTGAAATTCTCCCACATAAATCCATTTAAGATAGCATGACATGTTTTAATGAAACTAGTGGGACTTGAAAGCAAGACCTCATAGATTGTGTTAAGTAGTTTTTCCTTGAGCTTGGAATCTTTAGTTAAGTAGATCTGATCATGAACATGAATGATTCCATTAACTAATGTATAATTTCTAGCCATTTCTCTCCCATCAAGAACCTTACATGTGAATAGGTCCTTGGAATATTCCATCAAGAGTTGGGACTCCCAATAATGGTCTAGACTCCCCAACATTGACAGCGATGTAGAAATCTGAAATGATGCATTTTTCATATGATGGCTCTCCACCTTGACATGCTTGATGTCAAAGTCCCATGTTGGAGTATTCCCAACCTTATTTTTTTACCCCTCTTGTAGTTGATATTGCTCAAGACAATATTGGAGTTTAGGAAAGTCACCCTTCCCTTGAAAGGTTCTCTTTCTCAAAAACTTCCACCTCTTTGCTCCTGCATGCAAAAATGAAACTATTTCTTTGTTATGTTCAGAATTATTCATTATATATTGGAGTATCCTTTGCTGCCCCAATGTTATGGAATAGCCTCTTGATACTATGCTCATATCAGCACAAATTTCTGAATCTATCCCCTCCAACACAAATAGATGAATGGAAGAAAACAAGGTCAACTTCAGAAATTTGCCTAGCCTTCAATCAATGGTGTTCAGCACTGTAGTGGCTCCTTCCAAGGTTACCTCTTTAAAAAAATATGTTTCTGCTGCATATAGTTGAGAGAACACTTTAGTTTCCCTCCTATCAGGAGGTCTTCTTACTGAAATGCCTCCTGGCAAAGAGGCATCAAGGCATAGAGTAGGATGTGAATGTAGGTGGACAGATTTTCCCCTACCTTAGTTGCATGGGTCCTCTTGGCTTATTTTTTCTTCCAAGCTATGAAATAGAGAAGGGTTCATGCTCTTTATCTCATGATGCCATTCCTCCTCTTTTCCTCCTCCTATATTCAAGATCCCATCACTTGGCAATGAAAGTACATGCTGCTCATGTGTTATGCCAAGATCTCTATGTGTGAGACCTTTTGGAACTCTTTGCAATAGTGCAAGAGTTTCTTTTCTTGGATCAAGTGCTCCCTTCTCTTCTCCATGAGGTTCTTGAGGTGCCCTTGTCATGACTGCATTATTCTCCCCTGCCTTCCCTCTCTCTTCTTCAATAGTTGAAGTTGCCTTATCTTCAACAAGAGACCTCAAATCTTGGTCTTCTTTTGAAGAAGGAATCTTCATGTCTTTCCTTTGAGAAGAAAGCCCTTCATCCAAAGGAGATATTTCCCTTGGAAAATAATCAAACAATCTCACATCCTCTTCATTGGTTTTCATAAATGGAGTTGGATTTATAGATCCTCCCAACTCATGCAAAAATTTTGTTTGATTTGGTTTGATAGTTGCAATAGAAGATATTTCACATGAAATATCATCAAACCTCTTTACTAATATTTTAATGAAATTTTCATAAGTAGATGTATTTTCATTCTTTAAGGAAAATGATTCAAACAACCACCAAGAATAGGCCTTACCCTCAAAATGTAGCACTGTTACTTTGATGGCCTCAAATTTTGAAACTTGATGTTGTTGCACAAATGTGTCTAGCTCCTTCACCCAAGCACTAGTTGGACATAGAGGTGATCCATAAAAAGTGGATAGAAATAATCTACCCTCACCTTTCTTCTTTCTCCTTTTGCTCTTTTCCTCCTTCATTTGGCAAAACCCTTGGAATTTCAAGTGACCTTTGAACTCCTTAGATTGATCTTCATATTCCCGCAAATAATCACCAAGAGTATCTTTCTTTGGCACATCTCCTTTCTTCCTCTTCATAAAGAAATTGCTGATAGAACGTGGTAGATATGATGATATGGCTGAGTGCTCATATCCAAAATATGAGGACTTAGAATCTTCCTCCTGTATAGATTTTGTTGAGGGATCTTCATGTGTTTCCCTCCTCATTTCTTTGATGCCTTTGCTTTTGCCCTGCAGATTTGTCAAGAGAATTTTTGAGAATCTCCTTTCTCTATAAAAAAAGGGTTTGCTCTGATTTCTTCTGCAAATATCCTCCTCCCCATGATAATACTCCATAATTCTTGGGCTCACAGACTGAGCCAAGATTGTTGCTTCGATACCACTGTAATGTTCCAAAATTGGAATTTTATGCAACAATAATAATACCTTAAGGTATTATAAAATTGGAGAATAGCAAGTAATCAACTCATGTAATGTATTTGAACACATGGCCATCATAAAAAAAATCACAGCAACAAACTATTCATTTATACAGTTCACCGAGTGGGGAAAAGAAGTTATTTTTGCCTCAAAAATGCTATTTTCTGAATATTGAGTTAAAACAGTGGAAAATAACGGTTGTATCCCTTAGAACGGACAATGTAGGACATGCATGCAAAAAAATTTCAGCAAAAAATTCCCTTAGCTTAGTTAAAGAGGCCTCCCATGCTCAAGACAACTTAAAATTGCCAAAACCCCAGGACTGCCAAAATGTCGGAGCAGCTACACAAGTGATTGTGCAGTATAAAGAGAGGTTAACTCATTAAATAGATAAATATGACTGATATTGTTATTATAATACTCAATGATGTATAGAATCAGAATTCTAATCTCTTTTACACAAATCCAAGAAGACCCGACAAGGATTTCTTGACGGAAAAGATATACAAGAGAAGATGCTGCAAAATATGTGGCTGAATAATTTTGTATGGCTTAAGATATAAAAAATATGGCTGAAAATGCAAATAAATGGCTGTAGATGCTTCCTCTAGCTTTCCCAAAGAAAGGTTGATCCTCCTCTTGGGAAACTAGCTCCTCAAAATGGGGTTTCAAACCCTTTCACTGCACACCTTAAGAAATAACACATTTTTCTGAAGGGAATGTGTTTTTTCCAAAGGTAGATGCTTGGCCCAACACCAGGTAGTGGAAAATTCATATCAGAAACCTCCTCTTATATTTCTCAAGAAATATCTCCGAGAAAGAGTAGGGAATCCCCACTCGGGTAAACCCTTGCACTAAGCAGTGCAACAACTTAGCTAAACAGCTAAGTATGCAGGAATTCTAAGAAGACCTCATGAAAATATAATCTCTAATATTTCCATATGCTTTCCATCTCCTTAATTATATAATTGATGAGCTTCCTCACCAAGGGTCCCACCCACTATGAGGTTGCTTCCATGCAAAGGCTCCTCCACAAAAACTGCGCTGTCCAACAAGATGGTTCAATGCATCTAGACAATTTTTTTGAGTTGGTCAAACTTGACCTTGCCCACATATTTTATGCTTTTTTCACACATGTGGATGCTTGAACTGGTTATTACATGATCCCCTTTTACATAAGGAAGGATTTTATTTGTACTTGAGAAAATTATGAGCCTCCTTGCTAAATTATTCATGCATCTAGATTCCAAAATAAAAATTTAATATTCCTATTAGTTGAAGCTAAATTAGGAATATTATATTCTCCCCCTCCCAAATGTTTCTTGTCCTCAAGCAACTGCAAGGGTGCTTCAAAATCGCCCCTCTTCCTCTTGTGGCCCTCTCATCCCATAGTCTCCTCCATTGCTTCAAAATTTCTGTAAAAATTCCATCTCCCAATGGCTCCTCCCAAAGGTGCAAGTTGGACTTTGGTGAATAAACCCAATGGATCTCCTCATGAAAGAATGGAAGGTGGTTGTGGAAACCTTCTTGCTGAACCATGGTCTTCTCAAGAAGAAAATGATGACAATCATGGGGAATTTCATCATCAATGGAGGTATTCCTCCTCCATGCTATCATCCGAATAAAATGAATCACCCTCCAACTTGGTAATTCATAGAAACGCTTCTCCCAAGTGCTCATGAGAGGTATGCCCCAATTACTCCAACCAAACATATGGTCCGCATCATAAGGAAACAAGTAGTATGCAATGGTGGCCATATAGTTTCCCATTCTCCCCTTTGAACATGTAGTGCAAAAAATGTAGGGACTCTCTTCCCCCAAAGACACATCCAACAAGTCTGCCTCTCTTCCAACCATACCTCCAACAAAGATAATAACATCTTCAGCATGTGGGAGCATAAGTAATATCATGCTAGCTGCCATATACAATAAGGGAGAAGGGCAATGGTCCCTCATGTGAAACCAACGCAGTTTTCCTCCTAACTGCCATAGGATATGATATGACAAGCGTTCTCCCCAACACTTTCTTGCTGCCCCATCCTTCTTGCATGTTTGGTGTTAAGGAATCACAACATGAAGAGTGCATCACCCCTCCAAGACCTCCCATGGAATGGCTGTCATCACCATTGTTCATGGCCCAAAGTGGCTCATGAAGCCCATCAGACTAAGTGCCCCCTTTTGGAGCCAAGACCTGCACATGAGTGTTAAGAAAATACAATTATATAATAGATACATTAGGAGATTCAACAATACAATGTTTGTTATACACTTTTTTAAAATTAGCAAGGTAGCTCATGGATGAGCTCCCTCTCACACTCAATGAATAAGGAGATGATAATGATAAATCTTCCCTAGATCTATGTTCCTCCTCAACTAGAAAATGATTCATGCTCTTACTCATATGAGAGTGCATCTCCTCCTTGAAATTCTCCCACATAAATCCATCTAAGATAGCATGACATGTTTTAATGAAACTAGTGCGACTTGAAAGCAAGACCTCATAGATTGTGTTAAGTAGTTTTTCCTTGAGCTTGGAATATTTAGTTAAGTAGATCTGATCATGAACATTAATGAATCCATTAACTACTGTATACTTTCCAACCATCTCTTGCCCATCAATAACCTTACATGCGAATAGGTCCTTGGAATATTCCATCAAGAGTTGGGACTCCCAATAAGGGTCTAGACTCCCCAACATTGACAGCATTGTAGAAATATGAAATGATGCATTTTTCATATGATGGATCTCCACCTTGACATGCTTGATGTCAAAGTCACATGTTGGAGTATTCCCAACCTTATTTTGCTGCCCCTCTTGTAGCCAATATTCCTCAAGACAAAATTGGAGTTTAGGAAAGTCACCCTTCCCTTGAAAGGTTCTCTTTCTCAAAAACTTCCACCTCTTTGCTCTTGCATGCAAAAATGAAACTATTTCTTTGTTATGTTCAGAAATATTCATTATATATTGGGGTATCCTTTTCTGCCCCAAAGTTATGGAATAGCCTCTTGATACTATGCTCATATCAGCACAAATTTCTGAATCTATCCCCTCCAACGCAAATAGATGAATGGAAGAAAACAAGGTCAACTTCAGAAATTTGCCTACCCTTCCATCAATGTTTTTCAGTGCTGTAGTGGATCCTTCCAAGGTTCCCTCTTTAAAAAAATATGTTGCTGCTGCATATAGTTCAGAGAAAACTTTCGTTTCCCTCTAATCAGGAGGTCTTCCTCCTGAAATGCTTATTGGCAAAGAGGCATCAAGGCATAGAGTAGGATGTGAATGTAGGTGGACAGATTTTCCCCTACATTTGTTGCATGGGTCCTCTTGCCTTCTTTGTTCTTCCAAGCTCTGAAATAGAGAAGGTTTCATGCTCTTTATCTCATGATGTCATTCCTCATATTTTCCTCCTTCTATCTTCAAGATCCCATTACTTGGAAATGAAAGTACATGCTGCTCATGTGCTATACCAAGAGCTCTATGTGTGAGACCTTTTGGAACTCTTTGCAAGAGTGCAAGAGTTTCTTTTCTTAGAGCAAGTTCTCCCTCCTCTTATCCATGAGGTGCTTGAGGTGCCCTCGTCATGACTGCGTTATTCTCCCCTACCCTCCCTCTCTCTTCTTCAATAGTTGAAGTTACCTTATCTTCAACAAGAGACCTCAAATCTTGGTCTTCTTTTGAAGAAGGAATATTCATGTATTTCCTTTGAGAAGAAAGCCCTTCATCCAAAGGAGATATTGCCCTTGGAAAAGCATCAAACAAGCTCACCTCCTCTTCATTGTTTTTTAGAAATGGAGTTGGATTTATATATCCTCCCAACTCATGCAAAAGTTTTGTTTGATTTGGTTTGATAGTTGCAATAGAAGATGTTTCACATGAAATATCATCAAAACTCTCTACTAATATTTTAATGAACTTTGCATAAGTAGATGTATTTGAATTCTTTAAGGAAAATCATTTAAACGGCCACCAAGCATAGGCCTTACCCTCAAAATGCAGCACTGCTACTTTTATGGCCTCAAATTCTGAAACTTGATGTTGCTGCACAAAGGTGTCTAGCTCCTTCACCCAAGCCTAGCTGGACATAAAGGTGATCCATCAAAAGTGGATAGAAAGAATATACTGTCACCTTACTTCTTGCTCCTTGTGCTCTTTTCCTCCTTCATTCGGAAAAACCCGTGGAAGTTCAAGTGACCTTTGAACTCCTCGGATTGATCTTCATATTCCTGCAAATAATCACCAAGAGTATCTTTCTTTGGCACATCTCCTTTCTTCCTCTTCATGAAGAAATTGCTGATAGAACGTGGTAGATATGATGATATGGCTGAGTGCTCATATCCAAAACATGAGGACTTAGAATCTTCCTCCTATATAGATTTTTTTGAGGGATCTTCATATGTTTCCCTCCTCATTTCTTTGATGCCCTTGCTTTTGCCCTGCAGATTTGTCAAGAGAAGTTCTGAGAACCTCCTTTCTCTAGAAAACAAGGTTTTTTCTGATTTCTTCTGCAAATCTCCTTCTCCCCATGAGAAGACTCCATAATTCTTGGGCTCACAGGCTGAGCCAAAATTGTTACTTCGATACCACTATAATGTTCCAAAATTGGAATTTTCTGCAACAATAAGAATACCTTAAGGTATTATAAAATTAGAGAACAGTAAGTAATCAACTCATGTAATGTGTTTGAACACATAGCCATCATAAAAAAAAATTCACAGCAACAAACTATGCATTTATACAGTTCACCAAGTGGGGAAAAGCAGTTATTTTTTCCTCAAAAAAGCTATTTTCTGAATATTGAGTTAAAAAAATGGAAAATAATCATTTTGTACCTTAGAATGGAAAATATAGGACATGAATGCAAAATATTTTAAGAAAAAAATGCCTTTAGCTTAGTTAAACAAGCCTCCCATGCTCATGACAACTTAGAATTGCCAAAACCCCAAGACTGCCAAAATGTCGGAGCAGCTGCACAAGTGACTGCGCAGTATAAAGAGAGGTTAACTCAGAAAATAGAGAAATATGACTGCTAGTGTTATTATAATACTCAATGATGTACAAAATCATAGATCTAATCTATTTTACACAAATCCAAGAAGACCCGGCAAGGATTTCTTGACAAAAAAGATATACAAGAGAAGTTGCTACAAAATCTGTGGCTGAATAACATTGTATGGCTGAAGCTCTACAAAATATGGCTGAGCATGCAAATAAATGGCTGTAGATGCTTCCTCTAGCTTTCCCAAAGAAATTTTGATCCTCCTCTTGGGAAACTAGCTCCTCAAAATGGGGTTTCAACCCCTTCCACTGCACACCTTAAAAAATAACGCAGTTTTCTGAAGCGATTGCATTTTTACTGAATTTAGATGCTTGGCCGAACACCAGGTACTAGAAAATTCAGATCAGAAACCTCTTCTTATATTTCTCAAGCAAGATCTCCAAGAAAGAGTAGGGAATCCCCACCCGGGTAAACCTTTGCACTAAGCAGTGCAACAACTTAGCTAAACAGCTAAGTATGCAGGAAGTCTAAGCAGACCTCATGAAAATATAATATTCAATATGTCCATATTCTTTCCATCTCCTTCATTATATAATTGATGAGCTTCCTCACCAAGGGTCCCACCCACTATGAGGTTGCTTCCATGCAAAGGCTCCTCCACAAAAACTACGTTGTCCAACAAGATGGTTCAATGCTTCTAGATAGTTTTGTTGACTAGGTCAAAATTGACCTTGCCCACATAGTTTAGGCCTTGTTCACACATGTGGATTCTTGAACTGGTTATTACATGATCCCCTTTTAAATTAGGAAGGATTTTTATTCATACTTGAGCAAATTATGAGCCTCCTTGCTCAATTAATCATGCATATAGATTCCAAAATAAAAATTTAATATTCCTATTAGCTGAAGCTAAATTAGGAATATTACAGTATTAATATAAAAACACAGTTTTAGCTACAACAAAACAGTATGCTCGTTAATGAAAATTTCCAACCCTATGCAATTCGACTTCTTGTCTCTTATAGAGTCATCATTACATTCTTGGATTCTCTCCAAACACTTGAGAAAAATTTGAATTTTCTAGCTTGACACCTATCAACTGCTAAAACAAACTTTTAATTACATCTGACAGTTAAACTGTCTGTTCTAGAGTCCTAATACAACTAGTATTAAAATTATTTATTATAACTTAACCACCCTATCTAAACATTAAATCTTCTATCTAATCGATGCTCCTCCTAAAATTTGACCTTGATGTTGTCCATCTCCTTGATGTTAGATTGTATTGATTTGCCTCTTATCTGCCCTGAAAGATAGGAACATGCTCCCTACAAAATAGCTATAGTGCTTCATTTATGTTTCTTCAAACCATCTGTTGACCAACTTGTGCTAAAAAACATGTGGCAATGTTTTATTAAACTCATGTGACTTCGCCCTTCCAGCTGTGCCCAAACCAAAATTTTGAAGGAGTGCCAAAACTATTAACATTGCTGCGCTACAAAACTGTCTGCTATTTCCGTAGCGCAGAAATTTACCTTTGAAAAATTCACTTGGAACCTTCATTTTTCTATGTTTTTCCATTGGATCTTCACTTGTGATCTTTATACATTCTTCAGCAGCATTAAGGTTTAAAAAACAAGCCCTTTCACCCTTTTAAACCTTGCAAAATTGTTCAAACTACATCCTACAGCACTTTCGTAGCCCGCTATGAAACTATTGTGCATGACATCACAGCTTTTTCCAAAATTCTAAGTTTCAAACCTTTACTTCCATCCTTCCAGTTATATATAAGCTCTCATAATCAACAAAAATCAACTCTGAACTACTTTCAAAAATCAAATCTTCACACATAACCCCAAAAATGTGTTAGGAGATGTCACTTATTGTTTACATTCATTTTTGTGGTGGTTGATCTTCAAGCTTTGCTATCTGTATTTCAAGATCTTCAACCTGCCTTTTAAGCCTTCTATTATTAGCTCTTAGTTTGGTATTAACCATCCTTATGAAATTTTCTTCCTTGATTGCAGGGACGGTCCATATGTAGAATTGATCCTGATTGTTAATTGACTCAATGTTTGAAACCTTTTCTAGCTCCCACAGACCTTTCAACCTCTCAAAGTTTGACCTCTCTATACCATGCATTCTCACTTTCTTCTTAAATTTATCAATTTCAATGTTTGCAAGTCTCAGTTTGTATTTAACCTCCTCATAACTACTCTTTTCTCTTTAAGTATTAAAAACTCTATTTCTATCTTCTTCAAGCATTGGAGATGATATATTTATAGGTTCTTCAAAAACATTTGCATCATCACCTCCTGTTTGGTCTATCTCCATGTATGGATGCTGCAATTTCTTAGACTTCCTAGTCAAGCGTTTTCTAGGCTTAAAGACAAACTATGACACTTCATCCTCAAAATCTAAATTTTTGGATGTTTTCAATTTCTTTGATTTGCCACCTATATCCAGTTTGATGAAATCTGCTTGAACCAGGGGAGACTCTTCAATGTCAATAGCTTGTAATATATCATTCAAGTCACCTATTAATTCCAATTTTTCATCTATGACCACAGCCTTACCCTTCTCATTTGACCTTTGACTCCTATTCAACTTCTTCTGAGTTGTTTTACTAGTTGACTATTCCTGAATTGTTTCTTTGACATGAGTTCTCTTCTTTTGTGCATAATTGAGGAGTCCTTTGGATATTCAGTGATGTGTTTATCATTGGTTCCTTAACCTATTTCCTGGGCTTAAGCTTGACAAACCTCCTTAATTTTGTTTCTGTAGGTTCAGTAACCTTTGATGGAGATGTTTCTTTGACTTGAGGGCTAGCACCTGTTCCTTCAACCCCTATTCCACTCAAAAAGAGAAATGCAGACCATTATCTATTCACTTTCTGAAGCTCATGCAAAAATATTAACTTGACTAGACCATGATGAAATAATGAGGTTTCACATGCCTGAGTTTTCATCTGTACTTTGTCTGCCATCTTGGCTAGACTTCGAAATAGAAAGAAAGGTAAGTATAGAGAGATTATTCTTGTGAAATGCAATAAGAGTTTAAAGAGGTAAGTGTACACCTTGTGGTATCTCCCTTCACAAGTGAAGTACCTTTGGATGTTATAGAGCAGATTGGAAAATGCATCCTTGACATAACTTCTTGGCACAACCTTGTTCAAATCAGTATCCATAAACTCTGGTTTCAAAAAGATTTTGCAGGGTTGCATTTCAAACCTAAAATTATTGAACCATTTATCTTCCCCCCTTGGAATTTCTATGACTGCTGATATAACTTCAAGAGAAATTGGTAAATTGAGAAAACCAACCTTTGTGCTTGACCCTGTGAAGTTCATAGCAAACTCTTAGGTAACCTGATTATGCCCTCCTTGAAGCTTTTTGCAGAACCTCCAACGCCCTACCTTCTTGAAGGCTTCTTCAACAGATTTATCTCTTGTGAGAGCTTCTAAACCTTCAGGTTCTGTTCTCAGACAGTGACCAGACCTGTGATTTATCTTTTCTTCTGTCATCTTCTCCTGAAAACCCTATGTCTTTAGCAAACCTGTAATAGACCTCCTTGTTGGATGACCTGGCTCGCTTGATTAGAAATCCCGCTTCAGCCAGCAATTATTTTCAAACTCACTTGATTAGCAAGTATCAAAAATGCTGACATAACATTAATTGGGTTCAGCCTCACTTGATTGAAATTATGCCTTTCTTGAAAACTTAAGGAGAAATTTGGTTTCTTATCATGAGATTCTCTTTCAAACAATGGATATGCATGCAATGTTTTCTTTTCATGAGACAAAATCGATGATAACCAACCCTTTTTCAATTTTGAAAAGGACCAATGACAAATGACCCCTAAAAACTCTCATACTGATTTCACAATTGTTTTGGATGGTTGCATGCGTGAGGAATAATCCGTGGACTGACACCTAATCATGAAAATTTAACCAAAATTGATGGATGTGACAGGTAAACCGAAAAATTTCGAATCCCCGATTTTGTAGCGCTGGTAATGTGATTTCAGGATTTTGCGCTATGAAAAGACCAGCTTTTTCGTAGCGCAGAAGTAGTTTTTTACACTGAGTGCGCTACGAAAACGTGGTTTAGTGGCTTATTAAAAAAAAAATTAAAAAGACTTAAAATATGGTTTTCAAAAAGTGGTATGAGACTTCTAAAAAGTAAAGCAAGGTTTATAAACTTTATTTGGTGATGAAATGAGACTTGTAACCTATGGCTTAGACCCTATAAAATATAAAAATGACTTGAACCCTATCTAATACCATGACTTAGGAGCAAGTATAAACTGACCAAGTTTAGAAAATTTTAATAGTGATAGCAATTGGATTGATATTTATATTGTAAGTGGAAATAACATATATACATTCGTTCCACTAGATCCCTCAAAGTTTTGTAAAAGTTTGCCCCCCTTTCGTTAACCTCCAACACCACTCTAGATGAGCTAAGGAGCAATTCATTTTCATTTGCATGTTCTATTTTTTTTTTCTTAGAACACCATTCCTTTTCTGAGTTGTTGGTCTCTATAGAACATTAAACATAGTGAATTAATAGATTGTTGGAAACATGTTATCTAATATTTTTAAGTATATTATTAATGAAAATTAAAAAAAAAAAACTCATATTGGATCGATAATATTTTTTTATTCACCTGATTCATCCTTTTGCAATTTTTCCATCAAGCTTTTATGCTCTTCTGGTCTTAGATCAGAAATAATCTTATCGAGCTTTGTCATTTTTTGAATCTTCGTGATACACAGTAAAAAATACATATTAGTTAAACTTAAATAATTTACAAAGAACTTGCATTTTTTTCTTTCCTTGATGTGCTATCAGTATTTTTGTTACTTGATCTCTTGTCATCCATTTCTTTATTAATATGAAACCTTTACCATACCATTCATTAATATATTTTAGAAGTAAATCATAAAATTTAAGGTTAAGAATAAAAAAAATCAGGAAAACGATGTGCCTTTAATGATGTATGCACCAACGTCGATGCGTCGTGTTCTTATAAATGCACCACCAAGACAATAGAAACACCGTAGGGTGCTCTCTGTCAACAAGGAGAACCAATGCGTTATATGTTAACCAGCGCACCAATTAACACAGACAAATTAATAAAAATACTATAGTGTTAGTTTTTGTAACATATGATGTCGTGGAGGGGGAGGTACAACATATTCTTATAAATGCACCACGAAAACAAGGGACCACCGTACGATGCTCTCTTTCAATAAGGAGAACCGATGCGTTATATGTTAAACAGTGCACCTATTAACGTAGACATAAAATAAAATAAAAAATATTTTTGTCAAACAGTACGTGTGCGGTGCACTATAATGAAATAGCAGACCGGTGCTTTGTTTAACATATGGCGCATGGATTATATATATATATACATTTAAATTGTTTTTATCAAACAGTACATGTGCGGTGCGTTGTGATAAAAAAACACACCAGTGCACTAGTTTACACAGGGCACACCGATTAACATTAGGGGAATTTTGAGGTCTAAAATGGGCCTCCTAAGGAAATTATAAAATAATAGTGGAAATAATAAAATAATATTTGATTACATCATCAAATTTTAGAGGGAAAAAAAGAAAAAACTATCCATAGCTGCACCTATCTCCCAAAGGTTTACGGAGTATTTCATGGATAAAATGCATTCCTCATCCACAGTATGGGTCCTGCTATAGGAAAATGAGAAATACATGAAAAACGTGATTGTAATCACAATTTTTTATGTATTTCTCATTTTTCGTATAGCAGAGTCCATCAAAAGTATGCAACATGGGTACTCCTTGGATGAAGAATTAAATTTTTCATCCAATGAGTACTCCCTCTCGAAATTTGAGTTAAAATTTTTGGAGATAAGTTGAAAATATGAGTTGAAAAGGTAGTTTTATTATTTTCTTATTTTTTAATATTTTTACCCTTTTACTTAAAAAATGATGAATCATCCCCCATGGTTGACATCATCATCTTGAATCCTATTGGTTCTTATAAAGTTTATTTTTTTGTACATTTTTCTTAGGAGGCCCATTTTAAAGCTTAAAATTCCCGTAATGAAAATTTATGTTTTTTAAAAATTCATGTAACGGCCGACAAAGATTGGGATCCGACTATGCAAGTCCTCCCGTGGGTTATATGTCATATATATAGCAATACAAACCCTATAAATATAAAATGAAAAGACCTAATTTTGAAATCATAGAAACAGAAAGAAGCAAGGGCAGAAACAAAAAGAATCAAAGGTTTAGCGTAAGAATAGATTTAATGATTATATATATATATATATATATATATATATATATATATATATATATATATATATATATATATATATATATATATATATATATATATATATATATATATTATTTTATTTTATTTTATTTTATTTTATTTTCTAAAAATGAACAGTAAATTTAGATTTTTTACTTACTGATGCAGACAGGCTGCAAAATTATCAGAATACATGCGGAACTGTGGTTCTAGGGTCCCACAACACAGTGACCAATCGGAAGCAAATCGTGCTTCACAACATTGTTTTTTTACCTCTTCGCAACTTTGCCAATTTAATGATTTCACAATACTTGTGAATCTGCGATTTTGCGATTTTTCACTTTGAACATTTCATACTTCGTATAGTTTATATCTTAACATAACGATTCCACCCTATCCTATGTGATCTGCGATCACATCGCATTGCAGCAAAAACAACTTACCCCGCGATGTCTTAGCGCTAGACACTAAAACCTCTTATTTGTGAATCGCTCTAGATGCAATTCAATCTCAACCGTTGGTCTTTGCTAGATCTAAAGGTCCACACTTTTCTTTTCCTGTTCGCTCTGCCAATCACCCTTCTCTGGATGCACTGTGCTATCAAAGAAAAATAGTTATGAATGTTGGACTTGCAACTTCGCGAATTTGAGTCTAACTGCACCTAAACTTATTGAATGAAAACCTCGTTATGTGCGATGCGAATTCCGACTCAACAATGGAATACAAGAATGACAGTTTAACACAGATAGCTGAAATAAACTAAAAATATACTTGGAATTAAAACAATGAAAATACACAGAGTCAAGCCCTTCAATGGCTGGATTTTACAATTATTTTTCTCTCTGCCCACTCGTCTGTCACACCTCTCTCACTCCTCTCTTGCACCTATTCCACGCCCTATTCTCACACCTATTCATTCTTATATATATCTACCTGAAAGCAGTTCTCTTTGTATTTTATTAGCTTCATGTTGAACCACTCTAACAAACAATTTCTATCCTATCTAAATGATCTAACCTACTTGGCTTAATCTCCTCGCAAGGAGAACCAGTTTCTATTTTATTCCTATATAAGTTGGGAAATCAAAACAAACTAAATTCTCATATTTAAAGCTAAATAAAATATTAATAGTCAATTTTTTTCCACCTCTTGTTAGCCACAACATGTGAACAGACAATCACATTGTTGGCTAAATCCAGATGCTCTTGCATCAAACTCCTGTTACACATTATTTTGTCACCATGACATTTTACTATCTATATGGGTTCATCAATACCTATATAATGCTCCCTTAGAAGTCTACGACCCTAAAGTTCCTAAAACAAGTCCTGAATTTGGAGAAAAGCTTGTAAAAATTATAAAAACACTTGTACCGCACTTTTCCTTAACTTTACCTGCGATACCGCACCCTTTTGCTCTAAAAACTGTAGAGCGAACCACACGTTTTCTTCATTAAAAGTGCAGAACCCTGTAAAGGGTAAATTGAAGGTGAAAGTAAATTCTAGAAGCCCAGCTGGTCGAATATTCTCTCAGCTAGAAGCTTCTAGAAGGCGTTATCCAATCGAAGCCTTACTCCCTCCATTCATCATGAACATTCATTCCTTCATAAAAGGAGCCTATTCCTTGGTCTCTGGAACTTAATCCCTTGATAAGAGGACTCTATCCCTTACATTTTGGAGTTGTACCCACTTTCCTTCTCCTATAAATTGAAGCTTTGGTTCAGTCTCAAGGGTACATGTTCATATATGTAAAACTTCTCTATCCATTTTGTATACACTTAGTACTTGCTTTGTACTTGGTAGCTACGATAGAGAAGGAAATTGTTGAACGAACATACTCTTTTTTGCTAGTTGTGAGAACGATTACATACTCATAGTTAGGCTGGTTCAAAGAGTGGAAGGGCTTGTCAGACCAAAGGAAAATGCTTGTTCCGGACCCCGGAAGGACCTGTATGACATCAAGGCGAACGCGGTTGTAAGACCCCTTCTTTTATTTGAAGATAATACAATTGGATCATGTTTTCTCAATAATTTGTTTATGTGTTTACTTGAATGACTTATTTCTTAAATTCCTTGATCATTAAGATAGATTTGTGATTTTTGAATTAGTATATGTTGCAGGTGCTTTTGATTCTCTTCCATGTCTTTGTTTGCAGATCTTAAAAGGTGACTTCTTGGAGCGACAAGGAAGAAGAATTCAACTAGCATTGGATCACAGGTAGGTCCTTTCTTCATCATAGAAAATTCTAAATCATATATAATCTAGAGACAGTAGTTTACATTTGTCTTGTTTATTTCTATCTATCCTTGTGATACTAGGGAGATCTTTCTTGTCCACAAGAACGATTTATCCGCCTAACAAAATGGCGACTTCACTGGGGACCTACGTTTTTTTTTAACTTAGTTTTATTTTTCTTTGAGTTTGACTTTTGAAAGAATTTTTTTAATTTTGATTAGTCTGCACTGTTTTGGATAAATTATCTCTGTTGAATCCCTAAAAATTACTTAGAATCTTTTATTTTTCTTTAATTTTTCTAATCTCCGCACTTTTTCTTTGAAAAAAATGTGGTCACCTCTGTAGTTTTTCTGTGTAAACAGTGCAGTACCACACCTTTTTACATTGAAACATGCAGACCTTGAGAAGTTTTTTGAAAAACTCAAAATTATCTTTTATGGTACGAGCTTACAAGATTCTCTGTGATTACCTAGACTTGTATTCACTGTCAAAAGCCTCTTATGAAATTTTCTTCTAGCATTTCTAAGTTTTGAGTGATTTTTAAAAGATTTGCATTTTATAAGTGATTTTTTTCTTTATCTTTGTGTTGCTCAAAGATCAAAAACCTTTATATACCTTAGATCACTGGTATTTCATTGTTTTCTTGCTGAGCCTTTGACTTTATGGCAGAACTTGCTTCTATGAGAATTAGATTTAATTTTTTATTTGCAAATCTTAAGAGACTTTTAGTTCAATAAGTTTTGAATTTCACTTTAAAACCACCATTGGATGATTTTGATCTCTTGCTAGGATAAGCAAAGGATTTCTTGGTTAGAGTACAAACTGAGAAAAAAATCCTCAAAATTTTTCGAGTTTTTAATCTTAAAATTTAAATCATTAGAAATTTTTAGAGTTCAAAATTAGTGTTTTTAGTTTTGAATTTTGTTTTCTAAGTAATCATACTTTTCTTTTGGAAACTGTTTTATTTGTAGTTTAAGACTTGAATGATAAAAAGGGATTTCTTTTTGAGCAATTAATCATTGAGTTCTCATGAAAAAGATTTATTTTCATATATTCTTGTTTTAAAAGGAAGGATTGATGTTTTAAAAGCATTTGCACCCTCAACTCTTTCTTTTAGATAGGTTTCATTGAAAAGGAATGAATTATTTCTCATATAGATGTGTTTTAGTGTTTTTTGGAGTTGGATCATTACACATCATCGAAGTTTCACTTTCATGCCTATTTTCCTAAGAAACAACCAACTAAAAGTAACGCTTAATTAAAATCAATCTAGAAAATTTTTATTTTTCTATGGCTCTTTCCACAAACATATCTCAGGCTAGTGTCTTGGAATAGGTTTTAGTTAACTCTCCAAGACATTAAAACAAACAAGTAGTCGATCTTGTAGTAGGAAAATCCAATAGTAGCATGTATGCTCTGGGAAGCTCCTCCTAAAGGAGTCAAGCACGAGATCATATCCAAACCAGCGAGGTAATAAATCCTTCCTCATTGGGAATGATAGAAGATATACACATATTAACAACGGTAAACCTTGGATTGACCATAATCGAGGAGCCTGGGGTCACTTGTCGATAAACTTTGGATTATGTCAAGGAGCCTTCAAGGGGATTGAGCTTTGTTACTTTGCCCTTGCGTGTGTATCGGATTGTAGACTGTTCCCCCAGGTATATTTGTTCCTGTTAATGACCTTAGTGGCCATAAAATTTAGGATTCTTTCCCAAGGTGATGGTGGAGGGAAGCTCCCACTGTACCTGGAGCAGACATTGGCTAGACTTACTTGGACTCCCCGGAGGGTTATCTTCACTCGAGATGGTTTAAGTCGAGAAACTTGCACTGGTTTATTTCATTAAGCAGGTTGTTGGTGTAACTATTCCAACTGCCATTTCTGCATTAAAATACTACGATGTTGGATTTCATCACCAACTAGTGTTTTTAGTGCGGGAATCTATTGTTTGTGTGTGGTTTTCTCCCTGATATTTTATAGCCGTGTGGTCATTTTTTTTTCTTAACGACGTTAGGAATTTTTTATTGATAATTTATTTATTTTCGTGTGTTAAAAGTTTTAATCATGGTTGAATTACCGAGACGATCACGCAGAACTCAGGGGAACCCCCTGAGTACACACCAAGCCAACTAGAAGGACTTAAATCTCTGATACCAAATGTTATCAGTAGAACTATATTAACAAAACAAGGAGAATCATCTATAATCACTCATCTTGATTTTGAAGTAGATCAATCGCGAGTAGCAGAACATACTCCACAAACGGTTTCAATTTCCAAATTAACTGAAGTTGCTTCTACAACAAGTGAATTATCACATGAAGAACCTGAAATTTCTAAACCGGAAACTGAACCTGCTACATCAGAACCTACTTTAGAATTCACTACTCCAACTCCTGATTATCTTGATTCACCCAGAGTGAAGTATCATACCACAGAAGATCTTCCTCTTGGTCTCATTAGTATTGAAAAAATTACTGATATAGAAGAAGTAATTCTCCCTTCAGTTTAGGAAAATTTAGAACTTAGAGAACATGAATCAATTTTTTACAGTCCTTTTAGACAAGACGCTTGGTATTCTTCATTGATAGATTTTCTGCAAAACGTAGGTCTTCAATATTCACCACCCCGAATACCTTTTTACTCTACACCAATAGGTTATAGACCTCAGATAAACATGTCAGGTGCGTCATCTATGTTTTTTGAATCACCAGAAACATTTCTCTATGGTGGTCCGTCTGTTCCTATAGGCTATCATTCGCTCTTTGGTACGTTCTCAGGAGCATCTCCTTTTCCAAGCAAACTAATGTTATCATTTGGTCTGAATGAATCAAATACTAGAACTTTGAACAATGAGAAAGTTTATATGATGTATGGAAATATTCTGAACCACACATATCAAGGTAGTAATATACAACCTGGGGGGAAACCCCAAGGATAGTACATACCTCAGGTTCAATATCAACCCCAGGGATAGTACATACCTCAAGGTCAATATCAACCCCATGGACAATACATACCTCAAGGTCAATCTCAACCTCAGAGACAGTGCATACCTCAAGGTCAATATCAACCCCAGATTCAGTACATGCCTCAAGGTAAATATCAACCTCAAGGGCTGTATCCTGCTCAAGGATTGCAACCTCCTTTAGCACAGTAGTTCTATCCAGAACAAAAAATGTTACAAAGAGGTGGAAATTATCCAGTTAATTATCAACCATCTGTTTAACCCAATTATGGGCCATCTTATGTACAACCTTCAATGGGGCCCTCATATCCCAGAATGGTGTGGGATACATCCCAATTCCAACAGAATTTACAACCAAATATGCAAGTACCTTATTATCAAGCAAGACAACCTGTTGGTTATAATCAACCCCAACAACCAGTCCAGCCTTCAATTCCAACACTTGCATCTAGTCTTGTTCAGTAACCTAGTCCGATTTCACCTAGTACTCCACAAAAAACAGTTGTTCAGACTTCTATTCAACCTATCACACCTATTCCTGCAGTGTCTACGGTTTCTGTTACATCTACCCCTCAAACATCGATACAAATTCCTCAGGTTTCTATTCCACAGTCTGGACCGACAATTCAGACTACTGTTCAGATACCCGCAAGACAAACTAGTACAAGTACAGTTATAACAATTCAACCTCAATTTACTTATCAACCATATCAGGGGTCGTACCAATATGGACCTGTTCCTCAAACTCTTGTCTACCTACAACAACCATAACATGGATATACATATCAAACACCTGTTTAACCTCAGTATGGTTTGGTTATTCCTGGTTATCCAAGGGGTAATATGATACCAAATGCACAACCTATTCCAGGTTATCTTGGATATCCTCCTCCTGGGACTAGTTTAGTTTCACAAGGTTATCCACAAGACCCTACTCGTCGATTTTCGTTCATAGAAACTTTGGATTTACCGGATTTAACTTGCCTTACGAATGATCCCATCTACTATCATCTGTATTGGCCACCAATGCCTCATAAGTTGCCCAGTGACATCCCAAAATTTGAAGGAAAAACAGGAGAGGATCCTTCCAACCATGTGATGAGTTACGACCTTTGGTGCACATCTAACTCATTAATCGACGATTCTGTTCGACTTAGACTTTTTCAGAGAACGTTAATAGTATTAGCTGCTAAGTGGTACATTGAACTACCACGAGGCTTGTTTAACAATTTCAACGCCCTAGAAAATGCCTTAACTCATTTTCAGTTGCCATTCAGGTACAACAATGATACGAAATTATTAACTTCACTAAAACAATCTACGTCTACATATATATCAGATCATATTCATGAATGGAGACGTAGAAGACGTTTGGTAAAAGTTTTTATCTTGGATCAAATATTGGAAGAATGGTTTGTTAAATCATTGCTACCAAAAATCACTGAAGATGTAGCCAAAGTAGGAGTTGTTACAGAAGAACAAGTTATTTCTCAAGCTTAATATCTAGACTTGGTATATACCCAAGTCAGGTAATCTATATGAGAAAATCCCTGATTTACCACGACCTAGTCAGTTAACTGCAACTCCTTCAGGGTCTCATGCCGCTGATGGTGTAATAGGTTCAGTTGCTACAATTAAGAACAAGAAGAAATATTCAAAGGTTACTTCTCCTATAATAACTTTACCCGATTCACCAAAAGGAGAATATTTTTTGGGAGCTACTGCCGATATTCACATTGTAGATTCATCTACTAAGTCAAAATCGGGCAAAAATAAAAAAGGGAAAAAAAAAATAAACAGACCTCATCTCCTAAAGAAAAAACTAATAAAAGTGAATCAACTGATGACAAATGGAAACCTTGTTATCCTTGTCTTATCTGTGACGAGGATCATTTCACCAAGGAATGTCCACATAGGGAAGAATTTTCTAAGTTCGTCAAAGTTTCACCCACTCCTGCTGTCTTGAAGGATCCCTTTCCAATTCAAGATATTAAAATGATTGGATCTTCTTCTAATACATTAGCAGGCATTTTTATGGTTGTGACATGATCACAGGACTATGGTAGTAAAAATCCTGTTACTGGTAAAGAAATAGAAAATTCTAATTCAGCACCAGCTACATCTCCCTTGGTTTCTGATCCTCTTCATATCGAGAAACCCAATCCTACCTTAGTAATCAAACCGTCTGCTAAGTTCTGCTTCATAAATCAGCTTTCAATCCACATGCGAGGGCTACTTAGAACTACAACATTGTTGAAGATTTGGCAATTTCCAATTCATCAATGTCGGCCTTGGAAGTGCTGCAATCATGTCCAGCACAAACGAAATTACTATTGTCAATTTTAGGAGTCGTAGATATGCAGGATTTGAACCTTATGGTCTTTGATTTAGAAAATTTTACACCTCGCCTACCCCTTCAAATGGATTTCCAGATTCCAGTGTTAGTCAAAAACATACGTTGCTTTCATACTGTGATTGATGAAGGGGCATCTACATGTATCATGTCATTTAAATGTTGTAAATCGCTTGGTTCTCCGACGATTAATCGATCTCTGACCATCCTCAAAGCTTTTGATGGAAGAGGATTCCATCCATATGGTATTTTATAGGATCTACCTATAGAATTCGAAGGAAAAGCTGTTA
This sequence comes from Pinus albicaulis, assembly GCA_034641835.2. Taxonomy (NCBI): domain Eukaryota; kingdom Viridiplantae; phylum Streptophyta; class Pinopsida; order Pinales; family Pinaceae; genus Pinus; species Pinus albicaulis. The sequence goes on from CM076569.1 coordinate 293,847,537, forward strand.
ATCTAGATGTGGAGGTAGTTGATGCCCCTCTAGATTACAACCTTCTCCTGGGTCGAAGTTGGTCTTATGCTATGACTGTCGTCGTATCATCAGTCTTTCGGTTAATCATGTTCCCTCACAATGGAAAGATTGTCAAAATTGACTAGCTTTCATATTATTCATCTGACCTGGCTTCTACGGATAGTATCCAACATGTTGGAAAATCGACTATCCCTTACGAAGATGTTGGGGTAGTTTTAATTAAAGACTCTGCTTTATTAGCGAATTTTTCTATGCCTGCACCCAACGTACCGCATACTATTGCTAATATCAATATGATTACATCAAGCACTATTCCATTTGATGATCCTTGGATAGTGCCTTCAGAATCAAAGCTAGATTCTTTCAATGGCAAGATGCCTTTGAGTCCTTTTGAGATAGCATATCAAGCGGTATAGTCATTTTCTGATACCCCTTCAACTGCATCTGATCTAGTGAATGTGATCAATGAAAAATTATTTTCGACAACAAGCTCACCCTTGACATCAATTCTTGATCCTTTTCAACAAGTATTCAATATTGATGAACATATTCGTGAATTTTTATCTATGGATGAATTACCATAGGAAGATCTACATCATAGATCTTCATTTCTACCTGATCTTGATCGATTTGAAAATGATTTTTCATCAATTTTCACCACTGACTATGTCAAAGAACCTCAGAGTCCTCTATCGATCACAAATTCAGATTCTGAATTGAATTTACAAAATATTTCTACAACGGTTCCCATTGACATCTCAGTAAAACCAGGAATTGTTGAAAACATTCATATAGACACTTCTTGTATAAAATATGAAATTGATATATACAAGGCCTTATTTCAAGAATTCTGTGACATTTACGCATGGTCCTATGAAGAAATGCCAGGAATTGATCCATCCATTGTCGTTCATGAAATTAAAACATACCCAGATGCTAAACCTATCATACAAAGTTTACGTCAGATACATCCACGAAAAGTTGTTGCAATCAAAGCTGAAGTTGAAAAATTACTTCGAGCAGGATTTATTTATCCAATCCCTCTCATGGATTGGGTATCTAATATTGTTCCTGTTAATAAAAAAAGGAACAATCAGAGTATGTATCTATTATATGGATATAAACAGAGCTTGTACAAAAGACAATTATCCAACCCCTTATATCGATCAAATCATTGAAAATTGTGCCAAAAGTGAAATGTTTTCATTTATGGATGGATTTTCCGATTATAATCAAATAAACATACTCCCTGCTGATCAACCAAAGACAACATTCATTTATCTATGGGGAACTTTCTCTTACCATAAATTACCATTTGGACTTAAGAATGTTGGTGCAGCTTTTCAAAGCGCAATGTCTTATTCATTTCATGACATTAAACACATTTTGCAACCTTTTCTCGATGATTTATCTACTCAATCATTACACAGAAAAGATCATCCTACTCATTTACGAGAAATATTTATGAGATGTAGGCATTACAAGATTCGTCTGAATCCTCACAAATGTGTTTTCTGTGTACAATTTGGACGATTGTTGGGATTTATTGTTTTGAAGTCAGGCATTCGTGTCAACCCATCGAAGGTTAAGGCCATCATTAGTTTACCTCCTCCTTCCACACTCCTCCAACTCCAAAGTTTGTAGGGGAAAGCAAACTTTCTGCGTAGATTCATTCCTAACTATGTTGAGTTAACCAAAGGTTTTACCAGGTTGTTGAAACAAAATATTCTTTTCATTTGGGACGAGATCACTGATATATCTTTTGATGCTCTAAAACACGCATTGACCCATGCACCATTATTGCATCCACCCAATTACAACCAAGATTACTTTTTATACTTAGTAGCCTCTAATTCCATGATTGGAATGGTATTAGTTCAAGAAGATGAATTTCAAAACGAACACATGATTTACTATCTCAGTCACAATTTGAATTCGACTGAAATCAAATACTCACATGTGGAGAAATTGGCCTTGGCAGTAGTTCAAGTTGTCCAAATATTTCGTCATTACATACTATTATGAAAAACAATAGTGATCTCTGATTGTAACCTTATGATGTATATTTTGACCAAACAATTACTAGGGGGAAAATACTCTAAATGGATTGTCATCCTACAAGAGTTTTATTTAGAATTTGAAAAATCTAAGTCAAAGAAATCACTAGTGTTCACCGAAATTATGTGTGACTTCCCCAATACTGAAACAGAAACTGTGGTAGAACATTTGATCGTTGATGAATCTTTGTTTCTTATTAGTACCATTGATCCATGGTATGGAGATATCATCATTTATCTCCAAACCCAAACTTTTCAGCCTGAACTCTCATGTTCACATAAATGAAAAATCTGTTTCCAATCCCAGCAATATAATATTGTCAGCGACACTCTTTATCGTCGAGGTGTGGACTCTGTTTTTCGATGATGTCTTACTCATGAAGAGGCTAAAAAAGTTTTAAATAATTTCCACTCTGGAGCATGTGGTAGTCATATGTCTGGGTATGCCACAACCCAAAAGATATTGCGCGCTAGTTATTTTTTGCCTTCGTTATTGAAAGATTTCATTCTAGCAGTCCGAAAATGCCATAATTGTCATATATTTGATCATAAAATGCGTGCACCACCAGCTCCTCTTCACCCAATAATTGATGTCGATCCTTTTGCAAAATGGAGTATTGACTTCATTACATGTAACCCTCACTCAGCCAGGGGGCATGGGTATATTATTCTCACAGTAGATTATTTTACCAAATGGGCCGAGGTGATGCCTACATTTGTGGCAGATGGAAAAACTGCAGCTACTTTTGTATTCAATCACGTGATTGCTCGATTTGATGTACCCCAAGCTATCATTACTGATCATGGGAGCCATTTTAGAAACATAATGATGACCGAAATGACTGATCAACTTGGCCTGCGCCACGATAGCTCTACTCCATATTACCCACAGGCTAATGGTTAGGTTGAAGCCATTAATAAAGTTTTAACCACCATGATCAAACAGATTATTGGAATTAATAAATAGAATTGGCATACCATGCTTTTTCATCACTTTGGGCATATCAAACCTCAGAAAAAATTGCAACAAGTTTCACTCCTTTTCAGCTGGTTTACGGTTTAGAAGCTGTGTTACCGATTGAATGTGAAATACCGTCACTTTAATTAGCCATAGAATTACTACCAGCTACCTCTGAGGAGGAGAAACACTTTTTATACTTATCTCAATTAGATGAGACTCGACGCACAGCTGCATTAGCTACCGAGGCTCATAAAAAATGAATGAAATCTCAATATGATAGGAGTGTTACACCTCCTATTTTTTCAGAGGGTGACCTAGTATTGGTATACGACCAAGCTAATGATAAACTAGGAGCTGGGAAATTCGAACCCATGTGGCACGGTCCTTATATTGTCAAGCGAGTGCTTACAAAAGGGGCCTATGAATTGACTAATTATGATGGGATCTCTTTAGAAAAACCTAGAAATGGGCTTTATCTGAAGAGATATTATGCTTAAATCTTGTGTGGATATCTTATTTGTATATTAGTTCTTTTCGTAGCTAGTGTGCCTTAGATTAAAAAAGTGTGCCTAGTTTAAGTTTATTTTTACTACTATCCCTGCTTATCTGGATTACTCTTGATATTGCAGATGTTGACATCCCTTTAAACATATATTGGTTTTGCTGATGGTGCTTGTCGTAGTACATGGAACATTTTTTCCATAGCCTGAGTTATTTATTCACCCACTGATGAGTTAATATCCATGCATGGGGTAAGCCTCGGTCAAAAAATGAATAATATTGCAGAATATAGTGCAGTGATTGAGTTATTATCTGAATCCATTTCATTTGGAATTCGACGTTTGATATTTAGGTTAGATTCTGAACTCATTGTATTACATTTAAATCAAGTATACGCAATTAAAAATCTAATATTATTGAGATTATTTCTGAAGGTATGTCTCTTAGAGCGAGAGTTTGATTACATTGAATATCAACACATTTCGATAAATTTAAACACATTGGCTGATGCATTGGCTACTAGTGTTATAAACATACATTTGCAACATTAAATCAGTAAATCAAAGCAACATTCGATAAACATGTTGAACAGATAGCCGGAAATAGTAGTAATATCATAGAGTAGAGTAATGTTTTCAAAAAATATTACATTGTCCTCAATTATAGGTTTAAAACACCTTATGATCGACAAAAATAGTGATACAAAAAACAAAAATGTCATAGTCTGCACATTCATCCACTATCTGTGGTGGTGATCATGATAGTACACGACATCTCACGCTACTCTATTCAGGAATCTCCTGAACTGACCAGGAACTCCAATAACATGTCTCTGAAGACGGAGAGGGACATCATCTATCGAAGTCTTTGGGATATCCAAGGTCAACCGTTCTAGGTTGTGTTATAGGTTAGTAAGAATCTCAGTTTCCTGATCCTGTGGTGCTGCAATGGTCTCTCTGTGCTTCCTGTCGAAGCGATGGAGCATGGCTGGCCTGCGTGGACCAACATCTGCATTTTAAATTTTTTGTTATCAGTATTGGACAATTTAAACAAAAACAAAATAAAAATTAGAATTTAGAACATGTCAAAATGATTCTTACCTAAGTCATCCCACTGTGTTCCTGGGGGAAGGGACATCTCTCGATCACCACGGAAGTCCATCCCAGCATATGGGAAATCTTCTATGGCAAAGATTTGGTTCTCCAACCAATGGAAATAAGCTGGAGTGAAATGAAAAATCTCACCGCCCTCACTATGATGGGCCATAAATGCAACCCATCAGACCATCCGAGGCTCCCTGACTGTACCATGATCAACTAAGATAAGCTGCAAGGCAAGTGAAGGAATTCTCTCCAGAGAAAATGTGACAGCAATAGCTCCATACCCAAATTTTTTCAACTTTTATTTCTTTGCCCTGGTCAATTGGCATTTTACATTGGCCAATAATGCCTCACACCAATTGAAAATGGTGCCTCTGAAACAATCAATAGCCGTCTGCATCTGGGATCTAGTAGCAACGTGTGGAGCTACGCTCCCACACAACCGAGTTATAGTAAACGCAACCACTTTGAGTTCAGGACGAATGATTGTTTTTATATCAATGCATTTTTCTTTGGGATCTACTTCCTCATTGCAGAACTCTTGCTAAAGTCTACTGACAGATTGGCCACCTGCCCTAGACCCAAACAAAGAGATTGGTTCACCTCTCATTGATAAACTAGTAAGAAACTATATATCTTCCAGCTCGATTTCGAGAAGGTGATCTCCAATTATGAAGCACTATTCCTAGACGTCCCACTTGTTTACTAGCCATGTGAGTAAATCTACTTGGGCCCTCATACCCTGAATAGCCCAGAATTTATACAAACCACATTCCCTCAAAAAATTCAATTTGGGCGCATGTACCATTTCGGCCTCATCAACCTATTCATGTTCACATTCCCTCCACTCAAGCATTGTAGATATTCTGCAATGGACAAACTAGAAGATTAAAAACAATTTGAGTGAAAAAAATTGGTTTATTTTGGGAGAATCTATCATTTTATTTTCTTCATGGTGCCCCCGCACCTTTTGCACGGAGACAGTGCAGAGGTTCGCATGCGTTCTATACAAAAAGTGCGGGACCACAACAATTTTCTCTTTGAAAAATTGTCGGGGTCCGCAGGTGTCATGTGTATTACCTGCAGACCCCGTGGGTGAAATTTTGAACATATTTTTCTCCTAAAAATGAATTTAAAACCTAAATTAAGAAAGTGAAAAGACGAAAATGAAGGCATGGATGATTTGGATTAGCTGGAGCTGATGATTTTCGATTCCGACAGTCAAATTTCCGTATTCTCCTCTGGAACGTTTTTCACCAAAAGCTCTCAACTTTCACTCTGGAATAAAATGGTAAAAATGATTTAGAAAAACTCCTTTTTATAAGATTTTTTGAATAAATGAAATACAATTTTTTTTATTTTCCACTTTGAAAATTTGTTTTCCAAATTATTTTTATTGATCATAAACAGGTATGTTTAATTTTTGACTTTTTGTGCAGAATACAGGATTTTTTGAGTAATATGATCATTTTGACAAAGGATTATACTTTTTATCACTTTTTAAAACTTGATAAAAATTATGAAAAAACAAAACCTATGAGTACATTTTTATCCCTTTTTCAAACTCGTTAAAACTTACGAAAAATAGAAAACCATGAGTACATTTTTATCCCTTTTTCGAACTCGTTAAAACTTATGAAAAAGAGAAAACCATGAGTACATTTTTATCCCTTTTTTGAACTTGTTAAAAATTACGAAAAAGAAAAATCTTGAGTTCTCTTTTAAGCCCTTTTCAGACTCTCTAAACATGAAAAGATTGCCGATTACTTGACTATTCAAACTCGTTAAAGGAAATGAACAATCATCCCTTCAGTATAAGTTTACCCCTTTTCCGAACTAAAATGGACTATTTACGAAAAAGGTATACGTTGACTAATCATGGTCAATATAGTTCTCTCCTATATTATTTTATCCTTTTTCGGGCTTGAGATACTAAATTTATGATTAATTACACCCACAGAGTTCTCTTAAGTTTTTCTTCTGACTTTCTAAAATTGAAAAACACCGAGTTTCTCCTATACTGGACTAGTAAAATTTAACAGTAAAGGACCTGTCAATTACAAATAGGAATGAACCACTCCTTCTTAGGGTTCGATTTTATACTAAGTTGGACTCATATAAAGGATGAGCTTATATAACAAGCAAATGTTATCCTCCTCAAGCTTGTCAAAAATAAATAGGTACTTGCCAGAAATGGTGGGGGAAAAAGAGAGAAAATGGATCCAGTTGTTTAAATTTGTTTAAAAGCAATATACCACTCTTGAACACGACATTTTTTGTCACACTTCTACCTGGGTTAGGAAAATCCGTTGCCTATCAGTTAATCAAACTATATTGAAAGTCTTCAACCAGTTTCTGGGTATTAGCTTAGGTCAATTGTTACCAAACCATCTGCAGTTTCGTTATGTGTTCAAGAGGACAGTTCAAATAATCTATTCATTGCAAATATTTGTCTCCATCCGCGTTGACCATCCCTGAGTCAGTCCTTGCAAAATATTTTTACAAAACTTGATCTAATGGTTTCGTGTCATGGGCTTTCCTATGACAAGTCACTTTCTATTGACGACAGTTCACCATCTAGGAAGTTGATCTAGAATCCTATCAGTACCTTGGAATCTGCATGCCCTAATAGTAGATTATTCGCCTTCGACTACAGGTTACATCATTAACCTCTGATCGAATGATTCTATGAAGTGTTCGACTTCAAATCATTTATTCACACTTCATGGATTGTACTGAGTACTTTGAGAGCCATTTTCATTATTGGTGGTTTCTCTCACACTTGTTAACAGTTCACATCATTGACTAGTAATCAAGTGGTTTCTACCATGTTTTACTTCGACACAATCAATCGCATGGATAGAATCATACTAGTATGAGAAGTAGAAATCAAGACCCTGGATCTAGTTTCCACCATCCAGGCTGCAGGGAGTTTTATTGTTCATTATGTAGTAGACTATTCATGACAGATGGATGCATCCATACTGTGTCTACTATTGATGTAACAATAGAATCATTTATATATCAAAACATTTTAGTTAAGTTTTGATTTAGTTAGTTTTTGCTCTGAGTGTGGGAATGCCTACCTCAGTGATGATATATATGTGTGTGTGTGCATTGAATTTTTTTATAGGTTCCAACTGGCATCCACAAGCCAATCCTCGGAATGATAAAGCACTTCACTCTTCGAATTATCTCAGACTTCGCGCTTTAGGGGGCAATATGTTACACATTATTTTGTCACCATGACATTTTACTGTCTATATGGGTTCATAAATACCTATATAATGCTCCCTTAGAAGTCTACAACCCTAAAGTTCCTAAACCAAGTCCTAAATTTGGAGAAAAGCTTGTAAAAATCATAAAAACACTTGTACCGCACTTTTCCTTAGCTTTACCTGTGGCACCGCACCCTTTTTCTCTAAAAACTGCGGAGCCAACCACACGTTTTCTTCATTAAAAGTGCGGACCCCTGTAAAAGGTAAATTGAAGCCGAAAGTAAATTCTATAAGCATAGATGGTCAAATATTCTCCCAGCTGGAAGCTTCTAGAAGGCGTTATCCAGTCGAAGCCTTACTCCCTCCATTCATCATGAAAATTCATTCATTCATAAAAGGAGTCTATTCCTTGGTCTTTGGAACTTAATCCCTTGATAAGAGGACTCTATCCCTTCCATTTTGGAGCTATAACCACTTTCCTTCCCCTATAAATTGAAGCTTTGGTTCAGTCTCAAGGGTACATGCTCATATATGTAAAACTTCTCTATCTATTTTGTATACACTTAGGACTTGCTTTGTACTTGGTAGCTATGATAGAGAAGGGAATTGCTGAAGAAACATACTCTTTTTTTCTAGCTACGAGAAAAATTACATACTCATAGTTAGGCTGGTTCAAAGAGTGGAAGGGCTTGTCATACCAAAGGAAAACGCTTGTTCCGAACCCTGGAAGGACCTGTACGACATCAAGGCAAACATTGTTGTAAGACTTCTTATTTTATTTAAATATAATACAATTGGATCATGTTTTCTCAATAAGTTGTTTATGTGTTTACGTGAATGACTTATTTCTTAAATTCCTTAATCATTAAGATAGATTTGTGATTTTTGAATTAGTATATGTTGCAGGTGCTTTTGATTCTCTTCCATGTCTTTGTTTGCAGGTCTTAAAAGGTGACTTCTTGGAGCGACGAGGAAGAAGAATTCAACTAGCATTGGATCATAGGTAGGTCCTTTCTTCATTATAGAAAATTCTAAATCATATATAATCTAGAGAAATTAGTTTACATTTGTCTTGTTTGTTTCTACTTGTCCTTGTGATACTAGGGAGATATTTCTTGTCCGCAAGAACGATTTATCCACCTAACAACTCCCAGGGAAGAAAAGGTTGATCCATCAATGTTTCAGGATCTACATTAAACTTCTGTAACTCTATTGTTGTCATCCAACTGACATCTTCCACTGGGTGTCCTTTCCTTGAATAGATATTAATAATAGGTCTATCCTATGGTATTCTTTGCTACTCTTTGCTCCAGAATAGCTTGCACTTCTTTCTTTGTTGTCTTTGGCATCTGGTCCTTCCAATTCAAAGTCTGGTCCTCCTCTTCTGTAGATTCTTCTTGTAGTTCTTCCTCTATTCCTTTGTATGGGTACAAATCTGCAACATTAAAGATGGGTGATATTCCAATTCCCGCTGGTAACTCAATCTCATATGCATTAGAGGAAAACTTCCTCAAAATTCTACATGACCCTTGTTGGGCCTTGAAATTGTCATTCACTTCCATTACATTTTCACTTACATTTCCATATTATCACCTTCACTCCACCTCCATTTCATTACATTTACCTTACCATTACCACTATTGGGTTATATTTATGTTTTTCCAAACTTTATTAATTCCTAGTATTTTTAAGTGAATTTGTGGTTAAAAATTAGAAAATAATATGCACATACTTATACCTAACAAGTGGAATGAGATTTTTTCCATGTCTAGGTCAAAAAGAAGCTTCCATAAGACCCTTATGTGGCCTCCTAAGGCCAAATTCAAATTTGGATGGAGAAGATCATGGGATCATAAGGATATGTGTCTCATTTCCTATTTCTATTGTAACTCTAAGAAGAAATGTGCCTTATCACTTCATATTTGGATTGTAACTCTAGAGATATAGGGAGAGATTGATGGACTCTCATTAATGAGATAGCTTCTCATTTTTTGTATAAATAGGGGAAGCTTTCTCCTATCAAATTATGTGTAAAATTGGAGTTATGTTAAAGCTTTGAATACAGAATTAGATTGTGACACCTTAATCATGAATTTTCCTTCATTTTGATTTGGTTTGAGTACATATGGAGCATCTTGATTTACCATCTCTCATACTTTTAGATCACCTACCTAAAATGTGTGAGATTTACTTTCTTTTATAGATTAAAGTTTATTTTATTACTTAGTATTAGTTTTAGAATAACCGTGTAATAATTGTTTTTCTAAAATATTTTGTGAAGATAGATAACTCTGTTTTCAAATCGAATTAAGATTGAAGTAATAAGAATACACAGTTTCCTAGTTTCCTTACTATTTTGTCATTCATTTTCTTAGAACAGAATAGTCAATTAACTGTGTCAATGGATGTTTTCAAATTCATTACAAGATGATGATCCTAAAATAAATGTTTGAATGTCTAATGCATACAGTGATTGAATTTACTCTGCACATTGTTATTTTCTTTCTAGGAATTTAGAGACTAAGGCATAATTGACTTCTCACATAGCATCTCAAGAGGGTAGTACTTCACATTGAATGTTGCAGAAAGTAAAATATACATTATTTGTTTATAGTGAGTTTCCATGCTTTCACATTTTTCTTTCAGATCCTCACTTAATTTCATCACTGATATTCCTAAAAAACATTCCAAATAAATTGATTTAATCATGTTTCAGGACTGAATAGTTGAATGTTTAATGAGTGCAATTACTGAGTTACCTTTTGCATACTTTAATTGGTTTTCTAGTTCATTAGGTATAATTGGTTACTTAACACTATCTCAAGAAGATCACACTTCATAATTGAATGTTGGAGTAACTAAATATACATTAGTTTTTTTCCTTTACATGTTTTGAAATGCTTTCTTAGATTAAAATTTCAATTCCTGTAAGTGTGATTGCGCGCTATATTTTCTTTTGAATTTTTCTTTCTTTCTTTTTGTTACTTGATTTCATAAGTTAGTTGAATTTCATTATTTAATTTCATAGATTAGATGAATTTGTTTTTCATTATTCTGTAGTTAGATTGATCTAAACTGAAAGATAATTTCTAGCACATACAGTGCACACATGCTTCACAAGCTTATGAAACCCCCGGGTTGACAAATTAAATAACATGCATTTATTTTTCCCCAGCAACCCTATCTTTTTCATTTTCAGTTTGTTATAAGTCCCGAATGGAAAACTTTCCTTCATTAGATAAACCATGAATAAATAATCTACTTGAAATTCCCTTTCAGTCCTCTTCATATCAGCTCTTTGTTTATACTTTTGGGTGTTTTTCTGTAAGCTATTCTTGACATCTTCCTGCAACTTCTGTATTTGTTCTGCAAATTCTTCAGCTTTTGCACTCTTTGTCTCTTGTTTGCTCAAATCTCTAAGTTCATACACCCCTCTTGGATTGTTAGGTCCCTATATTGCTAGTATAGTCCGTTATTTTTATTATTGTACCCCTATAACCCCCATATTGTTATTATTGTGCCCTTAAATTATTATTTTTTGTTCGTCTAGGATTACATTGTGGCCCACTAGGATTACATTGTGGCCCCATGGACTCCTATATATAGAAAGGAGGTTTTGTAATTTGAATCATCAAATAATTGTTCATTAATATAATGTATTGGAGGTTGCCCCCTAGAATTGGCTTATTTTTAAGGCGTTGATATCTTTTTTCTTCTATTTTTGGAGCTATTTTCACAACATTTGGTATCAGAGCTTTGAGATTATAGGGTTTTGCTGCTCCAAATAGGTCAGCGTGGAATGTTCGCTATAACTTTTTTTCTACGAAGTTTCATAATCTGAAATTTTTAGAGTGCGAAGCTGAAATCCTGAGGAACATCGTCATGAAATTTTAGATCTTGGTTCGCAATATTTTGGGAGATATGATCTATGCAAGTTAGGTCATTTTGCAGGCTCCTGAATTTATCCTAAACAGGTCATCGTGGTATTTTCGTAATAATTTTTTTCTACGAAGGTTCACAAGCTGAAATTTTTATAGTGAGAAGCCACAATCCTGAGGAACATTGTCAAAAAACTTCAGATATTGGTTCGCACAATTTTCGGAGATATGATCTGTGGAAGTTAGGGCTTTTTAAGGCTTCAAAATTTCATCTCAAAGAGGTGATCGTGGGAAAATCTTCATAGCTCTCTCTCTCAGCATCGAATTGGAATTTCGTAAAAAGTGGTTGCAAGTACATAAACTGTAATTTTTTATCTATCCATTTCAGAGCCAAAAGAGGAAACAATGACACGTGGAAAGTTGTACAAGTTCACTCTACTGAAATAGTCCAAAATTGGGTCATTGTGGGAGATTGGACATAACATTGCCTTGAATAATCCAAATCAGATCAGACCTGTGGCATTTGAAAGACGCTTTAGAGGGCTACTTCAAGGCTGAATTTAGATATTGAGGATCCACAATTATATAGATAATTCAATTTGAATATCAAGCTCCTCAAAAGAAAGTAAAAGGTGTGTATTTTTTTTCCGAATGGCATAAGTCTTGTTTGAAGAATCAAGTGGAATTGATTCCAAGGGCATATTGTAGAATAGATATCAGTATTGGATTCTAAAATGGCCCCTAAAAATAATTCAACACCCATTAAGCCTTCAGAAAGCTCTACTATGACTCATGAAGATGAAGAATGGAAACATGACATATCAAAATTACAAGAGCAAGTGCAACAAATTTCGCTCTCGCAAAAAGCAACAAAAAATGACATGGAAGTTTTTAAGAAAGGCGTGGAAACTAAGATGGATGGTTTGAAGAAAGGCGTGGAATCTAAGATGGATGGTTTGAAGAATGGCATGGAATATAAGATAGATGGAATGGAAGCTGGCATGGAATCTAAGATGGATGACATGGAAGCTAAAATGGAAAACATGAAGAATGATCTAAAAGCAGACATGGAAGGTTTGAAAAAGTTGATACAAGAAATGTTTCCTAATGGTGAAAATATAGTATAGGAAACTCATGATGAGAAAAAAATAAATGTTAATCATGATTTCATAAAATCTAATGTTGGCAGGAAGAACCACCATATTCCAAAAATGGATATGAGGAAGTTTGATGGAAAGGATCCTGTAACATGGATACTACAAATGGAGCAATATTTTGATCTCACATAATGTGCAAAACACACAAAGGTACGTACAGCTTTTACATTTAGAAAAAAATACATTTGTGTGGTAGCAATGGCTTTTTTCTCGTAAAAATTTGTCACTCAGTCAATTTTTATGAAGGAAATGATAGCACATTATGAGGATACAAAGAACAACACCTTCTTTAACCAATTGATAAATCTCAAACAAAAGGGTTTAGTGGGGCAACACATTGAGGACTTCCAAAAATTGAATATAAGGGTAACTGATATTCTAGAGGAACACAGGATAGATCTCTTCATAGGCACTTTAAAGGATAACATCCAACATGAAGTTCGCGTTTTGGAACCTGATTTATTGGAGAAGGCATTTAGGTTGGCAAGAAAAATTGAATGTAAAATTATGGTGACAAGGAAGCCTACCACTCACTTCTATAAAGAAGGAAGTGTTGCTACGCTTAGATTTCCACAACCTACAAGGTTGACACCACAAAAATTGAAAGAAAAAAGAGAAAAAGGGCTTTGCTACGGTTGTGATAGCAAATAAACTAAAGGTCATAGGTATGTTGAGAAGAAATTAGTTTACATAGATTGTGAAGAGGAAGAAGAAAATGAACAAGAAGAGGATATACACCAGGAACCAACCCTAGAAAAGGAAGAAATGAGTCTGACCATATCGTGCAATGCATTGGTAGGAATTACCACTCCTCAAACTCTCAAGATAGAAGGACATATCAAGAAGAAAAAGGTAATAGTTTTGATTGATTCAAGTAGTACCCATAATTTTATTCATTGTAAGGTAGCCAAGGAATTGAATTGTTTCCTATACCTAGCACCAGAATTTCAAGTGATGGTTGCAAATGGAGGAACTATAAATTGCTCTGGAAAATTCCATAATATGAAGCTAACCATGGGGGAATATGTATTGAATAGTCCAATTCTTTCCATTCCTATGGGAGGTGCTGATGTTGTACTAGGAGTACAATGGTTATAATCTTTGGGGATGGTAGCTTTTAATTTTCAAGAAATTTTCTTGAAAAAATTTTTAGAAGGAAAGGAAGTAAAATTACGGGGTATTGCAAGGAAGCCAGGAAAGATAATAAGCTATAATGTCATGAAAAAGCTTCTAAAGAAATAAAAATGAGGCGTAATTGCACAATTATGCTCACTAGAAGTTCCAACATCAAAATCTTCTATTTTTGCAGATCTCCAACAAGTCTTGGACAATCATTCCAAGGTGTTTGAAACTCCCAAAGGACTCCCACCTATTCATGATCATGATCATGTTATTCATTTGATTCCAGGAAGTGTTCCTCCAAACATCAGGCCTTATAGATATCCTTATGTCCAAAAGAGCAAAATTGAACGTATGATTACAAAAATGTTAGAGGAAGGTATAATTCAACCTAGTCAAAGTTCTTTCTCTGCTCCTGTAGTATTGGTACACAAGAAGGATGGATCATGGTGCATGTGTCTAGATTATAGGGAGCTCAATAAGCTCACCATTAAAGATAAATTTCCCATTCCTGTGATTGATGAATTATTGGATGAGTTACATGGAGCAATTTATTTTACCAAGTTGGATCTTCGTTCAGGATATCATCAAATTAGAATGAAGACTGAAGATATTCCAAAAACAACATTTCAAACTCATGAGGGTCATTATGAATTTTTCGTCATGCCTTTTGGCCTTACCAATGCACCTTCTACATTTCAAGGGTTGATGAATTCCATTTTCAAACCCTTCCTTAGAAAATTTGTGCTAGTATTTTTTGATGATAGACTAATCTACAGCAGGTCTTGGAAGGATCATGTTGAACATGTTGACAGGGTGCTCAAACTATTGCAGGAGAAACAATTATATGCAAAAAAATCCAAATGTTTCTTTGGAGTACAAGAAGTGGAATATCTGGGTCATATTGTATCTCACGAGGGTGTTAAAGTAGACCCTAACAAAATTAAAGCCATTAAGGAATGGAAATTCCCCACAACCATAAAGCACTTGCGAGGATTTCTTAGGTTAATAGGGTATTATCGTAAGTTTGTTAAGAATTATGGGAGAATAGCAGCACCTCTAACAACATTATTGAAGAAAGATGCATTTTCATGGACTCCTGAAGCAACTAAGGCCTTTGAACATCTTAAAGAGGCAATGTGCCTAGCACCGGACTTAGCTATGCCAGACTTCACAAAAACCTTTATTGTGGAATGTGATGCCTCAGGAAATGGAATTGGTGCAGTTTTAATGCAGGAAGGAAGACCCATTGCTTTTGAAAGTCGTCCAATCAAAGGAAAGTATTTACAGAAACCTATTTATGAAAAGGAAATGTTAGCAATACTGCATGCACTAAAGAAATGGCGAACTTACCTAATGGGAAGACACTTCAAGGTAAAAACTGATCATGATATTCTTAAACACTTTTTGGAACAAAGACTATCTTCAGAAGAGCAGCAAAAATGGGTCACAAAGATGTTGGGTTATGACTTTGAAATAATCTACAAAAAAGGAAGCTTAATGTTGTTGCAGATGCACTCTCAAGAAAGAATGAAGAGGTGGAAGCATTGCTTTGTGCCATTTCTATTATCCAACCAGATTGGATAACCGAAGTAAGAGATGAATGGAAGAAGGACAAAGATGTATGGACACTCATTCAAAAGTTGCAGCAAGATCCTAGTACATCTGATACATTTAGTTGGAAAAATGATTCCTTATGGTACAAAGATCGCTTATATCTTTGTAAGAATTCACAACTAAAACAAAAGATTCTTCTGGAATTGCACACTTCTCCTTTAGGAGGACACTCAGGATTTTTAAAAACTTACCACAGGGTGAAGAAAGAATATTTTTGGGATGGCCTTAAATATGATATTCAAAAGTTTGTGGCGGAATGTTTGGTTTGCCAGCAGAATAAAGTGGAGACAATTAAGACCCCGGGACTTCTACAACCTTTATCCTTTCCAAGTCAACGTTGGGAGGAGATTTCAATGGATTTTATCACAGGTTTACCTAAGTCCGAAGGAAAGAGTGTCATCATGGTGGTAGTTGATAGACTTACCAAGTATGCACACTTTTGTGCATTATCTCATCCATTTAAAGAAAGTAAAGTTGCTACTACATTTATGGACACAATTCAAAAGCTACATGGAAACCCAAGGGTTATTGTGAGCGACAGAGATCCCATTTTTACTGGAAATTTTTGGATAGAGTTATTTTCTTGTTTGGGTACTCAATTAGCTCATAGCTCATCTTATCATCCTCAATTTGATGGTCAAACTGAGATAGTAAATAAATGTTTGGAAGAATATCTTCGTTGTTTTGTATCTGATAAACAAACACAATGGGTCAAGTGGTTACCTCTCGCTGAATGGTGGTATAACACTTCCTTCCATACTGCAGCAAAAATGACCCCATTTATGGCACTTTATGGATATCATCCACCTTCCATCACATCATCTTTAAGGGAAAATTTGAAGGTTCAAGCAGTGGAAGACCACATCGAGCATCAACAAGAAGTTCTCCAACTCTTAAAGGATAACCTGAATTTGGCACAAAATCGAATGAAACAACAGGTAGATCAACATCGCAGCGAGAGAAGTTTTGATGTAGGAGATTGGGTATTTTTACGGCTACTACCATACAAACAAATGTCTCTCAAGCAAGCTAAGAATGATAATAAATTATCGCCAAAGTACTATGGTCCTTACAAGGTGTTGCAAAAGATTAGTACTATGGCATACAAATTGGAGCTTCCTACTTCTTCACAAGTGCATCCAATTTTCCATGTTTCATGCTTAAAGAAGGTTATAGGTGAAAATCTTCTAGTTCAAACAATATTGCCCGAACTTTATGAGGAAGTAAAAATTGTGTTGGAACTTAAAGTAGTCACGAAAACAAGAACTCGACAGCTATGAAATCAATCAATTTCAAAGTATCTCATCAAGTGAGGATGAGAATTTTATACAGAAGCACCCAAAGCTACTCAAGCGTTGAGGACAACACTTTTTGAAGGGGAGGGGCATGTTAGGTCCCTATATTACTAGTATAGTCCCTTATTTTTATTATTGTACCCCTGTAACCCCCATATTGTTATTATTGTGCCCTTAAATTATTATTGTTAGGTCGGCTAGGATTACATTGTGGCCCACTAGGATTACATTGTGGCCCCATGGACTCCTATATATAAAAAGGAGGTTTTGTAATTTGAATCATCCGAGAATTTTTCATTAATGTAATGTATTGGAGTTTTCCCCCTCGAAGTGGCTTATTTCTAAGGCATTGATATCTCTTTTCTTCTATTTTTGGAGTTGTTTTCACAACATGGATGCATCCCAAACACAATATGAAATGGACTCATTCTAGTACTCTGATTAGGAGTATCATTATAGGAAAATTTAGCTTGAGCAAGTGCTAAGTTCCATTTATTTGGATTTTTGTAAACCAAACTCCTTAATATGTTTCCCAAGCTCATGTTCGCCACTTCAGTTTGTCCATCCATCTGAGGATTATAGGATGAACTGAAATTAATGTTTGTACCTAGATTCTTCCATAGAGTCCTCCAGAAGTTTCCTATGAACTTTGTATCCCTGCCTGAAATAATACTCATAGGAAGTCCATGCAATCTTATAACTTTAGAGAAAAACAAATTAGCAATGTGAGTTGCATCACTAGTTTTCTTACAAGAAATAAAATGATCCATTTTAGAAAACCGATATATGACAACACAGATAGAATCATGTCCTCTTTGAGTCTTCAACAAACCTAAAACAAAATCCATGCTGACATTATCCAAATGTCTATTGGGTATTGGAAATGGATGATATAATACAGTGTTTTGGATTCTTCCTTTGGCATGTTGGAAAATCCCACACTTCTCAACAAACTTTTTGATATCGGTTTGCATTTTTTGCCAATAATAAAAAGCACTTACTTGATGAAATGTTTTATCCTGTCCAAATTTTCCAGGCAGTCCTCCACTCTATTTTTCCTTAATCAGGTTTTCCCTCATGGAGCACTTAGGTATACACAGTTTATTATTCTTGAACAAAAATCCTCCTTGAAGCAGATATTCCAACCACTGACTTCTATTATGAATCACTGGATTCTTAACAACTGCATATATTTCTTTGAAATATGTGTCTTCCTCATACATATCAATCATTTCTTCAAACTCCAAAATGCCAATCTTCAATTCTTGCATAACTAGATTTACTCTACTCAAAGCATCAACAACTTTGTTTGACTTACCACTTGTGTGTTTGATTACAAAGGTAAAACTATGAAAAAATTCCACCCACTTAGCATGATTTTGGTTCAAATTCGGTTGATTATTTATGAAATGCAGTGCATGGTTATCTGAATACAACACAAATTCTTTGGGCAACAAATAGTGCATCCATTTCTTCAAAGCCTGCACAATAGCATAGAACTCGTTATCATAGGATGAATACTTCATATTGGCCTCATTTAAATTTTCACTGAAATAAGCTATCAGTCTCTGCTCTTGAATAAAGACAACTTCAATTTCTATCCCACTAGCAGTAGTCTCAACTTGGAATATTTTATCAAAATTTTGCAAGGCCAAAACAGGTCTTTCAGTGATCTTCTTTTTCAACAACTTGAAATTCTAATCTGCTACTTCTTTCAACTTAAATGGTTTCTTTCTCTCCTTTATTGTTTCAATTATTGGTGCATATATCTGACTAAAACTTTTGATAAAATTTCTATAAAAACTTGCAAGACCATGAAAACTCCTTACCCCAAATACACTTCTCGGAGTTGGCCAATCTAGTATTACCTAGATATTTTTTGGGTCCATCTTCAAGCCTTCTTCTGAGACTATAAATCCTAATTAAATGAGCTCTTTCCTCATGAAACTATAGTTCTTAAAATTTATGAGAAACTTATCCTTTTGAAAAGTACTTAACACCAGCTTGACATGCTCTAAATGTTCTTCCTTACTCTAACTGAAAATCAAAATGTCATCAAGATAGACTATCACAAATTTTCCTACATAATCTTTCAAGACCTCATTCATTAGTATCATAACTGTGCTTGGTGAATTAGTGAGCCCAAAAGGCATCACTAACCACTCATACAACCCATTGTTGGCCTTAAATGCAGTATTCCATTCATCTCCTTCTCTAATAATTATTTGATGGTATCCACTCTTCAAATATATTTTAGTAAAATTCTTTGACCCACTTAAACAATCCATCAAATCATCTATGCATGGAAATGGAAATCTATACTTGATAGTGATATTGTTTATGGCTCTGGAATCAGTACGCATGCACCACTCACCTCCCTTCTTTGAACTAAGCATGGCTGGTTCTACACATGGACTAAGACTTTCTTTGATTAGTCTTTTATCTAACGACTCTTGCACTTGTCTTCCAACTTCTTCATTATCCCGAGGGGTCATTATATATGTTTATTTGTTTGGTAAACTTGCACCAGGTATTAAATCTATGTGATGATCGATACTCCTGATTGGTGGAAATTTACTTGGTAATTCATCAACAACTATATCAACCTAATCATCTAAAAGATTTTTAATTTCCACGGGTAGATTGTCTAAATTAGTAGAAGTCAGAATTACCTTGGTTTTACCCACAACAACAAAATGCATTTCTTTCTCCTTCTTGACTTCTTGTAGCAATTCCTTTCCAATAATCATCATAACATTATTCCCAACTACTCCTTTATCTACGTCATCCTTCAAAGGTAGAAATATGTGCTTCCTTCCATCCTTCTCTATGGTGTAGGTATTCCTTTTTCCATCATGAATGGCTTTTCTGTCAAATTTCCAAGGCCTTCCTAGAAATACATGGCACATGTCCATTGGCATCACATCACACAGTATGACATCCTTATATGTACTGATATGTATCTATACTTTGCACTGTTCTGTCACCAAAATCTGATGTCCCTTTTGTAGCCACGACACTCTATAAGGAGTAGGGTGTACTATATTAATCAACCCAATTTCTCAACCATCTCTGTGGAAACAAGATTATCAATGCTTCCACTGTCAATCATGACTTTGAAACACTTTTATTTACACTTGCATATAGTCCTGAATAAACTCTTCCTTTATGTTGGCTCATTTGCTTCCTTCTCTCCCTTAGGAAATAATATTTTGAGCAATAAAGACTCTCCTGCTTCAGGTGGTTCTTCTTTTCCTGTGACTTGAGGATTTTCTTCCTTTGCCTCAGCTACATTCACATTCTGTTGATTTGTTGGTTTGTTATGAGTACAGTGCCATGATCTGTGTCCCCATTTTCCACATGTGTAACATTGAATTTCTCTTCCTTGGCCTATGCCTCTGGGTGCAAGTCTCCCTCTACCAAATTCTCCTCTCTGTAGCGGTCTGCTACTCGAACCTCCTGCTTCAGTCTGAGAGTGCTGAAATCTTGATTTGAAAGTTCCTCTTCCTCTTGCTGGACTTTTACCTCTATTCCTTTTACTTGGTTTCCTCAAAATTTTCTCTTTTGCCTTCAAATTTTCTTGGTAGTAATCCTCAATTGTCTTTAGACTCAACAAACCGATTTCATCTTGTATGTCATACCTTAAACCATTGATGTATCTGCCTACTTTCTCCATATTATCTTCAGCATTAACTTCTCTAATGCTCAGCTTGTGAAACTCCTCTATATACTCCTTGACATTCATTCCATTCTGCCTCAAATTCTGCAACTATTTGAAAAGATTCAATTGATATTCCTTTGGCATAAACTTATTCTTTAACTTTATTATCATTTTATCCCATTTCTTGATCTTAGACTTTCCCTTTCTAACCCCAGATGTTTGTAGTTCATCCCACGAGATAGATGCATGGCCCTTCAACTTGGTAGCTACATACTTTACCTTCTTCTTATCTTCGGCCTCTTCCAAGTCAAAATACTTATCCGCTTAACTAATCCAATCCATCAACTCATCCACATTAAGGTTTCCCTCATATGAAGGAATCTCCATTATTGGTTTCCCACTAACCTTTGCTAATATCTTGAAAACTTTAGCTACCTCGTCTTCTTCCGCTTCTTCTTCCTTATAATTTACCTCTTTTGCACTAATATCTCCTTCGTCAGATGCTCTCCTTTGATCAGTCTCCACTGTCTCCATCCTTGTACGAAGGTCTCAAATCTCTTCTGGAAAACCTGCATTGGCTTCCTATCTTCCCCGACCTATGTCAGATCTTCTCCTATGTGACATATTTTCTACAATCTTTGATAACATAACTCAATGTCTGCTCTGATACCAAATGATGTAGACAGGATGAAAAATTATCAGAATACATGTAGAATTGTGGTTCTAGGGTCTCACAACATGGTGACCAATCGAAATCGAATTGCACTTCACAAATTTATTATTTTACCTCTTCACAACTTTACTGATTTAACGATTTTGCAATACTTGCAAATCTGTGATTTCGCACTTCACACATTTCATACTTTGCATAATTTATAACTTAAAAAAATGATTCCACCTTATCCTATGTGATCTGCGATCACATCGCGTCACAGCAAAAACAACTTATGCCACTATGTCTTAATTCTAAACACTAAAACCTCTGACTTGCAAATTTATCTATATGTGATTTAATCTCCACCATTGGTCTTTGTTAGATCTCATGGTCCACACTTGTATTTTCTTGTTTTCTCTACCAAAACCCTTCTCCAGATGTAATGTGCTATCAATGCAAAAAAATTATGAATCTTGGATTTGCAGCTTCGCGAACTTGAGTCTAACTTCACCTAAAATTATTGAATGAAAACCTTGTTGTGCGCGATGCAAATTCTGACTCAAAAAATAAATACAAGAATGAAAGTTTAACATAGACAGTCGAAATAAACTACAAATATACTTGGAATTAAAACAATTCAAATACATAGATTTGAGCCCTTCAATGGCTATATTTTACATTTCTTTTTCTCTCTACCCACTCGTCTGTCACACCTCTCTCACTCTTCTCTCGCACCTATTCCACATCCTATTCTCACACCTATTCATGATTATATATATATTGACCTGAAAGCAGTTCACTTTGTCTTTTATTAGCTTCTTACTGAAGCACTCTAACAAACAGTTTCTATCCTATATAAATTCTCTAACTATTTGGCTTAATCTCCTCGCAGGGAGAACCAATTGGTATTTTATTCCTATTTATGTTGGGAAATAAAAACAAACTAACTTCTCACATTTAAAACTAAATAAAATATTAATAATCAATGTTTTTCAACCTCTTATTAGCCACAACATGTGAACACACAATCACGTTGTTGGCTAAATTCAGATGCTCCTGCATCACTTATTGCGTAAAAAATACTGCATAAAATGTAAAAAAAAAAATTAAATTTAATCACTAGATGGTTTGAAATTCTATGCTACAGGGTTTGAATCACCAGAGGTTTTGAATTCTAATTTTCTAAATAGTAATGTTCGAAAGTATTTTGCTGATACATAGTGCTCTCATGCTTTCTTGCTCCAGGTATGTCTCGTGCAAATATCTCCCTGAATTTTTTTGCAAAAATAATGAAATAATGAAAAGTGTTTACTATTTAAAGAATTGTTTTATGAAATTAGATTTTCAAAAATATTTTTTTGCCCATTTTTCAATTTACCACTTTTTTTTCACTTAAAAAAAAAAAGTTACACTTTTTTTATTTGCGGCTATTCCGCACTGGTGCGTCAATTAATAACATCGCACCAGTGCACAGTAACTAAAACACACCAATGTGGTTATCTGTACATTAGCACCGATAACAATAATTCCATTTTTAAGGCACCGAAATTACTTTTAAGTGTGTACACCAAAATTTATCATTGATTTTTCTCAAATGCAGGGAGAAAATATAATAGTTATATTGAATGGGAAATTATTCAAAATCCAGCTCATTCCATAATATTTCTCAAATTCCATCACGAAGTTCTCCCTATCCATCTCGAGACGTAATATTTACTTCAAATTTTATTTATATTTTCATTAACTAATTGAATTTATTTTTTTTTATCCATGTCAATCAGCTTAATAAAATTTATAATGTATACAAATTTATTGGTTCATACAAATTCATAATCGAGTTCAGATGCACAAAATATTCAAACAACTCCAAAACGTCGGAAGCTCTTATTAGGAGCAACATACCGCAAGGCGCATTTGGTATATGAAAATGGATAGTCGCTTCACCCTTCCAATTACAACAATATTGCATCTTCTAGCCACAATCCTGAGACAATGACGGTAATAATAATTGTTTGGTATATTAATGTAATTATTTCAACGTCCAATTAATCGTGCATTATTAGCATGCTTACTAATTGATATCATTTATTTTGTACTAATCATGTTCAAATATGTTTTTTGAAATTATTAGGATTCTAGTGATGATGAGCGACCTACCTACCATCTTCCGTTGCACCCCAAAAAAATGTCAAATTGAGAGAAGGTTGAATTAATAGAAAAAATCAGAGAGGAACGATACCAAGAATGGTTGAATAAACCACCTATTAAATTCCCACTATGTCCAGATTCACCAATTAGGAATGACTACAACAATAGTAGTTCTTCACAAGCTGGCAATGGGGGCAATCAAATAGAGGTTGGTATGGATGATTACTTAAGGGATATGGATGCTATGGAGACAATGTTTTTAGATGCATTCCAGAAAGATGATCAACTAGGGGATGATTCTCATATCGTTGACACCTGTTTCGAAAGCCTTAAATTTTCTTCCACCACCCCTCTCTTTGAACCTGGAGATCAATGAAAGTCTACCCAGTTGGGGACAATGATGTTATTGTACAACTTGAAAGAAAATATTGGCTTGTCAAATGCATGTTTCTCGGAAATTTTGAGGTAAGTTACCATAAAGTCCTCCCTTATATTTTGAGAAATATAATCACACAATGAACATTAGAAATGGTAAATTTTATGAATGTTAATAATTATATCGGCATTAATGGACATTTAAAATTTTCCATGATCACCAACTATAGGTTATTCAAAGATAAGGTTCTTCTAAGTGATAATGTCTTGCCCAGTAGCTGCGAAGAGGCAAAGAAATTGTTGAAAATGTTGGGTGTTGAGTATAGATCATATCATGCATGTCTAAATGATTGTATTCTATATAGAGGAGAATATGGAAACAAAGAGATATGTCCAAAAAGTGGGCATGAAAGGTATCATAAATAAAAAAAGAAGGTTAAATCATGTGGTCCTCCTTTTAAGATATTGAGGCACATGCCTATAATCCCAACGATTCAAAGGCTCTTTCGTTGCAAAGAATTAGCTATGTTGCAGGGATGGCATGCCTCACACAGAAGTGAGTTGGGAGTTATGTGAATCCCAACAAATTCAATAGCCACGAATCATACAGAGGATAATGGCTCGAAAAATTAAAGTATGAAGTACGAAGTTTACGACTCAACATAGCCATGGATGGCGTCAACCATATTCCCTCCAGAACACCAACTATTATGTTTGTCCTGTAGTAGTGATCAATAACAATATCCCCCCATGGTTTTCTGTGAATAATGAACATCTTATGTTGGCTCTCATATTCCATGGTAGAAGACAAGTGAAGAATATGGATGTCTACTTACAACCACTAGTAGATGAATTGAAGTAATTATGGGATGGGATAAATGTATACAATGTATACATACAATTGCAATTACAATTACAATCATTTCACATTATTACAATTAAAACTTTACAAATATGTTAAATGTAATTACAATTAAAATTAGAATTAGAATTACAATTAAATTACAATTTTAGAATTTTACATCAAATTAAAATTATAATTACTATTTTACATATATAAAAATACAATTACAATTACAATTACAATCATTTCACATTAATACAATTAAAATTTTACAAATATTTTACATACAATTACAATTAAAATTACAATTACAATTTTACAATTACAATTACAATATTTACAATTACAATTTTAGAATTTTACGTACAATTACAATTACAATTACAATCATTTCACATTAATACAATTAAAATTTTACAAATATTTTACATACAATTACAATTAGAATGAGAATTACAATTTTACAATTTTACATATATACAATTACAATTACAATTACAATTTTACAATTTTACATATATATAATTACAATTACAATTAAAATTGCAATTAGAAATACAATTACAATTTTACAATTTTACATATTATTAAAATTAAAATTTCAATTACAATCACGATATAATATTTAATAAATATCGTGATTTAATATTAAAAATAAACATCACGATCATGATAACCATCGTACAAACATCATTTTTGACTAAAAAACACATTCAAGTTCGTTGACATCATCTAATCATCGTGATCATGATCATCTAAAAAAGCACAAGCATTGTATAACATCATCACAACACAAACATCAAATATACATCTCATGTCAAATAACTGTTATCACATACACATCTATCTGCAAGTTGCACATTAAATGAACATTAAAAAACAACATGTAAATTAAGTACAACTGCAACATGAACATAAAATACATGGAACATATATATATATATAACTGTATAATGTCAAAAATATACAACTTTAATATAACTGCATATAAATGTCAAATATTAGCTAGTGGTACATTGATAGTAGTACTAGTCAAGGCCTGCTCAGTCAATGGTGCAGCCTCAACATGCTCAGATAGATGTCGATCATCATATGTTTGCTAATCTAGAGGTGTCTCATTCTGATCAGGATCAAATACCTACTCATGATGACTTGACATGGATGGTCAAACTTGCTCATGATCATGACTACTGGATGCTACATGCTGCTCATGATGACTCGACATGGATGGTCCAGCCTACTCATGATCATGACTGCTAGATGTTGTATGTTTCTCATCCCTGGCGCAAGGTGGAGGAGGAAGTGGAGTACTAGTTGAACGATGATCACTCCCTTGATCCTGATCATCAGATGATGCGCTTCTCAACTGTCAATGTACTACATCTCCACCACACCTACGTTGAATGACCCTCCTCAATCGCGCCACTAAGCTGGTAGCTCCAACGACATACCGCATTTGGGTCAACATATCACGTGGCATGCCTCTCCATATAATTGTCAACCTATCATCAGCCTGTATATCTCTGATAGTGGCCGACCTGACTCCCTCCTCCACTAGGAGTCGACATAGTTGGTCGCCCAACTCCATCCTAAATCTAGTGTCAGGCCTACGCCTCACATCCGCCAGTACCTGCGAATGATCATGAGGACCAGGTCTGTCACTGGCCCGATCCTTCACATTTTCCATCTCCTAATTTTCAGTAGGATCTACACCTGGATCATTTGGTGGCGATGGAATCTCATCACCAACAAATTACCCAATATCTACAAAATATATATAAGTACACAACAATAATTAGACAATTTCATTAAACAATTTAATAAAAACAAGTTAAAGAACATGTTAGAATAAATGTAAATAAAACACTAATATTACCTCTCTCATCTGGCATCTCATCAACTGTGAAGAGGATGTTGGCACACTCTCTCCAATCAAAACCAGCATACAAACATGAGACCAGAATGAAGGCGTGATTATCAATACTAGATAGCAACTCCAGTGCATCATGAGATATCCTCGTGGAAAAGTCAGACTCGCCCCTCTTGGGCATCATCTAGCCCCACATTTTCATCTGTACATGAAACATCAACCTACGAGGTTGTCGAAAAAAAGTAGCCCTCATCTCTGGAAACCTCTTGAAAAAAACAAAATAGCTCTAAAGCAAAAGGGAAGTTCACCCTCCCGTGTGCTTAAGAACGACATCTATCTAAAGTTGTACAGAACTGGCCCATAAAATCATAGACCACCTCACAAGTTGTGGTGCCTGTAATAAATAATCAACATAAAATAAAAGAAGGAAAATAATGTATTTCCCGTCACTGGTATGGTGTGCAATGGTCGACAACAGTAGTGAGAGGAACCTCACCTCCTCTCCACCAACAAAGCAATACATAACAGATGACCAGAGACATGAAAATCTGCAGGATACAATATATCGTCGCGAATGTATCTCTGGGAGTACACCAACTGACTCCTTGCTACATAACCAACGGGGACCTTTGGGAACGAGCGAAAATCCTACACTTTCCTAGATAGGCCAGTAATAAAATACATGACCTCCTCTGTGGCCGCATACCACTGGTTAGGACAAACCCGGAAAGCCTATCAGTGGGCATTCCATCTGAAGATAGGTTATCACAATAACCCATTATGGACCTTCAGGGATGTAGCCTCCTCATAGAACTTGAGAAGGCCTACCTCCCTTAGGAGTGCCTGGGTGGCATCGTAATAGGGTGAGGGTACATAAGTCTCTCCCTCTCTCGTGCCTCCCACAAGCGAACCACATTATATTGGTCTGCAATATGTTCTTGTCGTTCCCTCTCTTCCCTCCTTTGACGTCGCTGAATGATTCAAATATTAAATACTTATATATAATTTATTTTGAAAAAAAAATAATCGATGCATCAAAAAAAATAATCATGCACCAGTACCGGTGCATTTGTTTTTATCGTGCACCATCTGTGGTGCATCTAGAAATTTTCAGCGCACCTCACAACATGAAATTTATGTTCTCCTGTGGTGCATTGATGAAACTATCCATCTCGGGGTAGATAATTATGTCAATGCATTAGCAAACATTAGTTAATGGTCAACGATGCAGTCATTTAACTGATCGCATCGATGACTATGTACAAGTTCGGGAGGGCGGTGCACTGACCAAACTACTTGCCCCGAGGTGGATAGTTTTTTCAGCACACTGCCCTCTTGGCATCATTACAATTTCGACAGTGTGGGGTTTAACCAATCGCACCATCGACCATGTACCAGTATCGGGGGGCAGTGTGCTGACCAAACTATGTGCCCTAGGGTGTATAGTTTAGTCAGCGCACCACCCTCTTGACATCATTACATGATCAATGGTGTGGTCGTTTACATGACCGCACCATTAAATATATACTAGCATCCGGAGGGCGGTGCACTAACCAAACAATCCACCCCAAGGCACACAGCTTGGTCAGCACACTGCCCTCCCAAACTTGGACATAGTCAATGGTGCGGTCGGTTAACCATCCACACCATCATTTATGTATTTAGAAAAAAACATGGTGTGTTGTTTTGGTACTGCACTAGAACTGGTGCAGTTACCATTAGCACCGGTCAAAGTGTGGCCTGTAAATTTATAGGCAACACTATGAACCAATGCGTCCTATAAATTTATAGGCAGCACCGCGAACTGGTGCGAGTCGAATGGCTTGAGTGCACTGCATGGGAATTTTTTTTTTAAGGGTAAATTTTAAGTTTTTTTAGAAATATAATCCCCTAAAAGTTTCATTATGGAGAAACAAGTGAAATACCTATACATTTGGGCGTTGAGGAGGCATATTTGCTAAAGAATTTGCAAAACTAAATTTTTCCACCGTTTTCCA
The DNA here is from genome assembly GCA_034641835.2 of Pinus albicaulis. Taxonomy (NCBI): domain Eukaryota; kingdom Viridiplantae; phylum Streptophyta; class Pinopsida; order Pinales; family Pinaceae; genus Pinus; species Pinus albicaulis. Next base: position 293,876,011 of record CM076569.1, read on the forward strand.
AAATTCGAAATCGAGAGGGTGGGAAATGGATGGCAGCAGTGCATCCAATGGGAGCATCAATGGCAAGGACTCCACACACAAGGGAAATTTGCACCGGTGCTTGAGAGATCTTAAGCACTCAAGAAGTGAAAATTCATATTTTTGGCTGTAATTTTTTTTATTTAACCCTGTTCCGGTGCGCAGGTTTTTGAGGTGCACCGGGCGGTTTCTACCAAGCGCACTGGGGCTGTTTCATTTTAGCATGGGTTTTTATGATGCACCAGGCCTGAATCTGTGTAGTGCACGGGTGCACTATAGTAATTAGATGCACCGGGAGCATTTGTACGGAGAGCACGGTGTCTTGGTGTGCCAATTTGTAGTATGCACCGGTGTTTTTCTAGTCGAATGCACCGATGCAATGTAGGATGATAAATTCACGAGACAAAAAACATCCGCAAATACCTCCACCCTCCAACCTCCTCTAGAAACCTTTGCTACAAATGGATATCTTGGCTATTTTTATAAGGGGTTCCTCAAAACATCTACTAGAGGATATTTTCCTTGTAGTGAGATATGGAATTGGAACCGTGGAGGTAAAATAATGGTCATTTCTTTTCTTGTTATTACTGATGTTGGAACTCATTGTTGTAGTTCACTCAGATGGGCTTAATTTGGAAAATTGGTTTCCAAGGAGAAGCTTGCATCGAATGCATGATTGTGCAAAGGAGAAACATAATTCTCAGTCGGAAGGAAATCAATTGGTTTTCCAAGCACCAAGCAATTGATTTGGTACAAAAAAGTGTTATATCAGTTAGCAATCATCCAAAAAGTGTTGGATTGGGTCAGCAGCAAAAGGATAACATTGGTAGAAGAGCCAAGCTATTTGCAAGGCAAGACATGTCAGTGACCAAGTGGTTGTCATGGCGATTTTTCCAATTAGAATCAAGATGATAGAACTTGGGGAACAAAAGAGTATTCAACACTTATGAGATAACCAACTTTTGTGGGTCCAAAAGCATGTCAATGGGAAGGAGTGATCAGAATCTGGATCAGCGGCAAAAATTTGCTCAAAATTCAAAGTGCTCATAATTGCACCAAACTAGAACGACAACGACCATCCCATCGCCAGAAATCCAATGCAACTTGTTTTGTCAAAAAACGAGTTCAGGTGAAGAAGTTATGGTCTGTTGATCGACGTTCAAAACAATAATTTTTTTAAAATTACAAAACAAGTATAGGCTGATGACATGGCAGCCCAGTCAACATGAAGAGAATCTTCTTTAGTTTTTGGTCCAATGGTACTGTGACAAGTGTCACTACAGGATTCGCCAGTTTTGTTTGTGAAGGTGAAATTTTCCCAATGTCCTCCAAGATTGAATCTGGGTCCATGAATTTTTATGTGTGGGAAATTATTTTTTAATTATGTATTAAGGTTGGATATATATATATATATATATATAGATATATAATTACAAACCTTATATATAGTTTAATTTCCACATATATTATTAAACCCCAAAGTCTGAACTATGGCATTCTAAACTTTGGTTAAGTTTGGATTAATAATTTTGCAAAGTCTACATTTTTATTTAAACCAACGTTTGGATGGCGTATTTAATTTGACCATGGTCCAAATTTCATGTTATATGGGTGACAAAGTTTAATTGGAACGCGTATTTCATATGGCATATTAGAAAGGTTTGATTATGGTGGCATTTCAATGTGGATCACATATTATATGGTAAAGTCTTTTCAAAGGTTTATTCCATGGTGCAAAAACGTGTATCAAGGGGCAAGGTCGGGGCTCGAAACCATGACCTCCCCCGATCCACTCTTGCGCTCTTATCAATGAGCTAGTCATAGTCCTTGTTAAGGATGGGCGTGAAAATACATTTAAAGTGCAGTGCATTCTTCGATGGCAGGAAGGAGGGGACTAGCCCCACGGGCCAGCAACCCTCCTCCCATGTGCCCCTTCCACATGACTTCGACCAAGCGCTCCCTCTAAACACACTTATGCATAGTTAAAACGCCTTTAAGTTCTTCTTATCCACTAATTAACCTAAGATTAATTTGGCAGGTTTTTAGCAGATTTCCCAGTTTCGGTGGGATTGGCCAATTTTGGCAGAGTTAACTGGTAGTTCTCCAGAATTAGAGGCAGAATCTAGGGGAAAATTAAATGGATCATATCTTGAGCAATTTTCAACCAATTTTGGCTCAAGAAGAGTCATTCATAGCAGATTGACATGCTATCAATCCATGGGAACAACTTGCAAAGGGAGAGGAGCAAATCTACAGGTGCTTTTGATCACTTGAAGAATTTTGAAGCCTAGGGCCACCAAGAGGGAAGGCCATGCCCAGATCAGTTGAAGGCCAAATGGAGTGAATGAAAATTCATTTTTAGCTGTATTTGATGTTATGAACACAATGGTATAGTTTTCATAGGCATTGGAGCACATCTGAATGTTCTTTTGTCACTTTGGAGATTAAACAAGCCCATGGCCACCAAGATGGGAGGTCAAGCCTAGATCATCTAGAATACAATTTCAGAGATTTAATAGTAATTTTAGGGGTTTTTGAGTGTTCTGAAGCCAGTGGAATAGGCTACAAATCCATTGTATCAATACAAGTTCTTTTGATCATACATTTGGCTCTTAATCCCAGGAGGGCCTAGCTAGTTAAATCACATCCATGGGGATGTAGCCTAGGAGGGGTGAACTCCATAAACATCCATTGTTTTATGTGATTGTTTTGAGTTATGTTTCTCCATTTCATTTTCTATATATCAGTTTTTAAAATCTAATTAACTCATAATTTGATCATAAAAAACACATAAAATTTGCCACATAAACTCCTTCACAATTGGTTAAATTAAGACGATCCTAATCACACATTTTTAATACTGATGATGGAGCTAGCATCGAAATAACAAGTTTTCCCATATTCAGATCAAATGAACACCTACCTTTTCCAAGAATTCTTTCAAGAATTATATCAAAAAATTAACACGCAAGATTCATGTGTAATCTTTCTAGAGAATGACAGAGTTATTTATCTCTCTTACACACAACTTCAAATGTAATCTTTTAAGAAAAGGGATAGGGTTACTTAGCTTTTATGAAAAAAAATCCTTTTTTTTTTCTCCACCATGACTTAGCTTTTATGCAAAAAAAATTCCTTTTTGTTTTCTCCTCCATCTCTCATCCTTCATATTGGAAACTCAATTTTTTCTCTTATTCACACCAGGAATGTACTCTACTTGGCCTTCCTTCGAGTACCATAAATAGTGGCAGATGTAAAGAAATCATTGCACCTTATCCTGAGTTGTAGAAATTATATAGAAACTATATACCAATGGATTCAATCTGATCATGTAATGTACTAAAAATATATATTGAATCCTTCTGATATATTTTCAGAATATAAAACACGATTGCTCAATCACATGCAAGTAAGAGAAAGAAATAATAAATCAAACAACACAAGGTGTTCTTGGGGAAAGCACCTGCTCAAAACCCCTCTATCATATATTGTACATAGTCAAAGAATCATGAGAAAAAATAATGCTTTATCACACCGAGAAAATATTTCACTCTATGAATCATCTCACCCTAATCCTGCTCAAAACTGGCTAGAAATTCTTAGGAAAATTTGACCAACACTTAGCCAATCCTCAGCCCCTTCTTAGCCCAGTATTTCTCACACTATCCCTAGGCAATTAATCCCTATTAAATAGGATAATAAACCTTCCTTAATTGTGCAATCCTTCATGAGCCTTCCTCTGACTTCATAATTGTGCTCGAGAAATTTGCTAATAATACAACTGATAGTTAACTTCCCTTTAACCTCCATCGCAACTGGGTCTTCATCAAATTTGACATGCATGTAACTAATAATAGTGAATCAACAATTATCTGATAGATCACTCCTTTTGAATTAAATCTAATTTAATTCACTTCACCTCTCACTAGCTCATCACTCAGTTAGAACTAGTTAGATTGATTTTAACTCAATTACTTTGAATTAACTGATAGCACATGCACCAAACTAATGCATTAACTATAGTTGGACTCCAAAAATAATAGCATCACTCTACATGCCTCACCTTTGACCCTAAGCTCAAAATTCTTGAGCTAACTCAGCCTTTCTGACTTAGCTAACTGATACAAGTTGTTATGAGATGAAATTACAATTTATTTTCCAATTTATTTAAGGGATAAATAAATTAGACACCCACTTTTAGCGCTAGTGTGTAACTGAACTCCTCACTCATGTGTGATTGGAATCCCACACCAGTTATGTGGTCAATTTTTTTCCTTTCTAGATGCCTTCTTCATTGTTTCTTGTTGCAAATTTCAATGCTCCCTCTCAACAAGAAAGGAATTCAATCTATCTTGATCTGGTACCTTTGGAATGTTCTACATGAAACACTTCTCTAGTGTTGTTTGCACATGCAACTCTTGAAAATGAATAACCTTTGAACAGTTGAATTAGTATATTGTATCTGTCATCAGATTCTTCTGATTGTTGGATCCTACTACACCTGTCTACTAGACTCTATGGCTTGCTACTGCATCTACATCTGTGCCCTCTACACTACTGCCAACTCTAATCTGCGCTCTAGTATTCGACATCTGTCACTTTGATTTATTTCTCCTTGAAATCTGACTACATCAATCCAACCGAGCCTTCCTACTACTATAGTTCTGTGGGCTCCTAGTAGTTAGGTTCGATTCATGAGACACACCATCTCAATGGACCTTGCCCAAATTTCTTCTTGGGATTATATCTTCACATCACTCCACCTCTCACCTTGATGTATAGCTTCATGTACTCCCTCTACCCATCTAGCTCGAAATTTCCCCCTCCTGGAGGTCTCTAATTGATTGGACTCTTCCACTTGGTCTCCTCTCTGCTTCTCCAATTGTGGCTGCTCCACAACCTTCTGAGATTTCTTATGAGACTGCATGTTGAGAGGCTCCATCTGAACCACCAAGTCACTAACCTCTGCTTTTATCCTCAAAGCTTTGCATGCATCTTGTACCTCAAGTGCATGCAAGTTCTTGAGTCGTGCACATTGTAATTTTTCTTCCATCACAAAATTTTCTAAAAAAAGAGGTGATTTTAAGTTGACGATATCTCCTTCATCCGAGCTCTAATTTCGACTGATTTTCTTTTCTTTTCAATTTGGCTATTTTTTTACAAGGAATCCAAAAATGCTATTTTTTTTTAAATTATGCATCAAAATTTTTAGATATTCTCTACAAACCCTCCGCCCAAAAAATTCTTGCTCTGATACCATATAGAAATTATATAGAAAATCTATACCAATGGATTCAATACGATCATGCAATGTACTAAAACAAGATATTGAATCCTTTTACTATAGTTGCAGAATATAAAGCATGATCGCTCAATCACATGCAAGTAAGAAAAATAAATAATCAATCACACAACACAAGATATTCTTGGGGAAAGCACTTGCTCAAAACCCCTCTATCATATATTGTAGATAGTAAAGTAATCATGAAAAAATACAATTCTTTCTCACACCGAGAAAATCTGGCACTCTACCAATCGTCTCACCCTGATCCTGCTCAAAAATGACTAGCAATTCTTAGGCAAAATTGACCAACACTTAGCCAATTCTCAGCCCCTACTTAGCCTAGCCTTGCTCACGCAATCCCTAGGAAATTAATCCCTATTAAATATGATAATCAACATTCCTTAGTTGCACAATAATTCATGAGCCTTCCTCTTACTTTATAATTGTACCCAAGAAATTCGTTAATAATACAACTGATAGTTAACTTTCCTTTAACCTCTATCTCAATTGGGTCGTCATCAGAATTGACCTGCATGCGGCTAATAATAGTGAATCATCAGTTATCTCTTAGATCACTACTTGTGAATTAAATCTAATTTAATTCACTTGACCTCTCACTTACTTATCACTCACTTAGAACTAGTTAAATTGATTTTAACTAAAGTAATTTGAGTTAAATGACAACACATGCACCAAACTAATGCATTAATTGCAACTGAACCCCAAAAATAATAGAATCACTTTACATGCCTCACCTTTGACCCTCAACTCGAAATTCTTGAGCTAGCTCAGTCTTTCTGACTTAGTTAACTGATACAAGTTGTTATGAGATGAAATTACAATTTGTTTTCCAATTTATCTAAGGGATAAATAATTTAGACACCCACATTTAGTGCTAGTATGTAATTGAATTCCTCACTCATGTGTGACTGAAATCCCACACTAGTTATGTGGTCAATTTTTGTCCTTTATGGATGCCAATTTCATTGTTTCTTGTTGCAAATTTCAACATGAGCATATCTGGTATCAAATAACTATCTAAATATTTACATTTTTACATATCGAGAATTATCTACGAAGTTGTGCAATTAATCAATTTTGGAAGTAGTGACAACCATCATTCGATTTACCCAAAATACAAAGAAAGTGATGTTAACTAAGTGCTTAGAAAATGTAGGTCGGCTCACGGCTAGATACGAACATCAAGCTCTGGAAGAACTAATGAGTTTTCATTTGGAATCCAAACATGTAGCCAAAATTTATCAATGCCATGACATCACTCCTCACATAAAACTGGCCCTTCAATTGATAACTAAACAACTTATTATAGATTATATCTACATATAGGTTCCAATCTTTTACCCTGCCATCAAAATACAAATAGAAGTAGGCATAAGCATTCAATCACCTAATTCCTCCCCAATCTATGAAGAATTTCATTTCCATCCGATAAAGAATGAAAACGGGGTGGTTATTAGGGATCCATTTTACTTTAACCAATTCTTGATTCTTGTTACACGTCATATATATATATATATATATGTATGGGTGCTACTATTATCCAAACAATATTAGATTAATTTCTCATTGTAATGTAAAATATGTATAAAATTGGAATACTTACAAAACTACAGAAATTAAATAAATTAATGTCATAATTAATCAATGTGAGAATTAAAATGATCGAATTCTACATAATAAACAAAAAATCAAGTTTTTAAAAATCTTTTGCGAAATTTTGATTAAATTTAACCAAAAAAATGTGGTGAAAAACGCCATTTCATCTATAAGTTAGACTGCCATATTAAAAAGTGTGTGTTTGAAGTAAATTTTATCAAAGTAAAAATTAATTAGTATTTCATGCATTGATATTTATGAGAGATAAAATTTATCCAAATAAAAATTAATAGTTATATATATATGGTTTTGGTATGAGTTAAAAGCAAGTATAGATTCATCTTAATTCTGGCTCTACCAAGCATAGAGAAGGATCCAATCTTTTGAGATGCAAATCTGGTACAAAACTTGAAGAAAGGTTTGCACCTCAAAAGATTTTATTCCTTTCAGAGTTTGGTAGAAGTTAAGATGGATCTATGTTGGTATTAAGACAACTATGTCAATTTGAGAGAGAATAGAGTATAAAGAGTATTGGTCGAGAAAACTTTAGTTAGTGTATGATTATTTTTCAAAAATTAAATTATATAATAAAATAAAATTATTTGTTTCTAAATTCAGCTTCGCATTGGGACAACAAACTCACTAGGTGGTAAAACTTGTTAAAATTAGGTAAAGTGTGTTTCTTTACCATGTACATTTGTAGCTTATAATCTGACGGTCATGATTTGTAGTGATCTGACGGTTATCTCTCACCTCGGTATTAACGGCACTTGATCCGTGGCTTAGCACCTGATTGGTCCATGATCTCTATTTAAAGAACATGGAGGGTCATTTGTCAGGTAACCGTTTATGAGAGAAACATATGTAACTTTTCTTTTATATTAATAAATTCCCTGAAGTGGCCGCTTTGGCTCAGGGCGTGGATTGTTTCCCTCTTTAGGGGTTTTAAACACGTGATTATACTGGTGTATTGATTTGTGATCTGTTTGTGAGCAATGACCTTTGGTTCTTGATCTACGAAACTTACCTTGTAAATTCCTACAAAACTTACCAACACCCTATTCTCTATTCCCCTTTACTTTGATCCTCATCAGGCATTATACAAAAAATATGTAAAAATTCATATAAGATTATTTGCCAAAACTTAAAGTTGCTTAAATATAAGCCAACCCAACTCTTATTACATGTAAAATGTTCCATGAAATAAAAATACTTACAAAACTAAATTATTAAAAAAATTAAATAAATTGGTATCATAGTTAAAACTTGAATGCCTCAAATAAAATTAATAAAAATAAAAAAATAATTCGCCTCTCAAATATATAATATAATGATATAAGATAAATTTTATTCTAATAAATGAAAATAAACAAATATCAATAAATATTTCAAATGTATAAAATACAAACTAATAATATTATTATATATAAAAATAAAAACAAATATTTAATAATAATTGTGATTGGAACCAGTACCGTATGGTTTTTTTTTTCTCTTATGTAGGTAAAGAGATCAACTTAAGCGTCTGATACACTCATCAAATATTCTGTAACAGTGAAGAGAATTATGTAACCCTTATCTACCAATTAGATGATTGCTTCACTCAACCAGAATTATGTACCCATTATGTATAAATTAGATGATGTACCAACATTATCTAATAAATTAGATAATGTACCGAGATTATGTACACATTAGCTGATGTACGAAGAAGTGTGAAGTGTGTTGCAAGGAATACATTTTAACAAATTTTAAAAGAAATTCATTTAAAACTATTATGGTATCCTATCACATAATTATTATTATGATATCATATAATAAAATATTTATTTATTTTTAAGTGTTTTTGAATTTACAACTAATTATTATATTGATAAATATTTTGTTTAAAGAATATAAAGTAAATTATAATTATTTGCATCAATGTATCACAATGTAAATAGTAAATATTAAATATTATGTAACAAATTATTTAATATTTCCATATTTTATTGTTAAGAGAATAAAATAATCTTCAATGAATAAAAAAAAAATCAATAAATAACTTATTACATGATATAATATTAATATATTAAATTTAAAAGTCTAATGTAAATATTCACATAATGTATGGGATCAACATGTGAAGAAGGCATCCTTCCGAGATGTGTTTTAAGTTAATGAGTTTGTTAACCCTGCGACAATGTTGGCTGCACAACTGTCCAAAGTGTTGTTATTGAGCTCATGCCGGTTCCTCATCCGATGGTGGTCAAGCGTGTAAGCTTTATCAACACACAATTGGCAACATCGATAGTGATTGGAGTGAAAGGAGCATAACATGGATTAGATAACAACACCGCATTATGATATATTTGTGTTATACATATCAAATCAAATGAAAGCTCATTATTAGAAACTTAGAAACTTGAGATTAAGTTTATTATCCTAATTTTATTTTTTTGCCGTTGTGATTGGTTAACGGGGTTTAGGTTTTATTGTGCAATGATGTTTCTGCCACCATTTGCAGTAGTATTTGTATTGTTTGTAGTACCATTTGTAGTCCTATGGTATATCGTCATACTCTACTGATTGTGATTAGAGATGGAATTTGATGGGTAAAATAATTGTTATAGGACATTTTACCTGTATTTGAATTTTAGAATTATTTAATTCTCGTTTCTCTCGATGTGTTTCAAACTGTGCAAAACATATCATTGATGGCTTACATTTTTCTTAAAACGTCATTAATACCCATTAAAATCCAATGAAATTTCCAATATATATAGTTCATAGTCGTAGATGGGTAGACTAGACACGTCACGAACTTCAGGAGTTACTTACTTGGATATTCACCCACCCAGCCTACCTACCTGCATATGAATATCACATACCTTGCAAATCTAGTTAACCTAGCTCCGCCTGCAAACAAAATGGTTAGAACGAGGGACCAAGTCTAAACAAGTAAAATAAAATTATTGCAGAGGAATAATACGACATTCAATAAGTGCACAAACGCCATTAATACAAGACAATGAGAGGTGTGAGAGAGTAGCTCAAATTTCAATTTATATATTTAACTCCCTTTTTCATGTCAACCCTAACGCGATCAACCTGTAATCACAACCGACCAGAATAAGCTTCAAAAGTATTATGATGTTGTATTCAAAGAAAAATAGGATTATAAGGATTTTTCCTTTAGAACAGAATTTCACATTTCGAAGGCAGAAAATGCGAAAGACCCTTCTAGCCATGTTGCTCCAAGATTTTGCAGGATTTTAAAATATTTGTTGGCATAAGTTGACATGGACATTTTGATCAACTCTGATTTTTATGATGGTGTTTATGATCACGATGAGAGGATAAAAGGGACCATCCATTCACTAGTTAGTGTTGTGGATACCATACATGAATATCATGAAAAATTTGATGTTCAACAAACTCTTTTACGGGATGCGATGAATAATCTGGGTGACAATGGTATGAATTTAGCTTTCCCCAAAGATGGTGTTTGTATTTTACTTGAACATGATCGTTATGCCACCACATATGTGGCTAGTCAAGAGATTTTGTGGCAAAGCATTTGGTCATGGGGTGAAGCCATAGGGTTGCCAAAAACTATTATAATATACAATAAATCAAAGATGAAAACACAAAATTTGAAGAGTTAATTTCCAAATATTTAAATTTATACACAAAGCTATCAGGAGATTCAACAATGAATCCACTGATTATCACCGACTCTTACTGCCTATTAGCTTTCTACCGATTGTCGGTGATAATCTAGAATGTATTTTGCATTGCCATGATTTTTTCTAACGCCTCCCCTTAATCACAACCTAAATGTTAACTTTCCTGTTGGTCTAAGTCTCAACTAGGCTTACAACATAATTTAGATTTTCTACAACACAACTTACTTCTAGAAATTTCAAATTTAACCTTTCCAAGAGGCTTGGTGAATATCTCAACTACATTTTCATCTGTATTACAATATGTTAAGTCAATTTCTTTCGATTGCACTTTTTCTCTTACAAAATTATGTGTCTTTATATATATGCTTTGAACTTGCATGATATACATGATTGTTTTCCAATGTGATGGTGTTTTGATTGCCATATTTGATTACTGTACGTGCTTTTTGTGTTTCTCTAACATCTTCAAGTATCATTATAAGCCATATTGCTTCGTAGGTAGCACTGCTTAATGCTTTATACTCGACTTTAGTGGGAGAGAAGGAAATGACTGGTTGTTACTTACTGCTCCATGATATCGCTCCTAAACCTATATTGAACACGTATCCAATTGTAGGTTTCCTGTCATCTAGATTTCCATCCCAGTCAAAATAAAAATAACCTTCCAACTCAATATTAAATCCATCATTATACATAATACCAAAATTAAGTGTTCCTTTCAGATATCTAAGGACTTTCTTTGCCACTTTCCAGTGGCTTTCACAAGGCTTAGCCATGAACTGACTAAGTATGCTAACAGAATATGCTATATTCGGCTTGGTAGTGGTGAGGTAGAGTCAAACTTCCCACTAGTTGACGATACAAGGTTCCATTCACCTCTTTAGTTCCATCATCATTGTAAAATTTAGCATTTTGTTTTAAAGGAGTAGATATTGCTTTGCATTCAATCATATTGAACCTTTTAAGGATTTCCTTTATATAATTTCTTTATGTGATTAGTGTCTTACCAGATTCCCTCCAAACTTCAAGACCTAAACAATTATGCAATTCACTAATATCCTTCATCTCAAATACCTGTGACAATTGAATTTTAATTTATTCAATCAACTTGGATGTATTTCATGTTATGATAAGAAATCAACATATACAAATCTCAAAGAAACATCCCCATATTCATCTTTCTTGATGTACATGTTAGGGTCACTTTTGCTTCTCATAAAAGAAAGAATCAATTTTCACATACCAAGATCTGAGTGCTTATTTCAAACCATATAAATCTTTCTTTAACCTGCAGACCAGATGCTCATGTCCCTCTTTTACAAACCCTTTAGGCTGAACCAAATAAACTTGTTCTTTTAATTCACTATTTAGAAAATCATATTTGACATCTAATTGATGTGTTTTCCAGTTATGTTTTGTAGCTAATGCAATCATGATTCTAATTGTGTTCAACTTAGCTACAAGTGCAAAAGAATCTTCATAATCAATTCCCTCTTTTTGTGAATAACCTTTTGCAACCAATATGGCTTAATACTTATCAATGCTTCCATTAACATTAAACTTGGATTTACATAACCATTTGCATCCTATAGGAACTTTATTGTTAGGAAATTTTGTTAATTACCATGTGTCATTCTTCATTATAGAGTTATATTCTTCATTCATTGCATGTTGAAATTTGCAACAAGAAATAGTGAAATTAGCATCCAAAAACAAAATCTAGAAAATGGCACCCAGAAATGGCTACCATGTGAGGCTTTTGATTTAATTATCCCTTAATTAAATTGAAATTAAATTGTAATCTTATCTCATAACAACTTGTAATAGTTAACTAACTGAGATAGACTTAGTTAGCTCAATAATTTCGAGATGAGGGTCTATGGTGAGGCATGTAGAGAGATTCTATTATTTTCAGGTTCCAGTGGCAGTTGTAACACTAGTGTGGTGTGAGTGTAATAAATTAACTCAAATTAATTGAGTTAAAATCAATTTAACTAGTTCTAACTGAGTGATGAGCTAGTGAGGGGTCAAGTGAATTAAATTAGATTCAATTCACAAGTAGTGATCTACCAAGTAACTGAAGATTCACTATTAATAGCTACATGCATGTCAATTCTGATGATGAACCAATTGAGACAGAGGTTAAAGGGAAGTTAACTATCAGTTGTATTATTAGCGAATTTCCTGGGAGCAATTATAAAGTCATAGGAAGACTCATGATGGATTGCGCAGTCAAGGAAGGTTTATTATCCTATTTAATAGGTATTAATTGCCTAGGTAATGCGTGAGCAAGACTAGGCTAAGCAGGGGTTGAGAATTGGCTAAATGTTGGTCAATTTTGCCTAAGAATTGCTAGTTAGTTTTGAGCAGGATCAGGGTGAGACGATTGGTAGAGTGCAATATTTTCTTGATGTGAGAAAGCATTGTATTGTTTCATGATTCTTTGACTATGTACAACATATGATAGAGAGGTTTTGACCATTTTCTTTCCCCAATAATGTATTGTGTTGTGTGATTGATTATTTCTTTCTCTTGCATGTGATTGAGCGATCGTGTTTTATATTCCGAAAATATAGTAGAGGATTTAGTATCTTTCTTTAGTACATTGCATGATTGGATTGAATCCATTAGTATAGAGTTTATGTATATAATTTATACATGGTATTAGAGTTGTGTTAGAGATTTTCGACATGGTATCAAATTTGTGTTAGATATTTTCTACATGGTACCAGAGCGCTAGGAATCACAATAGTGGAGAAGAAATTGAGTTTTTCTTGAACATTTTCAAATTTGCAGATTTATTCTTCAGGGTCCAGAAACAAATCAAGATGTCTTTCAATGGCTTGAGACTTTAATATGCACTCGAGGGAAATTCGAATTATATTGCATGGAAGGACAGGATGGAGGCAATGTTGGAGGACAATGGGTTGAAGGGATTCATATATTTTGATATTCCCAAGCCCACAACAACATATGCCCAACTTCTTGATGCATGGAAGAAGAAGGTAGCAAAGGCGAGAAGGATCTTGTTAAAGGGAGTTTGAGATCATATTGTCTCGAATCTCCATGGGAAGGAAACTCCATATGCTATGTAGAAGGCCTTGACAAATCTGTTTCAGAACAACAGTGACCAAAGGAATTTGGTGCTGAAGAACAAGCTCAAAAATATCAAGAAGGAGGGGGGAGAGACGGTACCAACATACTTGGCGAAGTTCACTCAATTTCAAGATGAGCTTGGAATTGTTGGTGTGACCATAAGCGATGATGACATGGTGACCCTAGCACTTCTAGGCCTTCCCAATAGTTGTCATAGTTACCAGGACTCTGTGAATGGGAGGGAGAAGTTACCAGACTGGGATCATTTGTGGTCTGACTTGGTAATAGAAGAGATAAGGCAAAGCACCAGATACGGGACCTCCAACATCAACAAAGAAGAAGATTGTGCATTAGTGAGAAAAGGAAAGAAGGCCATAGGAAAAAAATCCCAAGACAAAGATGACAAGAGAGAATTGTCCAAGATCAGAGACTTGTCCAAGATCAGATGTTTTCACTGTCACGAGCATGGGCACTATGTTTTGATTATCCACAGAATAAGGCAAGAAAGAAGGAGTTGCAGCGGGTGAAGCATTGGCTTCACAGTTCAAGCTTGATTTTACTCTCATTGCATGAATGGCCAACACTGTAATGAGATGCATGTGGTATCAATACAATGGTGCCTCATTCCATATGGCAAGGAATATAGATCTGTTCAGTGACTTGGAGGAGAAGGACCTCCATCAGAACATAGAGTTTGGAGATGACAGGAGGTATAGCACGACCGAAATAGGTACAATTACCTTTTAAAGGGATTCAGGCTCCCCTCTCAAACTAGCATATGTTTTTTATGTTCGAGGCCTAAGGAAGAATATTGTCTCTGTAGCTGTATTGGAAGACCGTGGTTATGAGGTGATGTTTAGAAAAGGAAAGGTGTTCCTTAGAGACATAGCCACAATACATATGAAGTAGATTGATTCAAGAGTCAAGAACCTGTATGCTCTCAAGGTTGAGGATGCATGCAAAGCTCTGAAGAGAAAAGCAGTGGTTAATGACTTGGTGGTTGAGAGGGAGAAAATACATCTCAATATGCAGTCTCATAAGTTTGTGGAGCAACCACAATTGGAGAAGCAGAGAGGAGTCCGAGTGGAAGAGTCCACTCAAGTAGAGAACTCTAAGAGGTGGAAATTTTGAGCCAGATGGGCAGAGGGAGTACATGCAGCTATACTTCCAGGTGTGAGATGGGGTGACGTGTATAATTAATCCCAAGAAGAAATTTGGGTAGGGTCCATTGAGATGGTGTGTCTCAGGGATCGAACCTGGCTATGAGGAGCCCACAATACAACAGTCATAGGAAGGATCGGTTAGATTGATGCAGTTATATGTCAGGAGGACAAAAATTAGAGTGACATATGTCAAATACTGGAGCACATATCAAAGTTGGCAGTAGTGCAGAGTGCACAGATGCAGATGTTAGCAACGACACAGAGATTATAGTAAACATGTGCAATAGCTAGTAGTAGTCAGGAGACTTTGATGACAAATGCATTATAACGATTCAGTTTTTTGGAAGATATTTAGTTTCAAGAGAGTTTCATGTGCGAACAACACTAGAGAAGTGTTGCATGAAAGAATATTCCAAAGGTATCGGATCAGGATAAATTGATTCCTTTCTTGTTGAGAGGGAGTTTTGAAATTTGCAACAAGAAATAGTGAAATTAGCATCCAGAAACAAAATATAGAAAATGGCACCCAGAAATGGCTACCATGTGAGGCTTTTGATTTAATTATCCCTTAATTAAATTGAAAGTAAATTGTAATCTTATCTCATAACAACTTGTAATAGTTAACTAAGTAAGATAGACTTAGTTAGCTCAATAATTTCAAGTTGAAGGTCTATGGTGAGGCATGTAGAGTGATTATATTATTTTCAGGGTCTAGTTGCAATTGTAGCACTAGTGTGGTGTGAGTGTAATCAGTTAACTCAAATTAATTGAGTTAAAATCAGTTTAGCTAGTTCTAACTGAGTGATGAGCTAGTGAGAGGTCAAGTGAATTAAATTAGATTTAATTCACAAGTAGTGATATACCAAGTAACTAATGATTCACTATTAATAGCTACATGCATGTCAATTCTGATGACGACCCAGTTGAGACAAAGGTTGAAGGGAAGTTAACTATTAGTTGTATTATTAGCGAATTTCTTGGGAGAAATTATAAAGTCAGAGGAAGGATCGTGATGGATTGCGCAGTCAAGGAAGGTTTATTATCCTATTTAATAGGGATTAATTTCATAGGAATTGCGTGAGCAAGGCTGGGCTAAGCAGGGGCTGAGAATTGGGTAAGTGTTGGTCAATTTTGCCTAAGAATTTCTAGTAAGTTTTGAGCAGGATCAGGGTGAGACAACCAATAGAGTGTGGGATTTTCTTGGTGTGAGAAAACATTGTATTGTTTCATGATTCTTTGACTATGTACAATATATGATAGAGGGATTTTTAGCAGGTGATTTCCCCAGGAACATCTTGTGTTGTGTGATTGATTATTTATTTCTCTTACTTGCATGTGATTAAGCGATCGTGTTTTATATTCCACAAATATAGTAGAAGGATTCAGTATCTTGCTTTATTACATTGCATGATCGGATTGAATCCATTCATATAGAGTTTCTATATATAATTTCTACATTGCATCTCTCAATTCTTTATATTATTGATATTATTTATATTCTTCATAACTTGAAGGTTATACAACATTCATTACAATATACATTAATGCATAATATTTATACCTTATAGGTGCCTAAATTTTAAGTGATAGCATTCTTGGAGTTTTATTGCTTTCATCTTTCTTTCTGCTTCATGGAGTCTCTTCATCTCTTCTTGGAGTGTCATGACTACTTGATGCTCCTTCCTCTTGAACCTGTACATGTTCTAGTTCTTGTTCTTGTTCTTGTTCAACACTTGTATCTATTTTGGCATAATCATCAGTATCATTCCATACACTAGTATTATTAATTTTATCACAGTCATTTGCATTCTCATAAAACAACACATCCATACTTGCAAGAAATCTATGGGAACTAGGATCAAACAAGTTGTATACTTGTATGCACTTAATTGACTTTGCATCAAGTTTTCTTCTTTCATCTTTTGGAATATGAGCAAATGCCTCACATCCAAAAACTCTTAAATGACTTAGTTTTGGTTTATACACATAAAATGATTCAAAGGGTGTTTTAAGACCTAAAATTTTGGTTAGACTCCTATTTTTCAAATAAACAATAGTATTAATGGCTTCAACCCAAAACCATTAGAAATAGTTTTTCCTTGAAGCATACTACATGCACATTCTACTAGTGTTTTGTTTTTCCTCTTAGCAACTCCATTTTGTTGATGTGTATGTGGCATTGTAAATTGTTGTATAATCCCATTGTTTTTACAATATTGATCAAATTCTCTGTTAAACACCATGTTGAAGCACACACATGGTGTATGAGGAAGATGAGCACACACACACAAGAGACTCAACACAATGAAAGATAAGCGTGAGGCTTTCTTATTTTCCATTATACAAAGATGTACATTTATAGTACAATGGTGTGACTCTTGGTTTCATATTCCAAAGTCACTTGGACTCCATTGTGACTTTTCGCATTCCACACCTACCCATGTAGGATTAGGTGTTCCAACATCCCCCCTTAATCCGAAGGGGTATATGTGAGTCCAAGAAAAGAGTTGTAATACAAATCTGCAAAGTATGCATGGCAGCACTTGGGCTGAATCAACTCTCTGAAATGTTGGAAAAGAGGTGGTTTTAGGATGACCACAAACACTGGAACGCAAAACTTGTTGCCAGTTCCCGGAACTCTTCCAAAACTGGCAAGAAGCTGAAGGCTTCTACTAGAGGAATTGTCCCTCATAGAAAAGGGAGACCTTCAACCTAAAAGAAGGGAGGTCTACTACCTGTGGTGGTTTTAGGTTGTCCACCAACCAAAGATGATGGTTTTAGGTTATCCACCAACCGAAAATGATGGTTTTAGGTTATCCAACAACCAAAGATGATGGTTTTAGGTTATCCACCAACCGAAAATGATGGTTTTAGGTTATCCACCAACCGAAGGTATGCTCATGGGCATCCGTATCTCTGGCTACATCTCTGAATCCGGAATGACGAATTGTGGTTCAGGCTTGCTTGAACTGCTGGCTAAAACTCTAAACATGGAATGAGAGATTGTGGCTCAGGCTCGCTTGATCTGTCGTCGAAGCTTGTACATGACCACCATTTTCCCCCCTGTCAGGGACAAGGTGAGATGATGGCGAAAACTCAACTGCAAGTTTGCTCAATATCTGAGAACAAGTTCTAACATGTGTCTTAAACATCTTCTTGGCTGCTGATGCCCATTGCCAAGAAGCAATCCATCCAAGATGAATCTTTGTTCTTGCAGGAGGCTTGTTTCTGAAGCATCTGTATGAAGAATGAGTGTGCCGACCACAGTGCTTGCATGGATGAAGATCAAAATAGTGATCTTTCATATGGCCAACTCGATCACAATGTTGGCATTTCAAAATCTGTTGTTGTTGCTGTGAGCTGGATTCAACACAAAGCAGTGAACTGCTATACAAGAATCCTGCACCTAAATATGATGGTTTTGTGTAGTCCAATATGAAAGGACACATCCTCGTCATATCCAAGACCGGGTCATGTTTGTTGTGGACAAGCTCTTCCCCAAGGTCTGATTGATGGCTTAGAAGTGGCAAAGGCCCAGTGGCTACAGCTCGCATGTGTAAATCAGTTTAGTATAAGGAACTGAATGGGAATCAACTGGAACTTTGCTGACTTGCTGCTGATGGGAGTCTTTCACAATGTTCTGAACAGAAACAGGTTCAAAATGGTGACTCTTTTGGTGAAGTTCATCTTGTTGGAGCTGAGATTCCAACTGTAAAAACTCAATCTTCTCATGTGCATCTTGTAAACAACTTTGAATTTTACAAAGAGCATCCTTGCTCATTTTTACCATGTCATCAATATTGGAAGGAATGAGGCTATTGAACAACTCTAATGGCCCATTGATTTTGGCCATTTTCAACAACTTAGGCTCAAAAATGAAAGGGTGTCGACTTCAACCGAAAATGCACCCGTTTACAATGTGATGCAACAAGAAATACAAATGACTCAAGAGGACTTCCAACTATGGAAAGTAAAAAATCTGCTCCTCAAATGATGGAGGGCAATCAACAATGACTTACAACAACAATTTTTCAACAACTCAAATACCGACAAATCACATACAACACAATTAACTCTCAATACATATCTTCAAGTAGTCATGTGCAGCAAAAACAATGGCAAGAAGCCTTTGAGGCAGCTGAATTTTCCTTCAAAGAGCTGTTTTGAATGATAGAAAACTTGTCTTCAAATGTGAAATTCTTCAAAAAAATCACCCTTCAAATCAATGCCACAAATCACAATGTAAATCTGCAAATTTCAGTCCATGTGCTCCTCATATGCCATTTTCCATTTTCTGCTGTTCATAACTCTCTTTCCTCTCTCTCTGCTGTTTTTTTTTTTTTTAAATTAATTAAAAATTAATTAAAAAATGAATTAATGAGAATTAATTAAAATAATGGAAAAAAGGGTATATATTGAAATGGGAGGGGAGAATTTATTATATAAGCGTATTTAATTATAATAAAAGGAATTTAAAAATGGGAAAGGGAAATTTATAATGGAAAGGGAAATATAAAAAGGAGAGGGATACTATGAGAGGTTATTAAATGCCTGTAGAGAAAATTATATGAGGGGCTTATATTTGAATAAATTTAAAAGAAAGGGAAGGTTTTATTAATGAGAAAGGGGGGAATATTAAAATATGGGAATTAATTTAAAATGTGAGGAGGGCGGAATTTTAATGGGAAGAGGGAATGAATTTAAAAAAAAAGGGAGGGGAATCGAATGGTGAGAGTTTAATGTAACATGGTGAGGTGAATTAAATGGGAGGGGAGGGCGTATATTTCAAAAATCGAATTATATATTTTTTTTTTTGAAAGTGCGTTTATGCAGAGTGAAGCAGGGCGTAAGGTGGAGGGTTAAATGATGAGAGGGCTGGCGCAAGTTTGGATGGGAGGTGAATATTAAAAACAAATTTAAAAATTTAAAACGCTTGGAAGGGGAGGAATGCGGCAGGGTAATGAGCGTTGAGGAGTCCGATGGAACACTGGGAAGAGGAGCGACGAGTGGGAGCGAGAAGGCTTGTGGATGCCGAGACTGCAAGTGAGGGCGAGTGCGTAGTAAGCGGGACCAGAATAGCCAAGCCACCAATCACAATCGCTTGGAGTGGGTGATGAGGGAGGGGACCGGTGCGAGTGTTTCGCAGTAGAGTGTGCAGCGAGATCGGGGTTTGCAGGGCGCGAGGTAGGGGAGCTATACAAAGAGATGTGTAATCGCTAGATAGGAAATGCAGAGGTTTGGCGTTAGAAGATGGAGGGCGCGAGAGTGAATCGATTGGAGTGGGAGCTGCTGAGAATGAGTAAGAGAGGAGTAAGTATGTATATGTGATAGAATGGGTATCGGGATAGGAGGGTCCGATTGAATGGGCTAAAGGATTGTAGAGAGGGTCGAAGGCCAAAAGCAAGGATTTTTTATTTTTTTGTTTTTATTTTTTTATTTTTTTTTATTTTTATTTTTTTATTTTTTTTAAAACTAAAACAGCAGAGGAGTAAGGCAAAGTAGAGAGAAATTTTCTTTCAGTAGCAGAAAATGTACTTTCAGCAGCAGAGAATTAATAGCCCAACAGCCCAGAATTTAGAGAACTCTGAAATCTCATAAATTTCTTCAAAAACTCTGTTTAAATTATTTTCCAGCAGAGATGAAGAGTTTTCCAGCAGAAAAAACTGAGAATTGTAGAGAATTTTAATGGAAAAACTCAGAAATCTTTACTTCAAAAATTGCAGAGGGCCATATAGCAGCAGAAAAACTCAAAATTCTCAGAAATCTTCCAATGAAAACTCAGAAATATTTCCAGTAAAACTCAGAAACTTGTTCAGAATCCAATTTAAATAGTATCCAAAGCAAATAAGCCAAATGCAAAGAATTTAAAATTTTAAATTGCAGGACAAAATGATAAAAGAAAAACCTTCGATGGGCAAGAAGCGTTTCTTCAAAACCAATTTCTCATTTTTCTTTCAAAATGAATTCCTCAATGCCGCCACGATTTGAATGTCAAGCCAAAACACTTCAATGGCTAAAACATTGTTGCAAAATCCTTCAAATGCTCAAGTAAAAAATGCCAAATAATTTTTGGTGTATACACAGTTATAAGTACCACAATTACCTACTCAAAGTGGAGCAGGGCCAGAAATCGCCCGCTCTGATACCATGTTAAACACCATGTTGAAGCACACACATGGTGTATGAGGAAGATGAGCACACACATAAGAGACTAAACACACAATGAAAGATAAGCGTGAGGCTTTCTTATTTTCCATTATACAAAGATGTACATTTATAGTACAATGGTGTGACTCTTGGTTTCACATTCCAAGGTCACTTGGACTCCATTGTGACTTTTCACATTCCACACCTACCCATGTAGGATTAGGTGTTCCAACATTCTCTTTATTTATATTCTCTCTCCTGATCAAATAGGAGAATTTTGATGCACTTTCCAGTTTGTTTTCCACGATATTTTTGAACTCTTTAAAGTATTCAAAAACATCACTCTTATTTCTTATGAAATAAACCCATGTATATCTAGATCTATCATAAAAAAAATAAGAAAATACCATGCTCCACCAAGAGATCTAGTTTGTGTAGGTTGACATACATCAGTATGAATTAATTCAAGTATTTCCCTCTATATTTTCTCTTTATGTAGAAAAAAATCCTCCCTATGCTTCTTTCCAAATACACATGTTGCACGTTGAACATGATCATTATACATAACAGGAAGACCCTCAACCATTGTTTTCTTTTGAAGTAACATTAAATCATTGAGATTTAAATTCTCATACCTTTAATTTCATAACTCTATTGTTTACATTGTTGTATATTTCAACGCTTGATGACTTGTCCTGGTCACATCTAGCTTATAAAACCCTCCAAGTCTGGTACATGTGGAAATAACCTTGAAGTGATCTTTGATGCCTTTAACAACACACTGTGATTTAACAAATTCCACCTTAAAATCTTGGTCAACAATAATAGAAACAAAAAATAAATTCTTTTTGATACAAGAAACATACATCACATTATGGATCTGTCTCCCTTGTCCATTAGGAAAATTCACACCTGTTACTCCATAACCTTTAAATTTAAGTGAGATGTTATATCCTAGATAAACATATGTTCCATCAATTTTCTCATGATATTCATCAAACCAATCCTTATTACAAGTCATATGGAGTGATACACCATAATCAATGAACCAAGCATTCACATCACTAGTTTCCACAGGCAATGCAACATTAGAAACAAACAATCTAGTATTTTTAACTCTATCACTGATTGAGGTGCCTTTGTCCACAAAATTTCCATTATTCCTTATTTTTCTTTGTTTAGACTCATTATGTTTTCTTTTATATAAATATTTAGATTGATGCCGAAGTTTTCCACAACAATAATGACCATCGTTTCTCCTATCATGAATTGGAAATTTAGATTGTGTTATAGATTTTTGTTTTGATTGAAACTTGTCTCCTTGGTTATTGTCCCATGACGTGCCTCTGTATGGTTGTTTACCCTTAGATACCAATGCCAAATCTAAAATACTAGAGCCCAAATTAAATCTCTTCATCCTCTCTTCCTTTTGCAGAAGAATTATTGTAAATTCGTCAAACGTAAGGGGTTTCTCTCTAGCTAAAAGACTTGAAACAAAAATTTGATAATATTGCACTAAGCCATTTAATATGATGGTGTCTATGTCAGTACTACACACCTTTTCACCAATATCTCCTAACTTATCACTTAAATATTTGATACAAGACATGAAATTTCTTATATTTTCATTTGCTTCCATTTTTATATACAAAATCTTATTCTTCAAACATAAGATCTGGTTTGTATTTGTTGTTTCATATAAACCCATTAGCACATCCCATGTTTCTTTTTATTTCTTGTAATATTTGATGTGAGGAATTATATTTTCCTTTACAGGCATATGAAACAACACCTTTGCTTTCATCTCTCATTTCTCCCAATATGGAACAGAGGTCGTAGTAGTGAGTTTGGGCTCATCCCCATTCATAATTGACCAAAAAATATATGCTTCTAGCATTTTTAGTGCTATCAAAAAATTGCACTTGATTGGTTGCTTATTAAACAACTTGGTGTAACTGTTTCAAACCACTTCTAACTAAAGCTTAGCCTCTTAAGTTTGAGAGGGCTCTCTCAAGGGGTTTTTATGATATTGAATAATGATAGTACTATATGGCTAACTCTATGGGAAATGTAACTTGTTTTTTATGTTTGCAGGTTGAAAACAATGCAGGTTTGCTACCATTGGGCTTATGGAGTCAACAATCAGTATTTTCAGTGGCAAAGTTTCTTGACATGGAAGCTGAGGCAGATAGAGGTCTTTAACAAAGGAAACTCACACATAAAACATAGGAAAACACAATCATTTCATCACTAAAGGAAGTCAGAGCATAAAATTATGAATTATGAGTAATAGAGATGAAATCTACAGCAAGTGGTAAACATCAAGATATATATCAATGAGACATTAAAAACCTCATGAGAATCTCGGGTCTGTCAAGAAGAAAGTCACTCTATATCACTGATATACGTCAAATACATAAAAACAGCAGTTTGGTGCAAAAAATCTCCAACCCTTTACTACTTCGATGATTTCTCTTTAAATAGAAATTATTTACAAAAAGGATGATCTACCTGGTGGCTAGACCATCGGATTATCCTATGACACCTTTCATAACTGAAAATCATAAATTCTATCAGAAAAATGATAGCTACACCTTAAAGAAAACATATCCTAATAGGACTCTAACTCCTATTTATTACATAAATCTACCTTATCTTGTGAAAAAGTTACATGACAATTACAAGATAAGCATCATATGCTCGAAAGACACATGACATAGTTCATTACCACTTTACATATTTAAATCCTTCCTAGACTTGTGGAGCATAACCCTACTTTTTAGGAATGCATGACCCTTATCTTCAAGGCTGCTTTGGCTGATGACCTGTCTTCATAGCACCCTCTTCGAGTCATACATTTTTGATGATAGGCCCCCTTGACATGTTGGAGGGGTCCAGTTGTCCAAAAATTCCATTAAGATGATCCAAAACCTTTAACAATTGCTCGCTACGAAAACAGGATAGCTTCATAGAGAGTTTTGGTAGCATTGAAAAAGTGGCTTCTGCACCCAATAAATTTCCTCCTTTTCTATTACATGATGTCAATCAAGTCATGAAACATCACCACCATCAATATTCCTCCTTGAAAACTGAAAAAAGTTACTTTAGAAGCAAAAATACCGCTACAGGTTTTTTCATAGCATTTTCCTAGCTTTATGCCTAGGGAATGCTACGAAATTGTGTAAAAGTGCAGAAATTGCACATTTCAAAATTATCTTCAAAAACTGACCTCCAGCTGCAAAATCTTGATTTTCTACATGTAATGAACCCTCTAAAGCATATTCAATCTCAACTTATTTCTCTTGTGGTGTTTCCTCCTCATTTATGATCAGTTGAGCGTGGGCTCCTCAACCACAGTCATCTTCAAACCTTTATTTTTCAGCTCTTCATGAATCAGTTCTAATTGATCTTGAAGGTCTTTGACTTGTTCCTTTAGTGTCCTATTCTTGGATTTCAAGTGTAGGTTTACCTTTTTTATGTGCTTGACCTCTATTCTTAGTGGCTGAATCGACTTTATTATTTTTTCTATGTTGTCCAAGGTCTTTGAGACACTTGTGACTTGATCTTCCCAGATCTTCCTCATTTGTTCAAACTGAACCCTTTCAGTCGTATGCTTCTTTGCCTCTTTCCTCAAGACTAATATCTCTTCACTTTCATCTTTCAATTGTTCCTTAAGGGCTTCAAATTCTGTCTTTTCAATAATTTTTTCTTTGCCCTTATTTTGTTCGATGACTAGCTCTTCTTTTGCAGGTGAGGAGAGGTCTATGATGCTTGGTGGTGGATGAGTAGTTTCAATGACCTTCTGATATTCTTTGCTACTTTCCATGACCTTTTTGGTATGCTTGGTAATTGGTTTTCTAGCTTGAAACATGAATCCAGCATCATCACCTGCAAACTCCAAATTTTTAGCTAGTTTTCCTTTCTTAATCTTCCTTCCTCCCTCATCTGTGTCTTCAGCTTGGATAGTGGGAGTTTCTTCAATATCAATTGCATGCAAGATGTCCTCTAAGTTACCTTTAACCACTGCTCGGCTCCTAATAACTCTCTTGATGCCATTTTTTCTAACTATTGGCTTTTGTTTTGCAGGTGTAGCTTTGGGTGTATCAACCTTCTGCAAAGGCTCTGCCTCTATTTTCACTGGTTCTAAATTCTCTACCACTGTTGGTGATGAAATATCCCTAGGTTTGGGAAATATTTTAGCAGTGACAACATCTACTTCAAAAACACTCATGAACAGAAAATATGACCAGTCTCTACCTAATCTCTTCAACTCCCCTAACACCAACAACTTAATCAAGCCATGGTGAAAGAGTGAAGTTTCATTTCCTTCTTTGTTAACTTGGACCTTATCTGACATTTTAGTTAGAATTATGTATAAGTAAAAGGGAAATTTGTGAGATCTCTTACCCACAAAATGCAGAAGAAACCTAAGGTGGTAGTATTAGACCATGTGAAACCTCCCTTCACAAGTGAAGCACTTATGAATGATCATCAACAACTTTGAGTAGTTGTCTTTCATGTAGCTCCTTGGGATAGCATTTGTGAGATCACATTCACTATGCTCTCGCTTGATGAATTATTTGCAATCATGTATGGTGAATTTGATGCCTTTGAACCATTGTTCCCCTCCTCTAGGGATTCCTGTTGCTGTTGCAATGTTTTCTGGTGTTACTGTGAGATTTAGCATTCCCACCTTTGAAGTTGTTCCACTGAAACTGTTAGCAAACTCCTTAGAAACCTGTAGATGACAACCCTGCAGCCTTTGGCAGAATTGAAAACAACTTGTTCTTCTGAATACCTCCATGGAAGTTGGGTCTTCTTTGAGAAAATTCATGTCCATGGGTTCATACCTGTGGCAGTGACCACCTTTGTTGGTCTTCTTCCTTGCAGCCATGGTGACTTTATATCTTTTCAGGATCAATTAATCAATGAAACCTGCAACTTTTGTAAATTCCAACAACCTGCTTGGCTTGATGAAGCAACTGTCCAAAACTCAATAACATGCAAAGATGAAGTGGAGAATGACAAAAATACTCAATTGGGTAATGTTTTATGGTTTCGATGACAACTCATGCCTTAATCATGACACATGCATGCTAAAAACGGTAATGATGACCTCAAACATGACCTTTGTACCTTGATTTAACCCTAGCAGACTCGAATGACATCCACCCTAACTCCTCCAATGATGAACTGACACTTCACCTCAAGTTTGACAAGATAGACAGGAAAAATGTTTTTTCATATCGTAGCTAGTTCATTTTCTGACAGTTTCACTACGAAACTATTTGGTAGTTTCGTAGTGAAAACTATTATTCCACAGTGTAAAACGCTACGAAAAGATGTAAGAG
This sequence comes from Pinus albicaulis, assembly GCA_034641835.2. Lineage (NCBI taxonomy): Eukaryota > Viridiplantae > Streptophyta > Pinopsida > Pinales > Pinaceae > Pinus > Pinus albicaulis. The sequence goes on from CM076569.1 coordinate 293,902,355, forward strand.
TAGCTTAAGTCTCCTTTTGAATTTGAATGCTTGGGAAATGAAATTCGACACCTAATGATGACTGATGGGACATGATACGACCTAAATAGAGGTGGGTTTGAACCTTAGGGTAGGTTAAAGATGAAAAAATTTAAATTTTCCTATACCAACTTGTGACAAATGAACTCTATGACCATGTAAAATAATGTTTCACATTTTTCTGAGTGATAACAGTTAGTAGATTACAATTCCAATTAGCGTAATTTGTGCCATCAAGATTTATGGACTCATTCAGATATGTGTCATCTAATGGATTTGACATTATTGAAGTTGCAACAAACAACTTTACAATAATACCTCCTTTAAAATAAACAAGAATATAAAAAGAAACTATCTATGAAATTTCAATATCCACCTTCTCGAGCTTATAAAACCAACAGTGAATAAAACCAACATGAAATTAAGAGTGATTAATTTCACTTCTTCCTTAAACCTTTAAATATTATTTTTAATCTTTTACACCACCTTCATAATACCTTTACTTAAAAAAAGCATGTTCTCCTTTTTTTAAATCATTAAAGACTTCACTTTATAAAACCTTCATAAAATTAACTCCAAGCTCCCTTTTTTAATTGTAAAAAAAATCTTCAAGAATTACTCCGAATTCCAAGTGAATTATTTTTTAATAACCATACGAATTGATTAACCACAAAATGTTAAAACTTTGGAACTCGCTTCATGACTTTTTCTTAATAACATAACCTCACAACCTATGCTAAAGATCAAAAAATTCTGGTCTACGAACTTTGAACACTTTGGTTGTGTGTGGTGGTTGTATACTTCCATCGGCGTCTCTGTTCACTATGAACACAATTTGGTTTCAGTGGCTACTTCAACTCATAGCGACTCAGTATGTTCAACCAAAGAATCCACATTCCCTTTCATCCAACTACACATTTTAGATTAGACTCCCTACTTGGCACTCAAATCTACCAAGAGTTCCACGCTCGCATTTAATTATCAGCTCCTGCTAGTCTTCCCACGCCTCCTCTCTATTGAATTCCTACCTACAAAAAAAAAAACAGTTGCTTACAACCACAAAAATGAAGACTGAAAATACCTTTGGCTTTCCCCATTCCAAATATACATTAAAAATTATTCAATAAACACTTCGTCAGTCGCTCTGAAAATAAACTGGATCAGATAGACACTCCTTAACACTGGCTAGACACTCCTTAACACTGGCTACAACTCTAACGAAAAATTTACTCTATACTCGCACCTACACAATGATCAATTAAACACAATGTAGACCTCACAAACCTAGCTCTAATACCGAATCAAATATGAACACATATAAATTGAAGAGTTCATTTCCAACAATTGAAATTTATATACAAATCTAGCGAGAGATTCAACAATGAATCCACTAACTATCACCGACTCTTTTCCACTATTAACTTTATGCCAACTGTCATCAACAATCTATAATTTACTTCACACTATCGTGATTATTTCTAATACATTAAAGGCCATAGTTTCAAGCTTCATAACGTAATTTTCATCTCAAAATTGATTGAATTTCAATTTCATTAAGTTTTTATGAACACTAATCAAATTCTTTCCTTTCTGTAATGTTTGTAGTGGTGGTTTTGGTGCACAAGTGTACCAAACCACTCGTGTTTGGTAGGAATGGTTGCAACCTACAAGCTATGGTCACAGGCAGAAAATATGGTTAGCAGGTTAGTGAATACATGCTAATATATAAATCATACTAAATTATGGAATGTAGTATGCTACATATAAGAAGAAGAAACACAACTAAACTAAAACAAAAACACAAGCTCCAAAGAGTCAAACGAGACAATAATACAAACGGTGGAACAAAATCCCCTTTTATTGACCGCTATTAGTAAAAGAAAGGTAGTACGTTACACACTTGCCAAAGGATCCTTAGAACTATGAAGTTCTAAGACCCAATGGAAGGAGGTTTTTACCCTTGAGCTGATGTTGCAAGGCCTCTCTCTTCTCCGAAGGGATTGAAGTTGTTGTGTGGCCAACAACCAAATCCTCTAACTCTACTGCTACTCCGGATTACACATTGTTGGTTTTCCCAAGGAAAATTTGGCCAACAGAACAATGTGTTCTCATTTTTTTCTTCTCATGGTGGCAATTTATAGGCAAATTCAAATCCTTCTTCCCTCTCTTGGTACACTTGTGGATGGTGACCCAAGAGAGAGGGTTATTCCTTTGTGTGCTCACTTGAGGGCCCAAGGTGGCTCTAGGAAACTGTCCTTGAGCGGCCTCAAGTGGAGGATCATCTCCTGAAGTGTGTCAAGTGGTCTTAGATGGTGACTTCCACCACTCCCAGGACTGTGCAGATTTTTGAGGGAAAGCCGCGAAGACCAGCGTGCCTATCGTAGAAAAATGTGCGCACGCCGCATTTTTCATGTGTCTCTAGTGGAAAATATGATATTTTGCCTCTTTACCTTAGAGATTTTTATAATTTTTAGATTCTATGATGTTTCTTAGCCCTGTAAATCCTTCTGCTTGACATTTCATAATGTCATTTTGCTTGTCCGATTTTCTAGTGATAACAGTTGCCCCCTAATGTGTAAGGCCTAGGAAGAACTATATAGCCGAAATACATTATAGTTTCTATTATATGTAACCTGTGTGGAGAGAGAGATAGACCTGCATGTAGCGCAAGGTTGGAAACCCCTTACATCGGGTAAAAGAGTGACCATGTTCTGTCAGAAACCTGCAAGAAATGGTATGATATAATAAATACAATTTTTCTATGAGGAGGGCATGTCCCATGCTCGTAATGCTTTGGCTAGCTAAAAAAATATATCTGACAGATAAAGTGTTGGGAAAAAAGAACAGAGGGGGGGTGGATCAAAGACACGTATATTCAAAAACTTTTTATTTTTCACTCTCTAAAACCATACGCTACTTTCCTTTAGTAAACTCGTATATACGCGGATATCCTTCATACAATCCTCGCGTATTAGCAGAGATCTAAACATGCAGATATTTATTAACTTAGTTCTTTCCACTATTCATTCATCTGATGTTATGTTAATAGTAAACATGTGTAGTAACAACAGAATAAACCATCACACAAAGCATCACACATGAACACCAGGATTTTTAGGTGGAAACCCAAGTCGGGAGAAAACCACCGCTGCAGTTGCTCAGCCTTCAATATTTTATTATGGAGAAAACATCTTACAACATATGTGCTGGTGCAGACTCCTACCAGCACGCAGGCACCCACCTGCGCTCGTTTACCAGCCTCTCCTGGAAGGGAGCTACGACCCCCTGATCTCGTTTACCAGCCTCACCTGGAAGGGAGCTACGACCCCCTGACCGAAGGCTACAACCCTCAGCACCTCTATGGACCACGTTTCATCAATTTTCACACTGGATCCAACAACTTCAATAGAACACAACTTGCAGGCCACATTTCATCATATTTTCAGATCACCCACCCATCAAGTGCCAATAACCATGAATCGAAACTCACCGATGACACGTTAAACCCAATAATGCATCGACATTTCTTACCACGTAATTTAGCAAACTTAGTTGAATACGTTTCTTTCATCTGCAAGCGCGTATATACGCGCTCGTTCACATAACCAACATACCGTACATACAGTAGTTCATTTCATTGCGCATATGCGCTTTCTCTTCAGCGAAGCCGCGTATATACGCGCTTCCTCTTCGGCGAAGTAGCGTATAGATCTTCAACCATCATAGAGCAGCATACTTCTTCAGATCAGACATTCAGTTCAGATTTACCCTTTTACTTCAGACATATGTTCGCCTCATTTCAGATCTAAGCCTTCCATAAATAGATCTAGCAAATACAAATACATTTCAGATCTAGAAATCCCGCTTCATCATTTCTTCATAGGTGCATCATAGATTCAGATCTATCATCAAACCTTTACCCTTTCCATACAGATATACTTCACAAAGAAGTATTCATTCAAGCTCAGACATCTTGCACCCACACTCATGATGTGCACAATGAATTTCTTCTCCTTATATAGGTTTACCCTTTTTCAATACCATGAGCCCTTTTTTCAATACCATGAGCCCAAAACTACATTAATTCCAATGGTATTCCTGGACGGGGTCATTTAGACGAATCATTACCCAATACAATGGGTCAATACCATGGTGGTTACCCCTGGTTTTGCACTTTATGAGCGCTTTTTCCCATACGCGACTTTGCACGTTGTTTCCCGCGTGCATACGCGACTTCTCCTAGACAGATCCGCGTATGCCTTGAGACATACTCTTTTCACCATAGATTTAGCACATGCTAAATTCCTTTCTTCATTGCCTTCTGTACTCACTGTAGATACATCAGATTTACTTCATCAAGAACATATTCTATCAAGCACAAACTTCATCAAGTAAGTTGCCATCATCTTCATCAAGTGGGTTGCCATTCAAGGACAACACTCAGCATCATATTGCTAACAAACATCATTTCATATCAGATTTACATCATCTACCAAGTCCAACAAGTCAAGAATAACTTCATCAGGTGGATTTCCATCAAGGACAACACATGTCAATAGTCGCATGTCTTCATCTTCATTCAGTGGGTTGCCATCAAGGACAACACTCTGCATCATATTTCAATACAAAGGTTCTATATGTGTCACTTATATGGTAGTGATCAGCTGATTTGGTTGATGATGATGATTACTGAAGCCCTTAGGGGCGTTTTTTCTTTGAGCATAAGTTGAATGTAGTGCCCACATGCATAATCTTGGTATGGAATATTTTAGAATAAATGATCATTGTATGCATGGGTGTATGGATGGGACCTTCCCATGTAAGAATTGCTGAAAGAGATGCTTCTAATGGCACGGGACTTCGACGAATTCTGACAAAGTGAAATGGTTGTAAAGTACGATACCATCTTGACATGAAATCTTGTGTTGTAGTCGAATGTCAGGAGGATCGATGACATCAATGGGCAATGACATTCCCATAGTTCCACTCGAGGATGCTCCACAGGGAGGAGCCATCCAAGGTACTACTTCCTTTTTGGAGAATGGGTGTTGAAGTCGACAAAAAGGAATCCTCAATCGAATGAGAGAGATACTGATGCAAGGGACCATGGTGTCTGATTTGATACGTTTAACATAGGCATGATGGTGAGGGATGACTGAAAATTGATGATGGGAGTTTAGTGGCCTAAGGTCGGAGCATGAAAAAATCAATTTGGTAGTAGTCATAACTTATTTCTGAAGAGTAAATCCCTGGAGTCGGTAGGACATCTAGGGTGGGTATATGTTGGTTATGAATGTTGTGGTGGCTTTGCGTGAATGGTATGATGCTCCAACCAAGGGTGGCTAGGGACTCCTGCCATGGGAGAAAAATGGGTGGATTATTGGGGGACTATTCTCCATTTTAGATCTTTGTACACTTGCCAAAAGAATGAAAATATGGGATTCGATTGTACAAAAAACAGAGATAGGTGCCCCAAAAACATGAAAATCCTCGCTCACTGATGATGTGAGGAAGGTGTTTTTTCTGAGGGTGGGGGCCCCATTGGTTGGTCTCTATGTGGGGAAGATGAAGCAGAGGAAAAATATCACAGATGGGCTATGATGATGGATGGATGGTAGGCAAAATTCGAGACACGATGGTGCATATTCGATCTGCTTGCAAAAAATGGTAGTCCGGGAAAGGGGTTTTATTTCGATATGATAAAAATTGACTTGATGCATGGTGGATGAATGGGCATGAAGTGCTTCCAAAACTGAGGTGGTATGGCCATGGTGTCATGTTTTTCTGATGCATGGTCTACTCTGAGTGACGGACACCATGGAGGGGAGGCTCTACCGACCAACAAGGATGTTTATCATATGCAAGGTGGGGAGATGATAAACATGGTCGGGTGTTTGGAACCTATGGTTGATTTCTTGTGGAGAAATGATGTCAGGATATGCAAAGTCTCTCTGGGACTCTATCATGTGGAGGGTAGAATAATACCTGCTCTAGAACCTTCGGTGCATGGGGAAATGGATGGTTTGTTGTGTTGAATAATACCTGCAACAAAAATACCCCAAGTGAAAGCATATTTCTCATTCAAATATATTGAAAAAATGTGTTGAATGAAAAGATGTTGAGAGAGGACATACCTATCGTAACTGATATTTTTTTTATCGAAGACGTGAATCTGTGGAGTCTCCTTTGGGAGTTATGATGTGTTGATCACTATGTTGCTTTCGAATTCATGATCAAATACTATGAGCTCTAGTTTTCCCTTGGGAGTTGTTACTTGGATCCTAGTTTTAATTTTGGTTGGGGTTACCTCCAAACTGAGATCACTTGGGGGCATTGTTGGTTACTACACCCTGTCTAGGATCTCCCTTTTGTTTTCTCCTTGGCTTCTTTTTGCAGCATTTGGAGGATTGTCATAGTTCTACTAGTTGTATGGTTGCGGATGAGCTTGGGAAGGTTGCACTATATTGACTGATGCATTATGCTTGTGGCAGTGGTCCATTCTGTGTGGGGAATGGGGGATAGTAGTTCCCTTGTCCTTGGCTGGTATATGAGTGTTGGGGTGACTTTCACAATAGCTAGGTTGTGATACGTTCTAAGTAGAATCGTATGAGTATCCAGGGTACTAATTACTGTTGCCTAGGTGTCCTTGGGCCAAAGACCTGATCAAACCTTCTGCAGTATCGATGTGCATGGTACTACTACTACCTAAGTGATCTTGGGCCAAACACCAAATCGAACCTTCTGTAGTATCGATGCATGTGGTACTACTGCTGCCTAGGTGATCTTGGGCCAAAGACTCGATTAAACCATCTACAGTATCGACTTGCCTGGTAACTCCCTGAGTATCCTGGGTACTCTTGTTGCCTAGGTGATCTTGGACCAAAGATCTGATCAAACCGTCTGCAGTATTGATGTGCATGGTGACTCTCTAAGTATCATGGGTACTAATGCTTCCTAGGTGATCTTGGGCCAAAGACCCGATCAAACCGTCTGCAGTATAGACGTGCATGGTAACTCCCTGAGTCTCCTACGTACTGGTTGTTGCTGTCTAGGTGACCTTGGGCCAAAGACCTGATCAAACCGTCAACGGTATACAACGTACCAGGAACCGCCTTAAGTGGAAATTTCAACAACTCAAGAGAGTGAGTAAACCAAGTTCCCCTGTCCCTGGTTTGTGAATGATTGTTGGGGGAATATCTTCGTCAAAATTTCTAGCTACGTACTGGATCCCCTGTGCAGGAGGGTATGATCCTCCTTGCTAATGAAATTATGACTACGCCCTATTGGTCATCTTCTGCAAAGGTGCATGATGACTCTGATGGTAGCCTAGTTGCGGGATGTTCTGGTTAGGCTCATATGTGTAATCGAGGTATAGATTACTACTGCCTAGGTGATTTTGGGTTAGTGACCCTGTCAATCCATCTGCAATGTTTGACGCGCCTGGAAATTCTTTATAAATTTGTAGGCGCAATGCATTAGGCAGGATGTTATAAATGTATCATGACTAGTGTATATCAACTCGAGCTGCTGGGATTTGCTGATGGAATCCTCTTTGGATGTAGGTTTTTGAGTTGCTACATCTTTTGAAATCTCTACAGTGAAAGTTTTGAAGAATAGGTCTAGCAGAACTCGATCATCGAGTTTGGCTTCACACAAACTTCGACGTCATCACCATTCATGGAGATGGATGGTTGGTGTCTATCTAAAATGTGTCAGTAATTCCATCCCTAAATCATGGTGGATGGGTAACTGAAAATATGTGAGGAACGCAGTAGCAAGGGTGCTAAAATTTCCATGTGTAGCAGAAGGTTTCTCCTCATACCATTTCGTGGCTGGTTCGGTTAAGGTGTGCTGAAATAGTCTTAGCTGAATAATATCGTCAATGATATTGTTCGACGAACACCACAAGTGGAAATTCATTACATGATTTTCGAGGTCTTCCACTTGCTTCCCTTCGAATTTTGGAATGTCCAAAGGGAGCTTCGTGGGCATGGGGGGCCAAGTGGGGTTGTGTGCAATGGGGTCATTCGTTAGCTTTGTTAGATTGGGTAAGTTCAACGATGCTAAGAAAGGTATCTATGTGTTGAGCGCCATTTTAGACTGTGAAAACATAGGGTTCTAGTTAGGTATGGAGTTTGTTTGTGATGTACCCGTCTGTGTTTTCCGTTGGCTCCTCGAATAGGTAGCGCTCCTCTTCCCCTAGGAGTTGTGGGAGGAGTGGTGTGTGGTGATCCTGTGGGGGTTTCCACTAGTGTGACGTTGGGTGACCCTTAGGGGTTCAAAACTAAAGATGCCCCGATAAAGGATGAACCGATAAGGGTGGCAGTGTTCCGTCTTTGATGCCTAAATGGCAAAAGACCTGGAACACCTCCTGCTAATGGGGGGAGGTCCAAAAGATGTCTAGAGCGATGAGGTCCCATTGGGTCCGTTATGGTGTTGACTAGGTATGATTTTGGAAATATTATTCAGTTCTATGAGAGGAGAGATATTATATATCAAAGCAAAAAATGTGACCACATACATAAAACAAAGTGAAACAAAGGGATAATTTCCCTTTAAATTAGTTATATGTGATTAATCAATCAAAAACTAGTTTTGGTTGTTTTTGCATGTGATACTCAAAATCCTATAGACCTAAACATCCTCATGCTCTAAATTATAACTAGGCCTTGCGAGGATATCTTCTTGTGGGTACTAGGGCTAACGTCCCGAAAGAACTGGTGACGCCTTCTAGCAGTCGAAGAATCAACTAAGGTAATGAGTAGAGGATCTAGTGCTACCTTCACCGTCACATATAAGAAAGGATGTCCTATATTTTGCCACTAAGTACCGTCATCCCACATGATAATTCGAGTCTTGATATTCTTGGTAAATAAACTACCAGTATAGAGCATTAGATGGGTCAGGTAGCCCCAAATAATACCACACACACTGGGCCTAAGCTTAACCCCATCTGAATCAGGTCTCTGTGGTGCTCATGTTTTCTTTTCCATGGGAAAATATATGGATTTAAAGCTCCTTATAAAGTCAACTTCTATGTTTCAAGATGTAAACTAACCATGGCAGCTTATTGGATGCCTACCCCCATGGTCCTAACCTGAACTGTTAATTTTCTTGTGGCCCCTGTGGGGAGATTTAATGAGTTCACTTAGGCTATTTTTAAGGTGGCTTACTTTGCTTAAGGTGTGTCAGTGTGTGAGAAAAAGTGAACAATCACACAGTTTTAAGATGTGGATATGCGGTGATCCTTTACATGTCCCCTATTAATCTATGTTTTGATTGTTCCTTGCGATAAGCAAATGATATGTGGATAGTGGGCCGCTTACAATTTTTCCTAATTATACTAAATGATTGACTAAAGGGAGATGGAAAATTATCAAAAGAGAGTGCTCATATGCATGCCCAGGGTCATCGAAAGGTGCAAGGGAAGCAGATATTACTTGCTTATCTAAGATAATTTAGTCCTGGTCCCAATTCCTAATGCAAAAATTTAAACTAAAATTAATGAAAAAACTAGGAAAAAATAAATGGAAACTAGCTAAACATATGTGGATATGGGCGACTTACTCCTGCTAATTATCTATGTGTTTTTTGGTGTCTATTTTCACAAAATGAATTAATTCATATTGCAAGGGTGGATTTTCGCCACTCAATTTCCCCCTACTTAAACTATGTGAGCTTTGTGAAGATAAACTTTAAAATTTAAAACTATGCAACTAGTAATACTAAAATGCAACCAAAAGCATGTTCTAAACAATCATGGGACACCAAAAACAATGCTGGTAGTTTTCTCTGTGCTTCCAGTCACTTTAAAATTGGGAAAACTGAAGAAAACCACAGAAAAATATGGTCTCTGGTTTCCGCGCAGAAATTTCTTGCACGGGCGCACAACTTTGCGCGCAGGTCTAAGTTGAACGTGCACAGATTGTCGTCTCTGTCTGAGTAAACTGCGTTTATTTTTCCTGCAAGAAAAAATTCCAGAACTCCTGAACTGCAACTTTTCACAGTGGGTGAATGAGGAGAGAAGAGGAGAAGGGGATATTTCCCAGCAACAATCCAGAGCAGAGAGAAGGCCCCTGCAACAAGCGCAACCACTTAACTAAAGGGTAAATCTAGTGGAGCCGCTAATCCTATAGTGGCAGTTTTGGTGCACGAGTGTACCAAACCGCCGGTGCTTGGTAGGAATGGTTGCAACCTACAAGTTATGGTCATAGGCAGAAAATATGGTTAGCAGGTTAGTGAAAACATGCTAATATATATAAAACACGCTAAATTATGGAATGTAGTATGTTGCATATAAGAATAAGAAACACAACTAAACTAAAACAAAAACACAACCTCCAAAGAGTCAAACGAGACAATAATACAAACGGTGGAATAAAATCCCCTCTTATTGACCGTTATTAGTAAAATAAAGGTAGTACGTTACACACTTGCCAGAGGATCCTTAGAACTATGGAGTTCTAAGACCCAGTGCAAGGAGGTTTTTACCCTTGAGTTGATGTTGCAAGGCCTCTCTCTTCTCCTAAGGGATTGAAGTTGTTGGGTGGCCAAAAATTGAATCCTCTAACTCTATTGTTGCTCCGAATTACACACTGCTGGTTTGCTCATAGGAAATTTGGCCAGCATAACAATGTGTTCTCCTTTTTTTCTTACTGTGGTGGAAATTTATATGCAAATTAAAATCCTTCTTCCTTTTCTTGGTACACTTGTGGATGGTTACCCAAGAGAGAGGGTTGATTCCTTTGTGTGCTCAGTTGAGGTCCCAAGGTGTCTTTAGGCGGTTTTCCTTGGGCGGCCTCAAGTGGAGGATCATCTCCTGAAGTGTGTCAAGTGGTCCCGGATGGTGACTTCTGCCACTCCCAGGACCGTGCGGCTTTTTAAGGGAAATTCGCGTAGACCAGTGCACCTATCGAAGAAAATTTTGCACAAGGCGCATTTTTCCTATGTCTCTGGTGCGCAATTTGATATTTTGCCTCTTGATATTAGATATTTTTTAATTTTTCAAATTCTATAATGTTTCCCAGCCCTGTAAATCCTTCTGCTTGACATTTCATAATGTAATTTTTCTTGTCCAACTTTCCAGTGATAAAAATGTTGGAAACAAAAGATTTAACATCGTAATATTTTTTTGTTGCTTTGAATGGATATTTTCCCTTGGTTTCTACAAGAATTTTATTTAAGTGACAATTAATAGAAGGGAATGAGAATTATCTCCCACAAGCCCTCCTAGAGGGGCGCAATTTTTTGAAATGATAGTAGCTCACTACTATGTTTCCTCAATTCTCATGAATCCTTTCAACATTACTGCTCTAAGAAACATGGTGAAGTTTTTAGAGATGACATAAGAGTATTGCAAAGGTAATATTTGCAAGGAAAGTGAGTTTTATTTCAACCAAGTAATATTGAAAAAATAGAAAGATGTGATTGAAGTTTTCCAAAACTGTAAAAATCTTCATCCTTTGGCTGAAGAAATTCTTATTGTAAATAGCTATGCTGAGGCTATTTATATAAGTGTACCAATGGGCCTTTTTGAAACAAAATATAAACTAAATGAAGACAACTATGTGGAAAATTGTGAGGACAGGTGGATAAATGATCTATTGGCATTGTCGTTTGATTCTTTTTGACAAATAATCACCTATATTCACAGGTGGGGAATGCTAGAGAAATTCATTTATTAAGCACTATTAGTTTATGTAGATCACTAAATCATTGACCTTTTGAGGGTTGGAAATTATAGTAACACTTTTCATGGAAATTATGTGGATTGCAAAGAAATTCAGGTGTTTTCAAGGTCTGAAAGGAGAGGATTTATTGAGTCCATTGTTAGGATTCTTCCCCTGGACAATGATGTTATTCCTTTGAGATTTTTATTTGAGATTCTTTGTTGTGCTCTCCCTTGGACATCCAACTCAGAGTTTTCTACTTAGTTGGAGGAAAGAAAATTTTCACAACTAGAACAAACTACAATCAAATTTTTCTTGCTTCCATTAAAGATAGATGAAGAACAACTTTTCGCATCTAGGTCTGAAATTGACAGTATGTAGCATATTGTTTCTCATTATATATCTAGTTCACATCAATCAAATATCAACACGGGCAGGGACGATTTAGAAGATTATTTCTTCAATGAAGGGATCAAAGAAAGCCTCTGTAGCGTGAATCTCCATGTTTCTGATGTTTCAAGATCTATGATGAATACCTTGTAGAAATCACCTTTGATCCCATGCTTTCCCCATTTATATTTTTGAACCTTATTCAGAGAATAGTGTCATCAAATTTCCTTTCCTATGATCAATTCTATAAGGAAATTAATATATATCTCAAGTTCAATTTCACCTACTTTCCTTTTGCTCTCAAAATTTTCACAATCAATATTTTTACTTAAAGATTCTTGAACAAGATTAATTTTTTCATTTTATTTGTTTTTTTCTTGTCTAATTTGAAACTTCAAGATTTAAAGTTAGAGATCCTAAAATCCTCAAGAGGAATGATATTCTTCTTAATTTTGTTATCCTTTTTACTGATAGATTTTGAATACTCAAATCTTTCTTAACCTTATTATATACCTAATACTTTTCACACTCTTTTTATAAGATTGTTTTAAATGACCTTATTATATACTTAATATTTCACTCTCTTTTTATACAATGATAGTTTAAAGATATGTAATGGATAACTATAAAATAACTTACCTAACATCGATTATATGCTTTATATAAGAAAAATAGACATGTTTCAAATGTTCAACATTTTTATTTATTTATTTATTTATTATTATATATATATATTTATTTATTTTTTTGCGCTGAAACTTTCACAATCGTAGTTTTCAAAGTATTATAATTTAAATAAATTTAATTTTTAATTGATGTCTGCAAGTTAGGCTAAAGGGTATAGTCTCTAAGTAATACACCAAGATGAAAATCATTTTTCAATTTTTAATGAAATTCTTTTGTCTAAAAAATAAACTAGTTAGATAGGATATGACCTTTTAGAGTGAGTTTGCTATGATTTTATTCAATGTTACTTTAGTACACATTGTTTATGTTATCACCAATAAAATTTCATTTTTATTAGGAGATTGTTTTCTTGGCAAATTAATTCATGAAATTGATGAAATTTTATGAATGGGTCATTATCCTAAGTTTAGAGAAGTCCCACTTGTCATGTCATCATGGTCAAATCTATCAAAATCCACCAAAAAAATCCATGCATTGGTTTAAAATTTGGATGTGGCCACCTGTCTGTATTTTTCTGAGTCCACAGCGAAATTAACTGAAAACAGGTTGTTTTCGCTATGGACTCACCTGAGCAATCCATAGTGAATCTGCTATAATTATAATGGAAACCGCTATGAAATCATGATTTTCTGCACTGATAAAGGAAATGGTGAGGTGTCAAGTCTTTAGAGATTAAAGGTCAATATGAGGTCACGTGATCAGTCAGAAGAGTCATATAACATGCACAATCATAATTGGTCACTCATCGTTTCACTTAACCTATCTCATTTGTCCTTATCCCTCTCATATTCGGAATTTACCTTTTAAATTGATCCTTGAAAGTTGTTTTCTATCATCTTCCCTTCTACCTCTGTGTATAGCTGTTGTTATGACCCTTAAGAAGTCTAGCTTTGTTTTCAAGCTACTTGCTATATAATTCTTTTCTTTGCAGGTGTCATAGCATCAAGAAGGCTAGCGTAGTGTTAAGAGAGATGGCCTGCATGCAGAAGAAGACTAGTAAAGGGGGCTCAGTTGTCAGCTATAAGCCCATGGATCTAAAATTTCTCAATGAGAACCCTAGCTTTGTAGAATCCTTCAACAGTGTTGGATGTATGAGGTTCTGCCAAAAGTTACAAGGTTTTCATGCCAAGGTTTAAAATGACTTTGTAGTGAATTTCGTGGGCACTGCATCAAAGGTGGGAGTGCTATGTTTTTTGGTTTCACCTGAAGCAATTTCCCAAGCTACAGAGATTTTGAGGATGGGAGAAGAGTGGTTTAAAGCCACTAAGCTCAAATTACAGAACTGTGATTAATTCGTGAAACCTGAACACATTGGAGTAGATATGACATCTGGAATCCCAAGGAGCTGCCTTAAAGAAAACTACTCCAAACTACTTCTTGCAATTCAAAAACAATTCACATGTAAAGGGAGGTTCCATATGATTTATCAGTATCATTTTAGGCTCTTGCTACATTTAAATGGTAACCAACCTCTAGACCTTCCATTTTTCTTATTTAGATGCCTAGGTAAGATTTCAGACAAAGTTCAATCTAGTCCATAAGGTAGTGAGACTTCAATTTTTCATCATGGGTTGATTAAGCTACTAGTGTTGGAGGAGTTGAAAAACATGAATAGATAATGGGCCACAATTCCTTTTTCTTAGTGGTTATGAAGTAGATACATTAACACCCAAGAAGAAACCTAAATCAAAATCTACTCCTTCAAGCAGAAATGATAAACCTATAGTTGAAGCAGAGGGTGTAAATGAAGAGGAAATAGAGCCCAAAGTAGAGCCTATGGATGTTGAAATAGAGCATGCACAGGAAACAAAATTTCCACGGTCCACACCTACAAGTAGCAAGTCCAAGCCCATCAAGAAGAGTCATGGAAGGATAACAAGGAGCTAAACACTTGGGAAAGGAAACCTTGAAGACATTATTCAAGCCATAGACATAGAAGAAACTCCAGTGGTCACATATGTAGATATGAAAGGAATAAACAAGAAAAATAAGGGTATTACTACCAAAAAACTTGATTTCTCAAAAGAAGATGCAGGGTTTATGTTCCAACTAAGAAAACCACTCACCATGCTCCAGCTTGCCAAAGGTGTCATGGCTAGTAAAAATACTGAAATTACAGACAAAGGAAAGCAACCCATGGAAGGGGACATCATTTATCTGTCTCTAGCAAAAGAAGAAATCATTGTGCAAAGGAAAGGAAAAGAGAAATTTCTTGAAAAAACTAGAGTGCAGTTTTTAAAGGATAAATTTAAGAGAAGCTAGGGAGGAGGTTATTGAAACCAATTTGGAATTGGAGGAAGCCAAGCTCGACAGAAAAATGATGGAGGAATTAAAAGAAAAGGTAAATGAGCAAATCAATCACTATGATGAGTCTTTGACCAATGCCAAGAAATTGTTGAAAAGAACCCTTCCTCTATGTAGGGTAGTGAAAAAAACAAGGAAGAGGAATATTTGGTTACAGGAAGAGATAAAGAAACTTAAAAGTCAAGTGAAAGAGCTAGAAGAACAGATGGAGATGATACAATCATAGCTCAAGAGAAAAGGTTTTAAAATAAAAGTCATAGATGAACCTGTGGAGACTGAAGCCCCTGTTGCCAAAGGTGAAGCTTCTAAAGCTTGAAAAGTGGATAAATTACCTTTTTGATATTTTTTGCATCATTTTGAATCATCACTTACAGAGCCATAGGAAAATTTTGAATAAGGAAAGCATAATTTTCAAGTCTGCTGCCAATTAAGCAAGTTCGTAGCGTGTCTCAGGCTTGAAGCCTAGAAATCGCTACGAACTCGCTGTAGGTTTATTTTTTATACAACTCACAGGTGTTTTCATGAAGGAGGTAGGTAAATGTTTTTGTTTAGTTATTATGACTCAATAAACAACCTCAGATCAACAAAAGGAGAAAATAGGTGGCACATATGGTCAAAGTCATTGTGCTCCAAACTTTCGCTACGGACTTGCCTAAAGTCCCTTGTTTCTGTCGCGAAGAATTTTTCGAACATTTTTCAAATTTTTATGGTATATTTGGGGTAAGCCAGCCACGTGGAAGGTAAAGGGTCATTAGAGGAATGTTTTGATGGATACATGGTCTTAGACAAATATTTTCAGTTTGCCAGCTCATCATGAAGGCACTCATCAACCATCATGACACCACCTCCTAAAAAGTAGGAAGACGGGTCTCCTGAATTGGTGGGAGAAATTATGTTTTGGTCATGGTCAGTGCCACCCAAGCACATGACTTTTGTCGATGTAACTATGCATTATTAAAGTTTGTTGATGTAATAAATAGGTTATAGAGTCCTATTAAGTTTCCAAGTCCTAAAATTAGTAGTTGTCTGTTTTATCTCCATGTAATTTGCTTATGGTTAGATTAGGTGTCATCAAAGAGACTCAAAGGTCTAGCCTTGTTGGCAGACCCAATGTAAAGATGATCAAGGCTATTAATAGGAATATTATCAATGAATATATGGTTGATTTATGTTGACTACAGAACTACTATTGTAAAACCCTTTTTTTATCAGAAATATACAAAGGCAATTGGATTTTCTTCACCTGAGATTCATTGATGTTTTCATGACTGTTTGTCTTAAGTATTCTACTATTTTTTCTTCAGCATTATTATGTTTGATTACTTAGAATTCATGTATGAAATGCTCTAATTTCCTTCAAACACTTAGACTGGTGTGAATGTTATCTTTTCATTAGAACATTTATACGTCTCAGCTTCCATAAGAAGAGTTCATATGTCATTGAGTTCTTTTAACTGACTCCATATGCCCAATGGTAGTGTTTTCTCCACATATCTCACCTGCATAAAAACACATTTAAAACAAAATTTCAGAGTTAGCCATTTGTTGAACTTCATATTAGACAATATCATTCTATATATTTGAGAGAGCCCTCTCAGGATGAAAAGGCCAATTTTCAGCTAGAAGTAGGTTTGAAATAGTTAATCTAGGTTGACTGGTGAAGCAACCCATCCATACCAACTGTCATTAACAATATATATATATATATATATATATATATATATATATATATATATATATATATATATATATATATATATTGCTTAACTTTGGTGAAAAATAGAATATTTTTATTACCACATTTAATATTTATAAGTGGCTTTTCTCTAAGAATGTAATAATGGAGGAAATCATAACATATTCCTATAACATGATATTAAGACCACAATGTCCATTTATTATGGGCATAGTCTAACTTATTGACAAAATAACCTTTTGCACCAGAATCTGAAGATACATTTTTAAGAAAGAATGTGTTTTTTTGCTAATTAAAATGCATTTTTGATTAGATAAATTGATTCAACACCCTAAAAAACCTCGAGGCACTCGAATTCTACAAATTAAACAACTTAAACTCAAGTTTTTAAAAATTATACTGAAGTTTGCTTAAAATTAGCCAGAAAAATATGTCGTGAAGAAGGTCATTCTGTCTATAAGTTAGACTACACCATTATTATGAATTTAGTATTTTAATTTTTAAAAGGTTCAGATTCTATGTTTTCAATCTTGTTAATATTAATGTATATCCCATGATCCAAAGCAATGCTAAAATATATACTTTATCTTTAGATCCAACAATATATATTATATTATGTAAATCATAACATAAACCATATTAAGTAATTTACTTTTGAGTTTTTATTGATAATATTCAATAGTTTTACTACGTTGGTCATCTTATATGTCCCATAAGATCTCCATAGTCATATCTCATATATACAAACGCTATGACATATCCGAGTAAAAGACATTTGATTTCATGTTCCAAATATTTTATTGTAAGTGTTCCATGCAATTTGAAACCAAGATTCAAGATTTAATAAGTCATTTGTGTGTTATGGTCATTTTGTCTTTTTCCTTTTGATAAATATGTGATTTTTTTAACATAATTATGTTATTGGAGGGTGATGTTTTAATCAAGCCTTTATTGGTTAAGGGTTAATTTATCATGAGAACTTCACTCTTGAAGGGAAAAATTTTAAGCATGTTGTTTCTTGACAGGAAACTTAAGAACCTAAAAAGTCAAAAAAATTGTATGTCGGGTAAAGAAAAATCCAAATTCCAATCCTAACTATGATTTGAGAATGAAATGAATGGATGTTCCATTTCCGTTCACGTACCTCATTTTAACGGGCGTCGTTAATATTATTTGTCAGCAAAGGATCAAATCAACCATTGATAGTTTGTGAAGACATGAACATCAAGGTTTTGTTGCATTGGATGAGGGATAGTGTTAGTTCATCATAATACACAGGTAGAGTGGCCAAGGGAGTTATGCTAAGATTTAATGGAAATTTTCAAAATGGAACACTATGCTGATTGTGACAGTGTTATAATTCTCAAAACAACACCACAACCTCTGCACTTGTCACTCATAGATAGATTAAGATCTTGTCACTCATAGATAGATTAAGATCAAGCCAGTAAAGTTTTAAAGGAAATTAAAAATTTATATTACCTAAGCCAAACTAAGAAAACAAAGACACCTATTATTTAAGTTATAAAACCAATTTGACCTGCTCTACGTAAGCGAAAATTTGTCTCTCAAGCCAACCAAAAGTATTTACGTAAGTGATTCCTAAGGAATTGTTGTTTCATCAGGAGGCTAGATTCAAAGCTATATATTGCAAAAATATAGAGATAAAACACAGGGTGGCATATAGACTTAGTTTTTGAACATGCAAAAGAATCTACGTCAATGACGTAGGCTTACATCAGTGTTAGCTAACCTGAGAGGAAAAATTTCAAGGTGTGTCGGCCATTCCAGTTGTGATGCCCAGGGATGGAATTTGATAGGAATTTTTTCCGACATAGGGCATTTTTCCCATTTTTGACATTTACAATTTGTGGATGCCTGTTTTCCATGACATGTTTGGAACGGTGGAACACATATTTTTTACGGTTATTTTTTTTTTTAAAACGTCATTATGCCCATTTATTTTCAATTTAATTTCCAGCTACTAGTACTGGATGAAACTCCAAGGCCCAACCTCCTAGGTGTTATTTTCAAGTTGGAAACTTGACATGTACTTGAAGTTGGAGTTGTCATAAATCCTCACTGAACAACACAACTACAAAGACAATCGATATTCACCAACTATAACTTATAAGACGTGTTTTGATAAAAGGTATAACTTAACCTATAAGCTTCAAGCGGCCCTAGAGTTTGCAATACATTATCTATTTAAATAAATATATTCCAATAAGTGGTTGAAATCTAGATGTAAGATATCATACGGTGTATTAAACATGATCGTAATATAAAAAAATAATGTAAATTTGTGGGCAGAATTTAGGAGTGATACATGGCTTGCAGGGAAGTTACATTGTGGTGTCATAATCAGGTTCAACTTTCAGACATAAATGAATAGGAAATGAAGCCTTAATGAAAAAAACATACAATCTACAGAAAGGATTCAACCATAGATTTTATTTTTGTGAATGGTTTTAGTGATATTTTACATGCTCACATCAAATGTCGGGTTGAAAATCATCAGAAATTTTTCTATTCCATCAATGATGCAAATATTTGTTGCAGAATATGGAAATATCTAGTAGGTTGAAAGTTTCAAAGTACCAGGAATAACCCATATTTAGTTAAAGAAAGAGAGTTATGACGAACATCTTCTTGTAATTTTTTAGGAAATTTGGATGGAGGAAGGAGATTAAGATGTCACAAACATCCTAGATTTCGGTGGCCAGTTAGATTGACAGTGGACATTATCTCATGGTGTTTGGGAAATTTGAGGGATGAAGAGAAATGATGTTTCAGCAAGTAGTTATGATCTCACTTGTGATATCAGGGCAGTGGGCCAAGATCTTTGGTGTGTGTGTCTTGAATAGTGTAAAATATTGCAAGTGGTGGAGGTTTACTCACGGTTGCATCAACTTGGAAAACATTTGAGGTTGAGGGTGCAGAGAAAAATAAGGTCCACATAAAAGTTATTATAATTTTTGCCCCACAAACTGCACAAATTCCAAGTTTTTATCTCTTTACGTGTTTTTTATTTTAGGAATTATGTATTGTAATTATATAACTATATACCTTATTCAAGTTAGGGTATTAATATGGTTAAAAATGCAGATGGGTAAATTTTTTATATAAACCCTTCTCACATTAGGGGAAAAGAGCTGATTAATAAACTATAAACTCTAATTTTCCTTGAGTTATTGTAGATTTATTCTTGTATAGGAAACCAATTGCAATGTTGTAATAGAGATAATGTATTTGTTGGTTGTTCTAGAATGGTGTTGCATAGGATGCCTTAATATGTATGTTCTTCTCATTATGGTTTATATATATGATTATTATGTTAGCATGAATCCAAAATTGAACCTATTTGATTTGCATATATTCACCTCTCAACTGTTTATGTTGTGTTATTTTACTACATCCTACTTTGGGAATTGATCTTGCCACGCTGCATTTCTACATATATCAATGCATAAAAAACCAAGATTTAAGTTTCATTTATTATTTTAATTTTCCAATCTATTTGATTCGAATTTATATAGGAACGAAAAAGAATAAAAATATAAACATGGACACAGAGATGCAGTAGAAATATAACTTCATTTCACTAATATCAAAGACTAAAATATGCTTACATACATAATGGAAATAAACTAGCTCGGGCGATGGTAGCTTATCTCTGAGAAGAGATGTGGCTGCTACATGCTTCTGAACTATGTTACAATGAGGATCGAAGGAATATTTATTATTGATAAACAATGGAAAACCCTAAACATCCAAAAACCTAACTGTAGGAGATGAAGCGCTAAAAATATGGGCCTCGTTTGGGTAAATTGGTACATCAACTTCTCGGGGACGTAACTTTGGCATACGATATTCATTTGACGCGCAAAATACTTTGTTAGAAAGACATATCTAAGAACTACAACTTTTGATTAGCTAACATCAATCAAACTCCCATGTTGGCCCTAATTTTCCAAAAAAAAAAAAAATCGTTTAGGGCCTCAAAATGGCTCTGAAAGTTGAAGGTCTGTTATGCGGATAAATCCCTCTTGCAGACAAGATCGATCTCCCTAGTATTCTATGAATAGCTAAAAACAAATATCCATTTCTAAATAATTTTCTATAGATTATTTTCAAATCATAATTATTATAAACAAAGAAAGAGGACATGCCCCTACCTTGAGATCCAATGTTTGGTGCAGTCTTTTGTCCAGTTGCTCCAAAGAGGCTTCTTCAATAAGTAGAACCTGCAATCAAAGATAGGAAAAATAATTAAAAGCAGGTCTGCAAGAAATAATAATTAAGAACAACTAATATAACTTAGTGATGAAGGAGTATAAGTATTGAATTATTCAAATAGGCACAAGAACAACTCAATGAGAAAAGGAGATCCATTTATATTATCTTGAATGAAAAGAGTAACTTTACAACCTAATGCCTTGATGTCGTACAAGTTCCTCCTGGGGTCCTGAACAATCGTTCCTCCTTCAATTTGACAAACCTTCCTCTCTTTGAACCAGCATGGAGTTATGGACATAAGTGTGTGATCGTTCTTATGTCAACAACAACTAGTGTAGAGAGTATGATCTCTTAAGAATTTCCTCAGCAACTAACATGTATGTCTGTAATATACAAGCTACCATTTACCCTTGAGACTGAAACATGAGCTCAATTTATAGGGAAATGGAGGTAGTTTCAGTTCCATGAAGAGGGGGATTGATTCTTCTCATGAAGGGATTTGAGCTCCATAGACCAAGGGATAAGCTCCATGAGTGGAGGGATAAAGCTCGAACTGATCGCGCTTCTAGAAGCTTCTAGTTGGGATAATATTCGACCAGCTGGGCTTCTAAAACTTACTTTTTCCTTTATTTGACTGTTTACAAGGGTCCATAGGTTTTATAAGTAGAATGTGCGGAAGCTGTCGCAGGCTATAGAACAAATATCTATGGATCCGCAGGAAAGAGCTACGAAAAATGCATAGTTAGAATTTTAAGGGTTTTAATGAGCTTTTCTCCAATTCCAAGACTTGGTTTATGAAAATTAGGGTTTTTAACTTATAAGGGAGTATGATATAGGTAGTGATGAACCTATATAAATAGTCAATGTCATGGTGACAAAATAACATGTAACAAGATCTGAAAAACTTTCAAAAATAGTGAATTGTGCTACAATTAAGGACACTAAAAAACTGAAAGAAACAATGGTGGAGGTCCAAGTGGAATAGGAGGGTGGCCGCCAATCCACCCGGATCATTCCCCTCCCCCCCCAGGAAGTAATGGTCCCCATTGCATTGAGTTCCTACATGAGATGAGGAAACTTCTGTTGAACTTGGTCCCTAGTGAACCACTTGCCTTGGTGCAGGAGTTGGTCAGCTTTGACAACCCGATACAGCTGGATATTATGTTGGAAAGTGTTCTTGATTAGTGTGTCCATGATATGATCAATTGTGGCATGTTCCATGCAGTCAAGGTTTAGATTTGTTGGTGTGAGTTTTTTTGCAATGTCTGATGTGTCCAGTAATGGTGGAAAGTATGGTCTAAGGTGGTCCACATTGAACACTGGGTGCATGCCAAGGAATGGGGGAATGCTGAGCTCAAAATAATTGTCTCCCATGGCCTTGATAATGGTGTAAGGCCCATATCAGAGTAGTTTGAGCTTCCGATGAGCTCTGGTTAGGTGTTATTTCTACAAATGCAACCAAAATTTGTCACCCCCCTGAAACTTGTGGGGCACACGATGTTGATCATCTCGCTGCTTGTAATTGGCATTGGACTTCTCAAGGATGTCATGAACCTGATGATGGATGTGTTGGATACGTTCAATAAATTTGGTTTCTTTATCAGCCTTAGATAGTACATGTGTGGATTATGTTTGTGTAGTCGCATAAGGTATGGAAACATCAATTAGACACAATGGTTGAAATACTAAACCCACTTGAAATGGAATACGACCAATTGAGTTATGGAGAGAATTGTTATAAATATGACACACATAGGGGAGGATCTCATCCCAAGTTCGTGTATGCATGGAGTTGTAAATGTGGAGTATGTACACTATCAACGTGTTGATGACCTATGTCTGGCCATCAGACTGGGTATGGAATGCAGTCGACTTGGTGAGCTTGGTGTCCAATAGTATCCAAAGGCATGAAAAAAAATTGCTCAGGAACCTGCTATTCTGATTTGATATAATGTTCTGTGAGATCCAAAAATGTACCAATACTCGTTCAAAGAATACTTTGGTAGTTTCCTCTGTCGTGATGCTCTTCTTGCAGACTGCCAATATAGCCATATTAGAAAATCTGTCCACGACCACAAATACACATTCATTACCATGTTTGGTAGAAGGGAGGCCAAACATATAGTCCATGGAAATGGATTCCCAAGGCTGGATGGGAGTAGGAAAAGGAGTGTACATGCCTTGCTTCTTGATGGTTGGCTTGGTGATGGCACAAGAAGTGCAGGGTCTGATATATTTCTCAACATCTGGGCAGATTTTTTGCCAATAAAAGTACTTTTGTAGTGCAACCACAATTTTCTCCACACCAAAGTGTCTTGCAACCCGACTGTAGTGCACCTCCCAAATCATCTTGGCACGCTCGCTTAAAGGAACAAAAAGTTGGCCCAAGTAGCATAATAATGCATCCTGGAGGTGGAAACCAAGAACTTTATTTCCATCTACTAGAATTTGGTATGTGGAGGAGAACTCTGGTTTTGTATAGTTGTGGCCATCCAGAGGTCTCGTGGCCATAAGAGTTGAGAACATTAGTCAGTGTTGCAACTGGGTTCTGGATGAGGAAGTCTACAACATGATTAGTGCTGCCCTTTTTGTATTTAATGTTCAAGTAGAATTGTTGCAAATATGTAGACCACTTTTGATGGAGATCGTGATGAAACTTCCCTTGTGTCTGTATAAACTGAAGAGGTCGGTGATCGGTGTGGATGATCATCTCCTACCCCCTAATGTAATGCTTCCATTGTCAGCAAACCTACACAATTAAATAAATCTCTTTATCATAGGTGGGGTAATTTCTAATTATATCGGAAAGTATCTCACTATGATAGGCCACCGGATGCCCATGCTAGGTGAGGAATACACCAATAGCATAGTCAGAGGAGTATGTCTCAATTTCAAATGGCTGTTGCAGGTTTGGAAGTGTGAGTACTGGTGCAAAGCATAGGCGGTGCTTCAACTCAACAAACGCCTTATGTTGGGATTCGGACTAGGAAAAATTTTCTTTCGCTCCAACCTTAGTAATCTTACTCAAAGGCCAAGTGATATGGGAGAATCCCAACACGAAGCTTCGATAAAGAATTGCAAGGCCCAAAAATTTATGAAGCTTTGTTAGAGTGGTCAGGGTTGGCCAATCCCGAATGACTTGGATCTTAGTTGGATCCACATGCACGCCATGCTCATCTATGATGTAACCCAAATATTGGACTTGGCTCATGCCAAAGGTGAATTTCTCCAAGTTGGCAAACAATTTGTGTTGCTGAAGGGTTTGAAGGATTTATTGAATATGTTGCAAGTGTTTTTTCCAACACTTGTTGAAGATGAGGATGTCGCCTACATAAAAAACCATGAATGAGTTGGTGAAGGGCTGCAATATGTAATCCATTAGGCTCATAAAAGTAACATGGGAATTTGTAAACCTAAAGAGCATAACCAACCATTCAAAAAGGCCTTCCTTGGATTTGAAGACAGTCTTCCATACATCTATGGGCTCTATTAAAACATGGTGATAGTCAGATTTAACATTGATCTTGTTGAAATATTTGGACCCCTTGAGTTGGTCTAGAAGGACATCAATCCATGGTATTGGATGCCTGTTCCTGACAGAGATTTTTTTTAGCGCCCGATAATCAATGCAGAGCCTCCAGATCCCATCCTTCTTCTATACAAGTACAATAGAGGTTCCACAAGGTGAGGAACTTGGTCGGAGGTTCCCTTTTTTGTAGAAACTCATGGATTTGCTGCTTGATCTCTTCATTTTCTAGAATGGAGAGACAATATATCATATTGTTGGGTAGAGGTGCTCTGGGAGTCATATCGATCGAATGCTTGACCTGACACTGCAAGGGTACCCCCTGTGGGTGAGGAGAAGATGTCCCTGTATTCTTCCACGATCGTATGCACCTGCTTCTGCTGCATGGAGGAACCCTTCCCTGGGGCCATGGATGTGGCTACAATATTCCCCCTGAATTTGAGAGTGAATCAGAAATAAAACAAATTTCTTGGTTTGTGAGATGATCTTATTGCATTTCTTAGCAGATACTGAAGAGCTGCCGGTAGGTGGGGCTACCTCCAATATCTTGTATAACTTATTACCCAAAGAAATGATATCACTACAAGGCCTAGACTCATACACGACATGACGCTTCCACAAGTATGGTTGGCCTAATAATATATTAGAAACTTCAAGAGGAAATATATCACACAATACCGCATCTGTGAAGGGCTTCATGCTATAGGGAAGGCAACAGTGCTGGATGACGCGGAGATCTCGTCCTTGGTTAATCCACCCAATGGTGTATGACTGCGGGTGTGATGTGGTCGGTAGGCCCAACTGCTTCACGACCTCTTATAAAATTAGGTTCTTTTGGCTATCGCTATCGACAATGAATTGTATTAGCGAGCCCTTCACCCACATCTGTGAGTGAAAGAGGCGCTCCCCCTCCTCTGGATCTTTGGGTTCCATCTTTTGGAGCTTAGTAGTAGCTACCTTCGCAGTGGGTTCTACATCAATGACCTTCTTACCCTTGTCGGTTTCCTTTTTGGGTTCCAGCTTTGAATCATAATAGGCATCCATCTCTGAGTCTCTCAGCTCAACCACTAGCACCTTCTTTGCGTGACATTCATTTGTGCTGTGAGTGGGGCTTCTATGGAACTCACACCACTTGTCGGTGTCCTTATTTGCCTTCCCATCACCCTTGGCATGCGGCTTTGAGGAGTTTCCCTGGGGGGTTTCAGTTAGGCTCTGTCCTTTGCTTTGTGGCTTGGGGGCACCTTTGTTCTTCATTGGGTTCGCAGGTCGAAGTCTCGCTCCTTGAACTTGAATTTATGTTCAATTTTGGCAACATATCGGTATGTTGCACCAAGCGAGGGGATGTTTAGGAACTCCATTCCCTCTTGAATTTATTTGTGCAAAAAAATATGGTACTTGAGAAGCAAATGTTTCTCAGAATATTTGATACCCAACTTCGTGTGCAGGGTATGGAAAATATTTTTCAGCTCATGAACATCTTGATCCTTTTGCTGTCGCAAGGTAGTCCACTGTATGTACTCGTCTTCATAGCTCTCGACAGGGTAGTATTGTTCCTTAACAGAGTCTCAAAAACAATTCCAGGTGGGTACAACCAAAAATAGTGAGGGTTCCCCCTCGTCCTTCTGCTCATAGTAGGTTTCCCACCAATGCTTGATGTGGGGGAGGGGGGGCGGGCGACTTTCAAGAGTGAAAAAGTAATCTTTTCCCTATTGGAAAAATCGTGAACAGAAAAATATCCTTCTAATAGATTTAACCATTTATGTATGACGTTTGCATCTATCTAGTCTTCAAATGTGCGAATGTCAAAGTTGACTTGTACCTTAAAGGGAGTGGCGCCTCCAGAGTGGCTGTCGGATGAACATGCGTCCCCTTTGGGCATCCGCCAAAGGATCTGGGAAAATTTATCTATCATTAGGTTCCTCTGTTTCTCGAGGACCTCATCAAGAAATATTTTGATAGGATCTCATACTCCCTCATCTTTCTTTTCATCCGCCATGGGAGTCCGTCGGGGTTTGTGAGGCTGATCTTGCAAGGGTTCAACCAGATTGAGCCCTATCAAGAACATGCAAATAAAAACAAAGAAAGAGCAAACCATTATGATAACACTTATATGAATTTATGTAGGAACACAACATAATACAAATATAAACTTGGACATAGATATACAATGGAAATATAACTTCATTTCATTAATATCAAAGACTCAAAATATTCTTACATACAGAATGGAAATAAACTAGCTCGGGGAATGGTAGCTTATCTCTGAGAAGAGATGTGGTGGCTACATGCCTCTTAATTGTGTTACAATGAGACTTGAAAGCCTATTTATTATTGAGAAATAATGGAAAACTCTAAACATTCAAAAACCTAACCCTAGGAGATGAAACACCAAAAATATGGGCCCCATTTGGGTAAATTGGTACATCAATTTCCCGGGGACATAACTTTGGCATACGATCTATGTTTGATGCGCACAAGACCTTATGGGAAATATCTATCCGAGGAATAAAACTTTCGAGTGGACAACATTGACTATAGCCTTTTGTTGCCCCCCGTTTTCCTAAAAAACGTCGTTTAGGGCCTCAAAACGGCTCCGGAAGTTTAGGACTCGAAAAAGTGCCAAAAATAGTAAACTCTGCTACAATTAAGAAAACTAAAAAACTGAAAGAAATAATGATGGGGTCCAAGTGGAATAGGCAGATGGCCACCAATATCCACCTGGATCACTATCAACATACAAAATAGCTTATCTATCCGAATTAAATTATATATGTACTTTGTATAATGGTCTAAACACGCCATGATACCAGAACAAAGGTGAGAAGAAGTTGCCACATTGACTCAAGTCGACAACGCCGCTCTTGGAGAAGCGATGTATGGTGTGGAAGGAAGTTTTCAGTCTTCACTCCCGGTTGGAGATCTCGTAGAAGTCATGAAAGATGCCTTACGTCGACAATAACATAGAAAAAATATATGACGTGTGTAGGAAAAAAACTTCTGTTGAAAGGCAAATATATAACTTGATCCAAAACATTTTCATTGGTAGGTATGAATAAAAAGAGAGAAAAGCTTGGCCATGTTAACGGGGGCTTGCACCCATGTGATAAAACATCCAAAAATTCAACAATCTTTTTCACGTAAAACCTTTTAGGTTGGAATTTCAAATTAAAATTAAATTTAAATTATATATATATATATATATATATATATAATTTAAATTTTTTATTGATTTATATTTAAAAAGGAATTTTAATTTAATTATCTATTTTTTAAATGAGTTTAAGAGTTGCTTTATATAGTTTAATAGGAAAAAGATACCTAATTCCTTTTGAAATTTCAGATTTTTTTTAAATTAAATTAAAATAAGATAACAATTACTTATATATATATATATATATTTAAAATTTTTAATATTATTATATTTATCATTAGTTTCTTAATTCCCTTCAAATAATTTTAAGAGATAATAAAATAATTTAAAAAATTATATTAACTTTTTTTTCTAATAACAAAAATAAAGCAGTTAATACTTTATTATTCTTATTATACTAACAAAACTAACGAGAATGGATTGAAGTTTCATCAATTTTATATATTTATGTATTTTCTGTCTATTTTACTATTCAACAATATCTCGTTTAAAATAACGTTATATATTCAAAAAAAAAATTCCACAATATTTAATATATTCTAATTTTCGTTTAAAATAATTTTATATATTCATTTTTTTTTCCTCTTATTTTAATATTTAATATATTCTAATTTAAAAAGAGTTTATGTTAAATTTATTAACAACATATATTTAACTTAATTTGGTTTCGTACAGGTTTAAGAATATTAAATTTCGGTAAGAACTTTAAATGTTATGTTATTTTACATATGTTAAGGTTTCATAAAAATAATGTTTGAAGTTGCCTATTTGAATTGATTTATTCTCATCTATTTACAATATTATAGATAGTGTATCTATATTATTTTATGGTAAGTCATTTTTAAAGTAAATAGTATCAAAATAAGGTTTCGAGTTGTTTATTTGAATTGATTTATTCTTGATCTATTTATTATACTATAGAGAGTGTATTTATATTTATTTTATAGTAAGTAATTTTTTTAAGTAAATAATATCAATTTTATATGAAGTAAATTTTTAAAGAGCATTTATCAAAATAAAAAAAGAGATTAATCATAGTAATTGTTTTAACATTTTGTTTATATTTTTTAAAAGAATGATGTTATCATATATTATCAAAATGTAAGTTGAGTGACTAATAAAATTACACTATTATAAATAGATAAAAAATCTCATTCCACATTTATATACACTTCAAGGTGGAATATGCTATTCTTCAGTAATTACACCTTATTAAGCTAAAATCTTTGCTTAAGTAATGATTATCAGTACACCACTCTTTATTTCATTCTTGTGACTTAATTATAATTTAAACTTCGATAATGCAAATCTATATCTCTATTTTTCTATTCATTTTTGAAAACTTAAATACAAGTTAAACTTCAAGCTATTATTTTAGAGTTCAATGAAAGGTTAAATTAGCTTTATTTATTTACGAGAGCTGTGATTTATTTCTTAAATCTAGACTGAACTTTTATTTATGTTTACTTTTTATTTATAGATAATATCTTTTATGCTAACTGTGTGAAGGTTTTTTTTGGTAAGTTTTTTTAATTATTAATTTGTTGTAATTGTTTTGCATGTAAGTAAATTATTTAAACAGAAATTTCTCTAGAATGGAAGGGTCAATTAACTATAGAAAATCTTTATGGATATTTTAAAACATTCCAATATTAAAGATATTCCATATATATCTTATTTGAATGATGATGCTAATGAAGATATGGATGAAGAGTTTTGTGTTGATCTAGAAATTCTTGGCCATGAAAAGGAAGGAAAAGATGGTGGATCTAGTAGTTCGAGGAGGAAAACCTTCTCAAAACATGAATTCCAAGAAGAGTGGATGATAAAACATCCTTAGGCGTATAGTATCAATGTTGAATATGGCAAGACTCGCATGAAGTGTTAAGATTCAACAATATGATGAGCTTAGTGAAAAAATTCGCCTTCACTAAGTGGGCCCGCAGGCTATTTTTGGTGCAAGTCTATTTTTAGACATGATAATCATATTTTAGAAGTTGCAGGATTCTCTTTGTGGATGGTTGATCAAGTTGGAAAAATAGATGAAATTCTATTTTTAGAATATTGGGCAAAGTCTATTTATAGATCGTTGATCTAAAAATAGATCCATGTAAATTACTATTAGCTCTTAATAATAATCAAACTCTAAACAACAACTTATTCTCTTGGAGCACTTTGTTTCAGTGCACAGATGTGGCACATCAGTGGACTGAGGGAATTATGCAATTCCCAAGGGTTTACTAGAGCTAATGCATGGAGGACTCAGTTAGAACTCAAGTGGAAAAGTTATGACACAGTTAGAAGAGTAGTTATGGAGTTATATTCATTTTAACTTAGTTAGACTCAGTTGAGCTAGTTGTATCTAGTCTAACTGAATGATACACTAGTGAGAGTGGAGTGAATTAATTAGTTAATTAATTCACAAATAATAACTCATTAATCAATTGAACAATACAACATTTAACTACAGTGCATGGAATTTTCAGTAGAGACCCAATGGAGAGGTAGGAGAAAGGGCAAGATGGACTATCTGTTGTGACTATAGTCATGCATTGATTGAAACACACACACATTAGAGTTGCCAATGAGGATTTCATAGTCAAGGCAAGAGTAATTTGAATTCATTCAGAGCTATTCTTCAGTAGGGATTGCGTAATGGAGGCAGGCTAGCAGGGGGCAGAGATCGGTGCATGGATTTGCAAGATTGTTCCTGATTAGTGTATGATGATTGTATTGTACTGAGAGCTTGATAAGCTTTGTATGAGGATTGTCATTGATTCCATGATACATAATATATAGTTTGGGTTTTTATCTTTAGGCTTTCCCGGTTAAAAACAACTGTGTTATGTGCTATTATTTTTATTTATTCTTTACATGTGTGTGCAATTAATTTTCTGCAAAATATTAACAATGGAATGATTCAGTATCTTGCAAGAAGTAAAATATTGTGAGATCAGGTGAATCTAGGACATATGCATGCTTAGTGCATATAATTTCTACATGGTATCAGAGCATTGTTAATTGAATATTGCAATTGTAAAGTGTGTTGGTGGATAATTCGAATTTTCTACAGAAGATTCTTGGTGTAGAAGTTGAGTATACATTGAAATGGCTTTCAATGGGTTGTGATTGGAGTATGCCCTTGATGGGAGCTCAAATTACATAGCCTGGAAGGACAGGATGGAGGCAGTGCTGGAGGATAATGGACTGAAGGAGTTCATCGATAGCGATGTTCCTAAGCTGGGATCTAGCGATGCTGCATTACTTGGCACATGGCAAAAGAAGACAACAAAGACGAGAAGGATTATGTTGGAAGGTGTGAAGGACCATATTGTGTCCAGCCTTCGCGGGAAATCCACTCCATTCTTAATGTGGAAGGCTTTGACAGAATTTTTCCAAAGCAGAAGTGACCATAAGAAGTTAGTGCTTAAAGACAAGCTTAGAAAAATAAAAATGGAGAAAGGCGAAATTATTCCAAAATACCTCACGAAGTTTGTCCACTGCACGGATGAACTGGGAAGTGTGGGTGTTACTGTTGATGATGAAAACTTGGTGAGCTTGGCTCTCCTTGGGCTTCTGAAGAGTTGGAATAGCTACGAAGACTCTGTCAATGGATGGGAGAAACTGCCGGGATGGGAGCGAATTTGGTCGGATCTTGTGAAGGAGGAGATAAGGCGGGGTTTCTAGGGATGGATCTTCATTGAAGAATGAAGATGAAGAGAATTTCACTTTGGCTGCCAAAGAAAGGAAAGGGAAGGGGAAGAAACATCATTCAAAATCCGATGCTAAAGGCAAGAAGCAGGATTTGTCCAAAGTGAAGTGTTTTCACTATCACGAACATGGACATTTCTCCACTAACTGTCCATAGAAGAAGGAGAACAAGAAGGCTGCTGGATCTGCAGTTGGAGAGGCCTTAGCCTCGCAATTTGAACTTGATTTCTCTTTGATCACATTCTTGGTTTCAAGTTGTATGGGATCGATGTGGTATCTTGATAGTGGTTCGTCTTTCCATATGACAGGAGACAAGGAGTTGTTTAGTGACTTGGAGGAGAAGGACCTCCAGATGCATATAGAGATGGGCGAATTATGGCACAGGAGATTGGGCCATCTTCACCATGGCGCTTTGAATATTTTTCAGTAGATTTCTACTAGACTTCCCAATGGTACTCTTGTGCAGTCAGATCAGTGCAAGGGATGTACAATGGGTAAGTTTGTGAAGACCACCTTTCATGAGAAGGAGAACCGTGCTTTGGTGATCTTGGAGAGAATTCACACAGACGTGTGTGGAACTTTCTCGGTTGCTTCAATAGGAAAACATAGGTATTATGTTATATTTTTTGATGAATATTCTCGTAGATGCTGGATCTTGTTCATGCAGAAGAATAATGAAACGTTCTCAAATTTCTATGAGTTCAACGCATTGGTGGAGAAGGAGTTGGGGAAGCAAGTGAAAGCTCTACAAAGCGATAATGGTGGTGAATACATCTTGGGCGAATTCAAAGAATTCTATAGCAAAGAATGAATTCAAATATAACTCATAGCGCCTCATAACCCATAGCAGAATGGGGTCGCAGAGAGGAAGAACAGAACGATCGTGGGTGCTGCATGAGTGATGTTGCATGACCAGGGCCTACCGATGCACTTGTGGGTGGAAGCATGCAACACTGCGGTTTATGTGCAAAACCATTGTCCTTGTAGAGTACTTGGCATGAGTACACCTGAAGAAGCTTTTACTGGTAAGAACCCTGATATTTCTCATTTGAAGATTCTTAGCTCACCTGTTTACATTCATGTGACAAAGGACGCCAGGAAGAAGCTGGAGGCGACTGCAGAATTTGGGATATCTGTGGCATGCACAGAAACACCCCATAATTATCATGTGTATTTTCCAGACAATCGCATGACTATTGTTTGACGAGATATAAAATTCAATGAGGTGAAATCCATGAAGTTGTCACTTGAGAGGGAGCTACACTTGCATGCATAGGAGGAACTTCTTGTTCCCAAAGATGAGCCTCTAGATGTGGATCAGCCACAGAAGGAGATTCATGGAGTGGAGGAGTCCACTCATGAAGAACCAAACATCAGACAAGGCAGAAAGCATACCATAGAAGCTGAGAGACCGAAGCTTGATGCGGCACAAAATGTAGGAGTCCCTACATCACAGCGTAGACAGAGACAGTCACCTGAATGATTTACTGGATACATGGCTCTTATGAGCAAGTGTATCGTGACAGAGCCATCTTCTTTCAAATAATAAGTGTAGGAGCCCACATGGTTAGATGCCATGGTGGAGGAGTATGACTCCGTTGTCAGAAACAATGCTTGGGAGATTGTTCCAAGGTCGATGGGAAAATTAGTTGTAGGATCAAGATGGATCTACAAGGTAAAGCAAGTTGTTGATGGGAGCGTCGAGAAGTATAAGGAAAGATTTGTTGCCTGAGGCTTCTCACAGATTGAGGAGATTGAATATGAAGAAACCTTTGCACCTGTCGCATGGTATTATTCTATAAGGACCATCCTTTCTCTCTTAGCGCAAATGGGTTGGCACATTCATCAGATGGATGTGAAGAATGTGTTCCTTAATGGGATCATTGAGGAAGAGGTGTACATTGAGTAGCCTGACGGATTTGAGATCTTCAACAGTGAGTCGCATGTGTGCAGGCTCAAAAGAGCATTGTATGGGCTGAAACAAGCACCCCATGCTTGGTACACTTAGATCGATAGCTATTTCCTTTGGACTTAGCTGCCAAGAGTAGGGCGGATGCAAACCTTTGTACCCGAGATTGTGGTGGAGGGTAAGCTTTTAATCATTGTACTTTATGTTGATGATTTAATACTAACAAGTGATGAGCAGTTGATACACTCATGCAAGGCAGATCTTGTAAAGGAGTTTGAGATGAAGGATTTGGGCCTCCTTCATTATTTCCTTGGATTGGAAATATGGCAGCTGGAAGGTGAATTGTTTGTGTCTCAAGGAAAGTATGCCCGAGAGATACTGGAGAAGTTTCACATGCAAGGCTGCAAGCCTATAGACACTCCTCTTCCAGGAAATTAGAAGAAAGAGGATTAAACATCGGCAGAGGTAGTGGATGCCACTATTTATCGACAGTTGGTGGGTTCGCTCATGTATTTAGTCAATACAAGATCGGACATATGCTATGCGGTGAACCAGCTTTCGCAAGCAATGGTTAAGCCTACCAAGCTCTTTTGGAAGGCGGGCAAGCATGTCCTGAGATATCTCAGGGGCACATTTGAGTATGGTTTATGGTACAGACAGACGGATGAGGTGAAGTTGCATGGCTTCACGGATGTAGATTGGGCAGGAAGCCCAATAGACAGAAAGAGCACATCAGGAGGGATTTTCAGTATCGGATCTACGACAGTTTCTTGGTACAGTAGGAAACAAAGATCCGTGGCACTCAGTTTAGCGGAAGCAGAATACATGGCAGCAAGTTTAGCTGCATGTGAGGCTATCTGGATGAGGAAGATCATGGTTGGTTTGTTCGGTTCACATTTAGATCCCACGGTGATTCATTGTGATATTCAGAGTTGCATTAAAATCTCGGTTAATCCTATGTTTCATGATAGATATAAACATATTTATATCCGGTATCATCATATCAGAGATTGTGTGCAGCGGAAGATCATGTTGCTTTAGTACATTCCTACGGAGGATCAGGATGCAGATATTCGTGAAGGTGCTCTTCAGAGGAAATACCATAGAAATGGGATCGGGGTGAAGGATAATCCCTATCTTGTTGAGAGGGAGTGTTAGAATTCAACAAGATGATGAGCTTAGTGAAAAGAGTCGCCTTCACTAAGTGGGCCCTTGAGGAGCTATTTTTTGGCGCAAGCCTATTTTTAGACTATGTCTATTTTTAGATATGATGATCTATTTCAAAAGTTCGGGGATGCTATTTGTGGATGGTTTATCAAGTTGGAAAAATAGATGAAATTCTATTTTTAGAATATTGGGCGAAGTCTATTTATAGATCGCTGATCTAAAAATAAATGCATGTCGATTATTGTTAGCTCTTAATAATAATTATACTCTAAACAAGAACTTATTCTCTTGGAGCACTTTGTTTTAGTGCACAGATGTGGCACATCAGTGGATTGGGGGAATTACGCAATTCTCAAGGGTTTACTGGAGCTAATGCATGGAGAATTCAGTTAGAACTCAAGTGGCAGAGTTATGACATAGTTGGAAGAGTATTTATGGAGTTGTATTTAGTTTAACTCAGTTAGACTCAGTTGAGCTAGTTGTATCTAGTATAACTGAATGATACACTAGTGAGAGTGGAGTGAATTAATTAGTTAATTAATTCAAAAATAATAACTCATTAATCAACTAAACAATACAACAGTTAACTATAGTGCATGGCAATTTCAGGAGAGACCTAGTGGAGAGGTAGGTGAAAGGGCAAGATGGACTATTTTTTGTGACTATCATGATGCATTGATTGCATCACACACACATTGGAGTTTCCAAAGAGGATTGCATAGTCAAGGCAAGAGTAATTCAAATTCATTTAGAGCTATTCTTCAACAGGGATTGCGTAGTGGAGGCAGGCTAGTAGGGGGCAGAGATTGGTGCATGGATTTGCAAGATTGTTCCTGATTAGTGTATGACGATTGTACTGTACTGAGAGCTTGATAAGATTTGTATGAGGATTTTCATATGATTCCATGATACATAATATATAGTTGGGGTTTTCAGCTTCAGGCTTTCCCGGTTAAAAGCAATTGTGTTATGTGCAATTATTTTTATTTATGCTTTACACGTGTGTGAAATTAATTTTCCATGAAATATTAATAGTGGAATGATTCAATATCTTGAAAGAAGTTAAATATTGTGAGATCAGGTGAATCTAGGACATATGCATGCTTAGTGCATATAATTTCTACATGAAGTGCAAAATTTTAAGAAATACAAGGCTCAAGGTCCATGGGGTATTAAAAATGGATGTATTACCATTCAATATGATGTTGTGACAACTCATGCGAAATATTTTATTCATCTTTTTACATCAACTCAGATAAATCTATATGAAACCGAAATGTTGAAAAATCCCATTACGGAACACATAATGGATATAAGTGAGGATAATAACGAAAGGGTCATGACCACCATGAAGTTAGTATATTTTATTTCACATAAGGATATTTCAATTGCTACTTATGAATATCTTTGTCATCTTCAAATGAATCTACAGATGCCTAATATGCCTTCTCGAGTGGAGTATTCTTCCTACATAAATAGAAAAGAAACTACTAAATTTATTCACTCTATATAAAATTAACTTGAATAGGTGCAAGCTAGAAAAATGTTAGGAAGACCATTTTTCTCTATAATGCTAGATGAAAGTATAGATAATGGTTTGGAACAACACCTTGCTATGTATTCTACATATCTAGACATAAAATGTTTAGGCCCTCCAGTATCACAATTTATGAAAATGATTACTCTTCATGATGGAAAAGGAAATACTATATATGATACCATAATCAATTTAATGGAAACAAGGTAGTTGAAAAATTACAAACTAATAGTAGTTTTGAGTGATGGTGCTTCATCAATGGTTGGATGTGAAAATGGATTTTCCACATTGCTAAAGAATTCTCGGCCATATTTTATTGTTACTCATTGCATTGCACATTGTGAAGAACTTGTAGCACCATATGGTTCAAAAAATATACCAAAGTTTTGTATGTTGAGAAAATAACAAACAAGGTATACTGATAGGTTGTAAATTCAACAAAGAGAAACAATGAACTTATTTCTTTATTAGAGATAATGGAATTAGAATTGTTTTAGGTGCTTAAAATCCATGGGATTAGATGGATTTCTAGGGGTCAAGTGGTTGAAAGATTATTTACATTGATGCTTTCTATGTTGAGCATGTGGAAGAGAGAAAGGAAGAATCCATGGTATCATAAGGCAAGGATTTTTTCAATTCAATTTTGTTTAAATATGTGTGTTGATGTTTTGAAGGAGTTGATAGTCTAAAAAAAATCAAGAAGATAATGTGGATGCCAAATCGCTTGGAATAGTTATTGAACATCCATTAACTACTCTTAAAAGATATTTCTACAGACCACATTATTTTGCAGAAGGTGATGTACACCATACTAAATTTTTGAGAGACTCTAAAGATGGTTTCCTTGAAAATTGACAAAAAGGGGAATATCTATAGAGATTATTTGTTTTTTATTCCAATCCATGATGAACAATTTTCGCAACCAATGAAAACTTTCATTCATGGATCCCTTGAGAGTTGCATATAACTTACAAGAAATTATGTCATGTTAGCCACCTATAAAATTTTGTCATATCAAGTGGTGGCTAAATTATTTTTGAAACAGCCTTCAAGAAACAATTTTATTGCCAAAATTGTTGATGCTTAAAGTCTTCTAAAGATATTCTATCCTTTGGTTAATCGTCACTGCTTTTCCCTTTTTCAACTCAGAAATTCTGTTGTTTTTCCATGAAAATCCCTTTTTTCCCCTCCTTCACTCAAAAATAACCTTCATTTTTACCCCTTTTTCCCCATGGAATTCTTCTATTTTTTATGATTTTCCTTCTTCCCTTCATGAAAATCCCTTTTACAGAGTCTAAAACTCATTTTTAGACTTTACCGAAACCCCCAAATCCATCAAAAAAACATTGAAAAATTCATATAAAAAAAAATTCTGACTGTGTTTAAGTCCCTTTGGGCTAAACCTAAACCACTTCCCCCCATGTTCCCACACCCTAGAACCAGGTGCTAGACTCATAAAGCGCTTATCGCATCGACAACAAACCATGAACGCAAGTCTTCGACCTTTATAAAACTTTCGATGCGATTGGCCTTTGGTTATAAACCCTGAGCCTTTTTGCTGCTTCATATAACCCATAGAGCCCGCAGTCGGGCGCTAAAAATTGTTATAAATCATTCCCGATTGCTATTTTCCTTTGCTTTTTCAATAAACCCATTTTTCCTAAGTTTCGGTCTAAACCTGCCAGAACAATGTTTTTTAATGTAAATGGTTAGATTGAAAAGCCCCGCATCATTTTTCCGATGCGATTGAGCCCATTGTATAAATCCCTCGCCCTCTGCTTTCCTCCATATAAACCTATGACCGGGACCAAGAGTTTAAGTCCCGAAGCACTAATCACATTGGAGAATTAAATGGGTAGATTGAAAAGCCCGACCTGAAGTCTCAATTGTGATTGGCCCTTATATATATAAGCCCTGGGCCTATCGCATTCCATATAAACTAATGGCCCCACAGATGGGCACCAAACCATTTCATATATATATTACCTGCCCGATACATAAACCTTTGTATTTTTGTTACATTATTTTGTTTTCATATATTGTAAGGGGTCCCGCCGTTCATTAATCTAACCCTTTCCCGACTGTTGATCTAAAAACCAAATCAACGATTAGCGCAACATCACATCACAAGTTTCATTGGGCACATTTGTTCCCCACCCCCGATTGGTAACCTTCCGACGCATCCTCCACCATCGATCTGATCTGCAGATCGACAGTCAGCGCTCAATCGCTTCGGTGCCTCCATGTTCTTTACCCCGCCGATGCCGATAGCTCTGATTGCATTCAGGCCGTCCACATGTCTAGGTCGGACAGTCTAGGTTGCATTTCCCGAATTTGGTTAAGATTTATGCGTCCTGCTTTCTAATGTTTTTGGCCAAATCCCGGCCATTAATCTCTGCAGATCAACGACCCTTATTCACCCTTCCTCCACTTTGCTTATATTTCCATTTGTCAGCAGATATAATTTGAGCCATCCATTTCATTCATCCAACGGCTCATATCTAACCCGACAGGCCCGACCCCTGTGGGTCCTGCCTCCCTCCAGATCTAATATCCACCGTCGATACCCTGATTGGATAGTCCATAATAAAACCACCCTGTCTCCTATCTACCACGCATCTATCTAGTATCGCGCTTGATTCTCCACTATTAGATCTGAGTCCTCAGATCCAAAGGTCAGCGCGCGTTTTCGTGTAAATTTAAGCGCGAAGGTTAATTCCTAAAAATCACGCGATGAAGGCGGTATTAAAAGGACACGTGGCGGCCTCAGACGCATATCGCGTTAAAAAAGGAAAACCAATTTTTCTCCCATTTTGCCATGCGATACCATCGGTCTCTTAAGCCAAAAATACCTTTCCCATTTACAATATGATCTATCGTGTTCTCTCCCTGCCATTGATATTTGCAGATCAATGGCTCAGATATAATTTCTCATTTCACTATCGCCCTCCACCCTCGCTAAAAGACTTCTCAGAGCGATCTCCACAGTTGATTTCATGGGCTGATCTCATCCGATGGCCCACGATCATCCCGAATCCCCAGGTTAAGTTCTTTTGCATTTTCATCCGCCAAAGGATTTTTTACCTTATTTCCTCGCATTTTCTTCTATTTTCACAATAATGTGACCCATTAGCATTATTAATTCACTACTAATCTTTACCATTTATCTTCTTGGTCAATTATAGATCAATGGTTCTGACTTAAAATCTCCCACCACTCTACTTTTGACCACCACGTGCAAATCTCCACCGTTAGATGTTTCCATCCAATGACCACGCTCCAAGCCAAAGCCTCCTAAGCATTTTTTTATCAAATATGCAGGATTTATTAATTGTTTTTGTATTGTGCAGGATTTTAAAGGATTTTCAAATGATTTAAAAGAAAATGAAAGCCGAGGATGATGATCCTCTAGACTTTCGTTCATTAAAGCGAAAGCCATATGCAGGGTTCAATTTCACGTTTCATCGATGACTCATGGGAATTGATGCCATATGGACCTCGTACATACCTGCAGATCAACAAGACATAGCAAGATTAAATCAAATCAAAGAGTATCAGTGTCGAAGACCCAAACACAACAGAAATGAAGGATTAAACATTAATTGTACAGTTTAATGGATTATGGCTAAAAGCTGATTATCAAAGGCCTTATCCATTGAATTAAACACAGTTAAAGGAAAATCAAGGATATTTATTGGATAGAAGATGCCTCCAATGCCACATCAGAGGCAAATTGATTCCTCTCAGCTACCAGATTTCCACCTGTGACTTCACAACATTCAAACAAAGGTCGAGTAATGACCAAAACAGAGCATATCTACCCCTTATAGCCGAATAGTTATTTTGAATCAAAGAAGCTAATATAAACTATTAGCAGAGTTATTGCAAAAGATGACACAGAGCCTTAAAGTCAACATAAGCTTCCAGCAAGCTTAAATTACTTAATGCAAACCAATTAATATAGGAAAATATCTGTAAACTTCTCCCTTGAGCCCCTCACAGGCCGAGAAGCATTAGCTCTATTAATTGAACTCAGAATATCTTTTCTCTCTTTCAACCTCCTCATTCCTCTATAAAAACTTGTTAAGGAATCCATTATAAACGTTAGTTGTTTTGATTACTAGTTGTTATACTGAAATTCTCTGAAATAATACATAGTCTGTTGAAGTTGAAGAAGAAATTGAAGTCTTGGAAGCCCTGATGATGTTGTTACATGCTTGTTCTTGAGATGGCTCTATCATTGGATCCATGAGCTTGGCTGTTGGTGAAGTGCTTTGAACTCTGCTGTCATTTTTTGCTTTCACTTTGCTCCATACTCCCTTACTGCGTAGATGAAAGTTTTAGGCTAAGAAATGACTCCTGGAAGCACCTTAGACGTGTTCATCCTTCACTATTTCATGTTTTCTTCTGCTAAGGTATTTTAGAGTCTTTAATCTCTCTCTTTAGTCCTCATGCTTGTTTATTTCTATGATAGTTCAAATAAGTTGGTTTCAGCATGATTTATGGTTCTCCCTGCTTGTCTGCTGCCACTTAAAGGATGTTATTGAAGTCTCCTCAGTTTCTTTGTTTACAAGAGCCAAGGTGTTGTGTTATAACTGCGTCCTTCGTCCCGCTTTCGAACATATGGCTTAAAGGTCTTATAGTTGTGATCATAGATGTATTTAGGTGTTCCCTCTTCTATGACCATAATTATCAGTGAATATTTTATGTTTTCTAAGTCATTTGAAATAAAATCTTTGAGGAAATAGGGTTTTCCCCGAATCTTAGATTTCATTTTGAAAGTTGTTTTGAAGTCATTATTTGCTTAAAGTGTGATTTGTAGAATTCATGGTTAGCCATGTCTATCAAAATAGATCTTTTTGTTCAAGTAGTGTTTTCAATTTCCCTTCGTTGAGAATTAAAACTTCTCTTTCCAAATCATTGATTTCCATCTCATTCCAAAACCAAAGGATCCTGTGGCCAAGTTAGATTTGCCCTTTGGTATCCCATATCCATTGATAAGTTTGTCATGACCTCTTTTGACTCCATTACCCAATGAAGCTGACGTTTCCCCTTTCTATCTATCTTTCCTAGACCTTTTATGTTATGTTGTATCAATTCAACCAAAAAAATAAACAAACACTTGCACTTAATAACTAGTATAAAAGAAATACTCAAAGCACACAAGATAAAACTTTGCAAAAACAAATAATTTGAGAGATCCCTTTCTGAGAGCAGGAGGACTAGATCCTATAACTCTAAAGATTTGTTTTGATGTTTCCTTGTCTTTTGATTTTCCAAACTATCAAAATATGGGACACCAACATAATGGCGATCACGGTGGGACTCTGAGTAAAATATTTAAAACAAAACACTCCTTGTCCAGTATAACATAAGTAACCTTCTTCAAGCACTACCTTAAAAAAATGGTAATCATGATAGGACTTAATTGAATCAGTGACAAACTAAGTGACCCTTAGGATTCCCATGAGACCTTATCAAACCTTGAAGGAACTAGTTACCAAGACATAAGAGTGAAATCTATATGTTTAAAAACCTTAGCTAAGTGTTAAATCAGATTTAGGACACTCTCATAACCTATAAGACCAAAATAAATCAGAAAAACCCAAAAACATTTCAGTTTGGCTTCATAATAAACATGGTGGTGGAACCATCCAATTTTTACCTTCATAGAAGCTAAATAGTTTCCACCTGGCGACTCCACTAGCCCCAGTAGGCCTATTACTCATCTAGGTTCCTAGTTCTCTTTAGGACTGTGTTAACCATTCTTGAAGAATTTTAGAAGCTTAGTCCCATACTGGATAAGACATCTGAGAGGTAAAACTCCCAAAAAAAAGTTCTAAAACTTTAAACCTCTCTCATTTTTGAAAAACGGTCTGGCTTCACATAGGATCAATACTAGATCCCATCCAGACCCAAATCCTCCATTAATCGTTGACAATCCAGAGATAATTCTGTGGCAAACTTCTAAATATGGAGAATCAGCTGCTAATAGGAGCCTCTTAAGAACAAAATATTCCCCTGAAAATCTTGTTGTCTTAGAGGATTTACACTTTGATTTACATCATATAAAGAACATCTTTAGAACTAGATCTCAAGGTGATTTAGACCAAGATGATCTTGACATTATAGATTTGCAACAAAGCTTCATTAGAGAAGCCTCACCTACCACTCCTCATTCCCAGCTTCTTCATCACTTTATCCTTTTCCATAACAAGTCTGCTCAAAATCAGTTTGTTGGCCTAAGTGTTTCTTCCACTCCAATCCATACTACCACTATGATAAATACTCTTGTTCAGCCTAATTTTACACCTATAAATCCACCTCTTGTAAATCCACCCTTATTTCCAGCCATGGCAACATGGTATGCCCCATTAGTGTTACCACAACCTTTGCTTCCATTACCAAATGATTACCAATCCAAAATCCCTCATTTCACTGGAAAAGAGTCTACAACAGCTCAACATCATGTATATAGGATGGAGGATGCATTCGATTACATGGATATAGAAGAATAAACTGTGAAGATGAGGATCTTCGCCAAAAGTTTAGGAGGATATGTAAATAAATGGTTTAAAAACCTGCCTCCTAACAGCATAAACGATCTCCCTACCTTGCATCAAACATTCATCAACAAATGGGAACTCAAAAATAACCCTCTCCAAATACTAGCAGAGTATAGCAGCCTCAAGAGAAATCAGGGGGAAAGTGTTCATGACTACTCCACTAGGTTCAATAGCATTTACAATGCTCTTCCACCTCACATGAAACCTCCCCAAGGCATGGCCTTAGTAAGGTATCCTGAAGGCTTTGATGCTGAAATGGCTTATCAGTTAAGGGAGAGAGAATAATTAACCTTAGAAGACATGCAGAAAGGAGCTGTGAGCATAGAAGCAAACATAATTGAGAAAATAAATAGGTTGAGATTAGATAAGAGGGTAACTTATAAAGATGACCTACTACCCTCAACCTCAACTTATGACACAAAAATTGACAACCTAGTGAAGGTGATGGAGAGGATGCTTGAAAAGATCAATCTGAATGATAGAGTGCCACCAAGAGAACCTCAAAATAACCAAAACAGAAATAGAAATCAGAATTATAGAAGAGAAAACAATCAAGATAAGCAAAAATAAAGTGACCAATAGGTTAGACCTCCCTTCCAACAAAACTACGTGGATCAATATGAGGAAGATATGGAGATGGAAAGGTTGGGAGAAGCTAATGTAAACTTGATTGGATCAGACAGTGGGGATGATTTTTTCCTCACTGAGGAAGAACAAGGTTTCTTCTCTGATCAAAATACAAACACCTATGAAGATTCTGATGATTATAGATTGGGGTTTGAAAATGCAATCTTGGAGGTACACAAATAGTATGATCTTAGGAT
Source organism: Pinus albicaulis (assembly GCA_034641835.2). NCBI lineage: Eukaryota > Viridiplantae > Streptophyta > Pinopsida > Pinales > Pinaceae > Pinus > Pinus albicaulis. Next base: position 293,945,749 of record CM076569.1, read on the forward strand.
TAAAGGGAACGTACACAATTCAAAAGATAAGAACACTAGCACTGCTATCAAGAAAAATGTAGAAAGTCAGCCTAAGAAGACAAAAAACAAACCCATCACTTTGGCTAAAAACCCAGATTTAAACAAAGAGAAAAACAACCAGCCAAATTTTGAACAAAGTACTCCTGGCACTTCAGCTAGTGGTCCTAACAAAACTATCCCAATTACCAATCCAAACAAATTTTAGCGAATCAAAACTGCTGAAAGGAATTCAATTGAAAAAATAGATGTAAATATGAACAAGTCAATGGTTCCTTTCAGCCTTGAGGGAGAGATTGCAAAGATAAAAATTACCATCCCCCTAGCTGAACTAGTAACCCAAGAAGAGTACAAAAACCAAGTTTTAAAAGCTTTGAACCTAGGAAGTGATACTGACACCTTAAACTTGATAGATGACAAGCCTGAGTTGTTGTTTGGTCCAGAAGTTGAAGGAAAATACCAAGAAGGAGTTGTTCCTCCCTTCTATGTTATTTTGAACACACATGAGAAAATTTTACACAATGCCCTGCTAGATTCTGGAGCTTCACACAATCTGATGCCCAAGGTAGTAATGGAAAGCTTAGGCTTAGAAATTACTAAAAAATACAAAGATTTGTATTCCTTTTACTCAAGCAGAGTCAAATTTTTGGGTTTAATAAAATATTTATGTGTAACTTAGCTCAAATCCCTGCTAAGAGTCTAGTAATGGACATAGTTGTAGCTGACATTCCCCCTAAGTATGGCATGCTCGTATCAAGATCATGGGGAGCCAAACTTCAGGGAAGCCTTCAAATGGACATGTCTTATGCCACCATCCCTATTTTTAACCAAAACAAAAGACTATACAGGGAATATCACATGAATTACATGGTGAGAAACATAGATAAACCAAACAACTCTCCAATCTATTATATTCATTCAAGTTTAGATTCCTTTATCTTGTACAACGAAGATGAAATTACTCAAAAATAAAAGGAAAACATAGACCCAACTAGTTTACTAGAACAATCATAACTTCCCTCAAATTAGATATAAAACATTGGCAATCAACAACAACAAGAAAATGAAAATGAGGCAAATATACTTTGGACAATAAACTTTGATGGATCCTGTAATAAAACAAGTGCAAGGGCAGGTGTTTGGATTAAAAATACGACTCAGAGTTTTTCATATAAATTAGATTTCCCATGCACTAAAAATATTGCTGAGTATGAAGCACTTCTCCTAGGCTTACAATTGCTTAAACAATTAGAAGCCCAAAAGATATCAATCTTAGGAGATTCTGAACTTATCATAAGACAAATCAAAGGAGAATACTCAACTAAAAATCCAAGGCTTAGGGAATATCAGAACGCTAACCTTGATTTATTGAAAACCTTTGAAAAATATGAACTTGTTTTCATTCCTAGAGCACTAAATCGTCTAGCAAATGAACTCGATTTTAATGCCAGCAACTGCCAAATACCTGAGATAAATGAACAACTTAGCGTAAAGGTAAAACACAGGCCTGAAGTGCCTGATAACGAAGATCACTGGCAAGTGTTTGACTCTAAAAAACACATATATGATTTCTTAAAATCAGAAAATGATTTCGACATACCAGTATCAGAAACCAGCCATAAAGAAAACTGTTTGTATATTGAACAAATCCCAGAAGTTTAAATGACATATTCTACTGATATAAATCATTATGAGAATCCTTTTGAATCAGATTTAATTGACAACGCAGACCAAGAAGACTTGGAAGTTTTACAATGCAAGAAAGATACAATTCCAAGAGGTCTCACACCTTTATAACACCTTTTCAATTTTAACGATGTAGCCAAAGAACCAAGAATGGAGCCTGTGGAAACAGATGTAGAAGAACATAACATAGGCAGCCTAGCAGAACCCAAGATGATTAAACTGTCTAGCACTCTCCCAACTCACATAAAATTGCAATACATAGAGCTGTTTAAAGAGTTTAAAGATGTTTTTTCTTGGGGGTACAAATACCTGAAATCGTATGATACCAGCATCATTCAGCAAAAAATCCCTCTTAAAGAAAATAAAAAGCCTTTTAAACAAAAAATAAGGAGAATAAACCCTATTTTACTCCCTTTAGTTAAGGCAGAAATCGAAAAGATTCATGATGCTGGAATCATAGTACCCATTAGATATTCAGAATGGGTATCAAACTTAGTTTCTGTTAGAAAGAAAACAAGGGAAATCAGGCTCTATATTGACTTCATAAATTTAAATAGAGCCTCTCTAAAAGACAACTACCCCTTGCCCAAAATGGACCATAAAATTCAAAGGGTAGTTGGGTAAAAAAGGATATCCATCTTAGATGGGTTCTCGAGTTACAACCAGGTGTTAGTGCTCCCAAGTGATCAAATCAAAACCACTTTTACCACACCTTGGGGCACCTTTATATATGTCAAAATGCCTTTCGGATTGATGAATGCAGGGGCCACCTTCCAAAGGGCCATGAACATAGCCTTATTTGAAGATATTGGCTATTTCATAATCATTTACCTTGATGAAATAACCGTATTTTCAAAAACTGATGAAGAACATTTGATTCACTTGAGGAAAGTTTTTGAGAAGTGTAGGAAATTTGGCTTGTCATTGAATCCCAAGAAAACACTCTTCGGTCCCCAAGAAGGAAAACTTCTTGGCCATATAATTTTAGAAGAGGGAATCAAAATAGACCCCACAAGGATAGATGGCATAATGTAGATCAACCATCCAATAAGCCTCAAAGAATTACAATCTTTCATTGGAAAGATTGATTTTTTGAGGAGGTTCATCTCCAACCTTGTTGAGCTATTAAAAAACATTACAAACATGCTTAAAAAAAATGTCGGTGTAAAATGGACTTTACCAGCTAAAGAATCATTCGAACTGGTCAAACAAGCTCTTACTTAAACACCAGTCCTGATTAGTCCAGATTTTGCTAAAGACTTTTATATCTTTTCTTTTGCATCTGAGCATACAATAGTTGCAGTGTTACTTCAAAAGAATGACTTGGGGCAAGAAAAACCAATATCCTTCTTTAGTAGGGCCTTAAGAGATGCTCCTCTAAAATATAACATCATGGAGAAGAAAGCCTTAGCATTAGTGAAAGCTTTAAAAGACTTTAGAGTCTACATTTTACACTCTCACATAATTGCTTTTGTTCCACATACTGTTGTCAAGGACATTCTAAGTCAAGACCCTGATGGTAAAAGGGGAAAATGGATTGCAAATATTCTTTAATATGACTTAGAAATGAGGCCCACCAAACTAGTTAAAGGGCATGGATTAACAAAACTTATGGCTGAGTCTAACTTCCAAGCACTAGACATGAATATTGTAGATGTGTTGGAAGAAATAGAAGAATCTACTGCCCCTTTCATTGAAGAAACATTTCTAAATTCTCCTATGTATGCTGACATTATTTATGTGCTTTTATATTTGAATGCCCCTCCTTCTTTGTCTAAAACTAAAGCTAGATTTTTGAAGAAAAAAGCTTTAAGTTATTGCATCTTAGATGGGGTATTATACTGGAAAAATGCTGTTGGAATTTTGCTTAAATGTTTACTTGAAGATGATGCAGGAAAAATCATGCATGAGTTGCATGATGGAGAATGTGGAGGACACCTCTACTGGAAGGCCACAACAAAAAAAATTCTTATATCTGGTCACTATTGGCCTACCCTTTTCCCAGACACTCAGAAGTTAGTCATGTCTTGCCATAAGTGTCAAATTTTTTATGGCAAAAGAAAACTCCTTCCCTTACCATTACATCCTATCAGAGTTGAGGCACCTTTTCAACAATGGGGCTTATACTTCATTGGGGAAATTCACCCATATTCCTCAGCTCAACATAAGTGGATCCTCACGGCCACTGACTTCTTTACCAAGTGGATAGAAGCTATACCCTCCATAAATGCTAATGAATATGTCATTATCAATTTCCTTGAAACAAATATCCTATCCAGATTTGGTTGTCCCAGAAAAATCATAATAGATAATGCTGCTGCTTTTAAATCTAATAAAATGGTTGATTTCTGTTACAAATACCACATAACCTTAAGCCATTCTACTGCTTACTATCCCCAAGGAAATGGATTGGCTGAATCTTCCAACAAGAGCCTCATCAATATCATCAAAAAACTGTTGGAATAGAATCAGAAATCATGGAACAGTAAGCTGGTTCATGCCTTATGGGCTAATAGGTTAACCACAAAGAAGTCAATAAATATGTCCCCCTATCAACTAGTCTATGGCATGGACAGAATCTTCCCCACGTCATTAGGAGTTCCAGTCATGAAGCTCCTTCAAGAAGTGCAGGTTGAAGAGAATGATATGCAGAGGAGAATCAACCAAACCATCCATTTATAGTAGACCAGAGAAGAATTCTATGAAAGGACGCAGTTAGTCCAAGAAAATGTAAATAAAATATTTGATAAAAGGACTAAGGAAAACAATTTCCAGGTTGGGAATGTTGTTCTTAAATGGGATTCAAGGAGAGAAGAGAAGGGAAAACATGGCAAGTTTGAGAACTTGTGGAAAGGGCCCTATATTGTTCATGCTGAGAGGGGTCACAATGCATTTTTCTTGAAAGAATTGAATGGAGAAGATCTGTATGGAGGTCCTGTTAATGGCAGGATTCTAAAGAATTAATTCTGCCAGGAATCATGAGTTTCAAAGAATTTTACTTTTCACTGTAAATATCATAGTCTAAAAGTTGCATTAAAAGTTAGAAAAATAAAAATACAAAAACAGTAAAAGAGAGAAAAGAGGGCAGATTGTGAAAACAATAAAGGTACATCCCCATACCAAAAAAGAGAAGCAAAAACTGAAAGTGTTGAAGCTCGAATGCCACTACTAAGAACACACTTATAGTTAGCCATACAGCCTAATCATGGCTATTTAGTTTTGAATTGACTACTGATAGGTTAGATAATTCGATTTGCCAAACGGCTTATTCTTCGCTGATTAGTAGGTAGTTTAGGTTAGAAATTAAAGGTTCAAACATGCTCAAAATCTGAACCTTAGTTCTCAAAGAGATGAATGAATCCAATTTTTTTTAATTCCTGAGTGAAAACAGAGTTAAAACTGGTTCTAATCAGCTCAAAATCCGAACCAGAGAACAAGCAAAGAACAACTCAAACAAAAATAAAAACAGAGCTAAAAAAAGATGAAGGAAGTGCTTGAACTTTCAAATCTTAAGCCTTCCATTTTGATTTAATTTTCTGCAAAATAATATCTATGTGTAACTTGTTGTTTTATGCCATAGATTAGCAACAAGTTAGACTGTCCAATCCTAACTTGTATGCTTTTAAATTTCTATTTTAGAAGTTAGTGAATAGAAATCTGTTAGACTGCTTAATCCTAACAGATTAGTGGATTAGGTAAAGAAGAATATGAACTCAACCGTTTAATCTGAGTTCATGGAGACATAAGAAGTAGAAATAGATTATATTTTATGCTTTCAAAAGAATAAAATTTTGTAAGAGAGTTTTCCAATCCAAGTGCACTCTAAAGAAGAAAAAATGTTAGATCAGCAGGATTGGGTAGGTAGAAAGCCTGTGTTGATAAAAATCCATTATTTTTCATGGCTAAATTATTTTTGAAACAACCTTCAAGAAACAATTTTATTTCCAAAATTGTTGATGCTTAAAGTCTTCTGAAGATATTCTATCCTTTGGTTAATCATCATTGCTGTTCCCTTTTCGAACTCAGAAATTATGTTGTTTTTCCATGAAAAAAGACTGCTGCAAAATCCTTTTTTTTCCCCTCCTTCACTCAAAACTAACCTTAATTTTTACCCCTTTTTCCCCATGGAAATCTTCTATTTTTTATGATTTCCCTTCTTCCCTTCATGAAAATCCCTTTTACAGAGTCTAAAACTCATTTTTAGACTTTACCGAAACCCCCAAATCCATCAAAAAACATTGAAAAATTCATAAAAATAAGTTTTTCTGACTGTGTGTTTAAGCCCCTTTGGGCTAAACCTAAACCACTTCCCCCCATGTGCCCGTGCCCTAGAACCAGGTGCTAGACTCATAAAGCGCTTATCACATCGGCAACAAACCATGAACGCAAGTCTTCAGCCTTTATAAAACTTCCGATGCAATTGGCCTTTGGTTATAAACCCCGAGCCTTTTTGCTGCTTCATATAACCCACAGAGCCTGCAGTCGGGTGCTAAAAATTGTTATAAATCATTCCCGATTTCTATTTTCCTTTGTTTTTTCAATAAAGTCATTTTTCCTAAGTTTCGATCTAAACCCGCCAGAACAATGTTTTTTAATGTAAATGGGTAGATTGAAAAGCCTCGCATCGTTTTTCCAATGCGATTGAGCCCATTGTATAAATCCCCCACCCTCTGCTTTCCTCCATATAAACCTACGCCCGAGACCAAGAGTTTAAGTCCTGAAGCGCTAATCGCATCGGAGAATTAAATGGGTAGATTGAAAAGCCTGATCCGAAGTCCCAATTGCGATTGGCCCTTATATATATATAAGCCCTGGGCCTATCGCATTCCATATAAACCAATGGCCCCGCAGACGGGCGCCAAACCATTTCATATATATATTACCCGCCCGATACATAAACATTTGTATTTTTGTTACATTTTTTGGTTTTCATATATTGTAAGGGGTCCTGCCGTTCATTAATCTAACCCTTTCCTAACCGTTGATCTAAAAACCAAATCAACAATCAACGCAACATCACATCGCAAGTTTCATTGGGCACATTTGTTCCCCACCCCCAATTGGTCACCTTCTGACGCATCCTCCACCATCGATTTGATCTACAGATCAACAGTCAGCGCTCAATCGCTTCGGCGCCTCCATGTTCTTTACCCCGCCGATGCCGATAGCTCCGATTGCATCTGGGTCGTCCACGTGTCTAGATCGGATGGTCCAGGTTGCATTTCCTGAATTTTGTTAAGATTTATGCGTCCTGCTTCCTAATGTTTTTGGTCAAATCCCAGCCGTTAATCTCTACAAATCGACGACCCTTATTCACCCTTCCTCTGCTTTGTTTATATTTCCATTTTTCCCCAGATACAATCTAAGCCATCCATTTCATTCATCCAATGGCTCATACCTAACCTGACAGGCCCGACCCCTGTGGGTCCTGCCTCCCTCCAGATCTAATCTCCACCGTCGATCCCCTAATCAGACGGTCAATAATAAAACCACCTGTCTCCTATCCGTCGCGCATCTATCCAGTATCACACTCGATTCTCCACCGTCAGATCTGAGTCCTTAGATCCAACGGTTTGCACGCGTTTTTGCATAAATTTAAGCGCGAAGGTTAATTCCTGAAAATCACACGATGAAGGCGGTAGTATAAGGACACTTGGCGGCCTAAGACACATATCGCGTTCAAAAATTCCAACCCGCTTTTCTCCCATTTTGCCGCGCGATACCACCGGTCTTTTAAACCAAAACCGCCTTTCCCATTTACACTATGATCTATCACATTCTCTCCCCGCCATTGATATTTTCAAATCAACGGCTTAGATCTAATTTCTCATTTCACTATCGCCCTCCACCCTCGCTAAAGGACTTCTCAGAGCGATCTCCACCATTGATTTTGTGGGCCGATCTCATCCAATGCCCACGATCATCCCGAAACCCCACGTTAAATTCCTTTGCATTTTCCTCCGCCAAAGGGTTTTTTACCTTATTTCCTCGCATTTTCTTCTATTTTCACAATAATGTGACCCCTTCGCTTTATTAATTCACTAATAATCTTGACCGTTGATCTTCTTGGTCAATTATAGATCAACGGTTTTGACTTAAAATCTCCCACCGCTCTGCTTTTGACCACCACGCGCAAATCTCCAACGTTGGATGTTGCCATCCAACGGCCAGGCTCCAAGCCAAAGCCTCCTAAGCATTTTTTTACCAAATATGCAGGATTTCTTAATTGTTTTTGTATTGTGCAGGATTTTAAAGGATTTTCAAATGATTTAAAAGAAAATGAAAGCCGAGGATGACGATCCTCCAGACTTTCGTTCATCAGAGGGAAATCCATATGCAGGGTTCAATTTCATGTTTCATCGATGACTCATGGGCATTGATTCCATATGGACCTCGTACATACCTGCACATCAACAAGACACAACAAGATTAAAACAAATCAAAGAGTATCAGTGTCGAAGACCCAAACACAACAGAAATGAAGGATTAAACATTAATTGTACGGTTTAATGGATTACGGCTAAAATTTGATTATGAAAGGCCTTATCCATTGAATTAAACACATTTAAAGGAAATTCAAGGATATTTATCAGACAGAGGATGCCTCCAATGCCACATCAGAGGAAAATTGATTCCTCTCAGCTACCAGATTGCCACATGTGACTTCACAACATTCAAACAAAGGCCGAGTAATGACCAAAACAGAGCATATCTGCCCCTTACAGCTGAATATTTATTTTGAATCAAAGAAGCTAATATAAACTATCAGCAGAGTTATTGCAAAAGATGACATAGAGCCTTAAAGTCAACATAAGCTTCCAGCAAGCTTAAATTACCTAATGCAAACCAATTAATACAGGAAAATATCTGTAAAATTCTCCCTTGATCCCCTCAAAGGCCGAGAAGAATTAACTATATTAATTGAACTCAGAAGATCTTTTCTCTCTTTAGGCCTCCTCATTCCTCTATAAAAACTTGTTAAGGAATCCATTTTAAACGTTGGTTGTTTTGATTACTAGTTGTTATACTGAAATTCTCTGAAATAATACATAGTCTGTTGAAGTTGAAGAAGAAATTGAAGTCTTGGAAGCCCTGATGATGTTGTTGCATGCTTGTTCTTGAGAAGGCTCTATAATTGGATCCATGAGCTTGGCTGTTGGTGAGGTATTCTAAACTGTTTAATGTTTTTGCCTGTTTTCATTTTGTTCCACAATTTCTTATTATAGTAGGATGAAAGTTTTAAGCTAAGAAATGACTCTTGGAAGCACCTTAGACCTGTTTATCCTTCACTGTTTTATGTTTTCTTCTACTGAGGTATTTTAGAGTCTTTAATCTCTCTCTTTAGTCCCCATGCTTGTTTATTTCCTTAATAGTTCGAATAGTTGGTTTTAGCATGATTTATGGTTCTCCCTACTTGTCTGCTACCACTTAAAGGTTGTTATTGAAGTCTCCCTTTGAAGTTTCTTTGTTTACAGTGAGCCAAGGAGGCCTGTTCTGATCATGCCCTTTGTCCTTGCTTGAAAAACTGGCTTAAAGGTCTTTATAGTTGTGATCATAGATGTATTTAGGTGTTCCCTCTTCTATGACCATAATTATCAGTGAATATTTTATGTTTTCTAAGTCATTTGAAATAAAATCTTTGAGGAAATAGGGTGTTCCCTGAATCTTAGATTTCATTTTGAAATTTGTTTTGAAGTCATTATTTCTTAAAGTGTGATTTGTAGAATTCATGGTTAGCCCCGTATATCAAAATAGCTCTTTTTGTTCAAGTAGTGTTTTCAATTTCCCTTTGTTGAGAATTAAAACTTCTCTTTCCAAATCATTGATGTCCATCTCATTCCAAAACCAAAGGATCCTACGGCCAAGTTAGATTTTCCCTTTGATATCCCATATCCATTGATAAGTTTGCCATGACCTCTTTTGAATCCATTTCCCAATGAAGTTGACATTTCCCCTTTCTATCTATCTTTCCTAGACCTTTTATGTTCTGCTGTATCAATTCAACCAAACAAATAAACAAACACTTGCACTTAATAACTATTCTAAAACCAATACTCAAAGCACACAAGATAAACCTTTGCAAAAAAAAATAATTTGAGAGATCCCTCTCTGACAGCAGGAGGACTAGATCCTGTAACTCTAAAGATTGGTTTTGATGTTGCCTTGTCTTTTGATTTTCCAAACTATCAAAACATGGGACACCAACATGTCCAAACATTGATTGAGTGTTTCAATTCAAGATTTCTAGATCTTCATATTTTTAATGAAACAAGGTTGTTTATTCCTTTCCATTATCTTTCAGATCTTTATGTCAGAGAAAATAATGCAAAATATTGGCGAGAAATACATTTTTCACATTTGCAGCATCAAACATGTAATGAAAGTGAAAATATACCAACATTTGATATTACAACTTGTAAAAGAGAATTATACCAATTTATTGATGTGGCTTATTTGAATGGAGAAATATTCCCAATCAAAAATGCACAAAAAGTATTTTCTCAAACCAAATATTATCTCTCTAGGTATTAAAATATGCTAAAATTATGGCAAGCAATTCTTGCCATACCAATGAGCATCGTCGCATGTGAACGGGGTTCTGTAAGAAAAATATGATCAAATATATAAGGAGAAAAATACTATTAACCAACACATTTGATGTATTGATGCATATATCATTAGTAGGTCCTAACACAACAAAGGTGGAATGGGAATGAGTTTATCATATTTGGAAAGTTGCAAAGGAAAGAATACTTTTTGACATGTGAGAATTAATAAGTTATATGTCTTTTTACTTTGCACAAAGTTTATATATATGTGTGTGTGTGTGTGTGTGTGTGTGTGTGTGTGTGCGTGTTACTTTTATTGTCCTCTACTATATTTATATTTTTGATATGGAATTTTAATGTTCTTTGTATATTGATGGAATACGAAATATGAGCATGAATAGTTACATGGATGATGACTTCCATAAGAATAAATTGAATATATCATTTGAATTGTTTTCATGTGTTGTTATAGGTTGATGTCGCATTAAAATTTCCATCAAGGTTGAAAAATTCGTACATCTTACCAACCTTTTAAAAAATGAAGTAGAAGTATGTGATGCATTTAGATTGAAACATTTTGCTTCTATGGAATAGCTTCTCTCCATTTATGCTTCTCAAGATGCATTTAAATACGAGGAGATTATTTTGCACATATATAAAACCCCCCTCTCTATTTGGATTTAATGCATATATTTGATGCAACTTGAGGCATTTCATTGCTTTCATTATCATTAGAGCAATGGAATTTATAAACTTGTAAGTCGTGACATTAGTTTGGTGTAATTGGATTTTTGAGTAAATAATAATTTAGAATAATATTAATTTGTATCAATTAATAATTTGTTTCCAAGTGCCTTTCTCTTATTTTTGCATGGAAAAATCCCTCTTGCAGACAAGAGAAACCTCCCTAAATTCCTAAGGAAAAAATAGAAACAAACACACAATTGAATAAATATTTCCCTAAGCCTACTTTGTTTGAATCATAAAAGCAAGAGAAGGAGAATGGTGCCCTTATCTATTTATAAAATATTTTATGGAGATCCACGATCTATCTTGATGCAGCTCCTCAATTCTTGATAAGATGTGCAATCATAAACATAAAAGAGATCAAAGGCATATGCAATATAATGATTCAAACAAGCTTAATCTAATGATCAAGGAGATTAGAAATTGATATCATTTTAATGAATACATAAAAGGAGCATTTAAATAATTCATCATTTCAGTAAGACAATATAATGAAAAAAATGATTCATTTGTATTAATTCAGAGATAAAGAAGAGCATTACAACCATTGCCTTGATGTCATGAGTAATGAGCACCATCATTAGGTATATTCTAAGGGGTTAATTGTCAGCTTTTAGTTTAATTATTCTCTCTCACACCCATTTAATTGCATTTTGTCATATTTTTCTTAGTGAGAATGGTGTATTAAGGGTTATCATGATTCGAGGCCTAATGAGGTTTAAATGTAGGAAAATTAAGTGAATAATGCCTTTTTTTAGATAGATTGCATAATCAGGGCTCAGATTAGATATCAAGGAGTAATTATAGGAGGTTTACCACCTTCTTAACTCCTAAAGGAAACCAATATCTCTTCAATATTCTCCTCCAACAACTCGAAATCACTGGCAACCAAGAAAGTGAATGATAAAAGGGAGCCAAGCTCCAATTTTCTTGAGTTCCAAGGGAACAAAGACATACTTTTTAGGGAGTTGTTGGTAGATACCCTCTAGCATAAATAGGCCAAAGCAAGAGCTCACTAGGATTCGAATTTCCGATGTAGCTATAGCACTCTTGGATTTTCTATTAGACATTTCTGACTTTCATTGTTCATGTAAAAGACTGGTTTTGAATAGTATGAGCATTTGGTTTCTTCTCCACTAATTAGGGAGCTAAGCTTGTGGGTTAGGGCCCAGTCCATTGGCCTCAGTCTCTCTTGTGTACATTTTTTTTTTTTTATGTTGCAGTAGTTGATTTATTTCATTACATGATTGGTATCATATAAAACATTAAAAATATGTGCCAAGCCTCCCTCCCCCACCTTTTCCATTGGAGCGTGAGGAGGAAGGTATTCCACCATAGACCAAATATCTTTCCAGTTTGTGATTTATTGGAAAAGTTAGATAGTTTTACTTTGATTATCATGAACATGTTGTAGGATTAGAGGTAGATTCTATTTCAATTGCATAGGTAGGTTTATTTAAATTCAACTCATATATTTTCCAACATTTTTATGATAAGTTTGTTAATGATGAATGCATGAACATATATCTTGATTACGGGTTTGGATAGAGCAGCACAGAAGGACCCCTTCAGCACCATCATCTTCAATCTTCACCCTTGATCAACCACCTTCCATCCAAGTCACCTACAACCCTATTTTTGAGGTCACCATTGCATCACCGAGAGCAACCTTGTGGGTGCAAGACAAGATTTTTGAAGAGATATTAGTTCGGCCAAAGGGTTGGATACCTTCCATCTACAAGGATCCACCTTTCCCCCACCTCTCCTAACATTCTCCTCATCATTTCTAACCTCAAAATCCTCTCGTCATGTTTCCTATAGCTTTTCAGGACATCCTATAGCACTATAAGAAATATTGTAGCATCTTTCTGTAGCAGTGCCAAACACCATCTCCTTTAGCCCAAAATAATTATTCCACCTCACTTAACCCTAGCCAAGCCACCAATATACCATTAGCCCTAAATTCTTGGTTTGGGGACCCTCTTAGACCACCCAAGCACCTCCTTATTTTACTGCAGAAGAAAGTAATTTTGAAGTGTGATTAGTCCATTAAAAGATGCATTATTAAACAAAGTAGTTAAGCATAAGTTAGATAGGGCTTAGTTAGTCATAAATTCAGCGTGTGTGCTCTAGATTAGTTTCATTTTTTTCAATTCAATTCAGTAATCAAGATTATGAATGCGACTTAGTGTAATTTCCTTTTCTTACCTTAGCATAATTATGAATATTTCTTTCTTGAAAATAGTTAGATGAATCAGTGTGATCTAGAGTATTTTCTTTCCTTGTTGATAAAGTAATGGTTATGATCTATTTCCAGTCTTAGATTTCAATTAGAAGTGTGACAAACTTCATTTTCTAGAAGTAACCCTAGTATTAGCACCTAAGTGCAAAACTAAGATGAGGATGGCATAAGTAGAGCTCATCTATTGTGCATATAGCACTGTCACTTCCAAGTTTTTATGAACCCTAGGTTGATAAAGTAATGTTTAGTAGCCTTTGGGAGTTGTAGCACTCTTGGTGCAATACCAGGGGTCACCACTTTTTGGTGTCATTTCCGGGAAGGCGTCTAAGTAGATGTTTGTTTTTGCTTCAACATTATTTTCTGCTTTTTGTTTGTTGGGGCCTTTGTTTTGAAAAAGGAACAGTTTTGAGTTGCGGAGAATAGGCGATAGAGCATGATCACGGTAGACAGGGAGCTGTTACGGTTGCAGATAACTGGAACATAGGTGGCGCAAAAATTGCGGAAAACATCACAAATGGCAGGTATGGGAGACAAAGACAATCAAAGGAACTCCCAGTAATTAGAAAGAAGCATCAAAAAGTGAAGAAGGAAAAGAGGAAAGACTGACAGTGACATTGCCAAAAGAACAAAGGAAATTAGCCAGCGTAGATAGGAGAGTTAGTCCGGCAGAGGGTTGAGTGAGAGAGCCATAGGAGAGCTCTGTTAGATCTCTGTTGTATTGAACCACCCTGTAATAGACTCCGCAGAGTGATGTAAGCTGTTTGATATTGATAATGAAAGATGTTTCTTGTTGTGTTTGATGTTCTAAGTTAAGTGTTAACTAGTTTCTTATTGTGAATGAATGCCCTGTTTTAAATTTTAGTTCAACATCTTGACTATGCTTAATGAGTAATATCTTATACAAGGTAGCGAGATCTGTTTACTATTTCAAGTTCCTTTAGTTGCTCTTCATGGTTTTAATTGGTTGATACTAGTTCTACTTCCTGACCTTACTAAGTTCATGACACGCCTCGGGTGAGATTCTTTACTCCTTGGAGTGGGGTGAAAATTACGGTCTTGTGCTAGACTACTGCGGAAAATTGTTGCCCTCTCTCCTGAACCTGGGTTTTGCTCAGAGACCTCCTTTTTCGCCAACAAATGGTTCTGTTGCTGAGACCTGAAAATTCATTTGGGAGCTAGATCATGGTATCTTTGATCTACGAGAGAGAACTACGAAGCTAGTGGGATAATCACTTAGATCAATTCATATCAGAGAAAGCGGAGTTGCGACAACAGAGGGAGAAAACTATCGAGGATTGAGTTCTATTTTCTGAATCTGCAAGTGACCTACATGAAATTTTTTGGGGAAAGTTTCCAAAAGAATTTTATAATTGGTTGCAGAGACTAAAATTCAAGTCACTCCAAGGAGGGTCATGTAGGGTTTGTTGCAAGTGAATGCACATGAACCTAGTAGCACTCCATCAGTTAGATACCAATTTGACCGAAGCTATAGATTTCTAGGTACAATCTACCTTGGAAGGATACATTGTGGAATTTGCAGCCGAGTGTTACCAATCCTTTTCAAAAGTAGAAGACGTATTCATATCTGGATTGCGGGGGGAACTGTTAAAGGAAATTCCATTGTGGATCAAAGCTTTAATGGTGGAGAAGGGTTTGATAGAATTTCAAAAGTCTGAAATGGAGACTTAAACCTCCAGTACTGGGGGAAGGAGCTGAGGGAGAGATGTTATAAGTAAGTTGGAAGGGGGAATAGGGATATGGATGCCAAAACGTCTAGTAGATTGAGAGAGAGACAAGCACATCGGAGGGCGCAGATTTCTGAGAAGTGATGGGAAAGGGTGATGAAGGAGTTTGAGAAGCAAGAAAGTAGTCAACAGGAGAAGGAGAAGGTGCCACAGATGACAAAGGAAATGGAAGGCTAGACAGGATCCCAAGGAGTAGGAGGGACCATCAAAGAAGTTGGGCAACTGTATAGGAGCCTAGCCTAAAGAGAAAATGGAGAAAAGTCCAACATGGAGGATGCACGCCTCGACGAGATATCTGATGTGTAGTTGCATGTTGCGATGGAGCAACTATTTCGAGAGAGGTTGACACCCATAGTTCAAGGTAAATATATTCCCCAAAGTTCAAGTAGCTCTAGTCCCAACCTTCCCCTGGTACTCTATCAGCCACTAGGTAAAATTTTTGTTAAGTTACGAGAGTTTAGCAAGTTGAATGGTGTTCAGTATACAGTACAAATATCTACTAGAAATAGTGCTAGTAATGCAATTTCACAGCCAGGAAATAGAGGTTTTATTCTAGTACCACCCATAAAAAGAAATATGGCGGGATCGTTTACCTGACACCCAGAATTCTCTAGGGGGGGCAACGATGATGTGGATCAACACTGGTATCTATGTGAAGCCATATGGAGGGCTCGACAGACAACAGAGGTGGTTAAGTTGATCAAGTTCCAAACTACTCTAAGGGAGAGAGCTCTTCGTTGGTTCACTAAATGGTCTGAAGCTCATCCAAACCTAGTGATAGATGATGTAAAGAAATAATTTTTCAAATAATTTAAGTTACCTCAGACAGATCAACAACGGTTATCTGAGATGTGGGAGATTAAGCAACAATAAGGTGAAACGGCATGGGACTTTATGAGGAGGTTCAAGGATGCGATTGGGAAACTAAGTTACCCAATTTATCTGAATCATCAGCGAGATTGGTTTATTAAAGAACTTCTTCCATTGAAGAGAACTCCATTGACACAATAAAATATTGATACCTTACAAGATGCCCTGGAGAAAGCTATGAAGATAGACACTATTGTTGGGTATCCGCAAGAATTGAGAGGAGGAGGAGCAGCTCAAGACCCTTCCATATTGGGGCTACAACACCAGATATCCAGTTTAATGGATAATTTGAAAGACATTCAGCCGATACGACCTGCAAGGTCAAATGTGTGGTGTACCCGTTGTCTGATGGAGGGACACGTGGTCACAGAATGCCTGAGGTTGCAGGGAAAGAATGTGGGAGCTTCAACAGTAGGGACATAAGGGAATCCACCAGTTGGGGGAGTTGCATAGATAAACACTCAAGGATTATACCAGCCACAACCCCACTTTCCAGGGTTCCCTGCTCAACAAAATCATACCACAACTGAATATTGTGAAATTTGTAAAGGCATTGGTTATCCACCACGACTATGCCCAATTTTGTAGAAGTAATCCAACGTTCCAAAAAATACATATTGTGAGTTCTGCACTTCCACAACACATAATAAAGAGCAGTGTATATTCCTGGATGCACTTACATAACGATTGGATAGACCATATTATAGAGTGAATGAGGCTCCAAGGGGACGAGGAGGAGGAATGAGAGGAGGAAAAACTGGAGGAAGAGGACCTGTAAGGTGTTACAATTGTGATCAAGAAGGACACGTAGCAAGAGAATGTCTACTACCCCGAAGACCATGGTGCTCTCAGTGCAGAGTCAATACACACGCAACTGAAGACTATCCAGAATTAATTAAGAGGTGGGAGGAAAGACCCAGACAGAGAGGAGCGAATCTGGTGAACGTAGAACCAAGAATAGTAGAGGCTCAGGCTATGCAAAATGTATCCATAGTAAACTGGGGAGGAAAGAGAACATGGGAGGATGCACAGAATATAGATATGATAAAGTTGATCAAGACAACATCTCCAAAACCCATTTTCAGACTAAATAGATAGAAGCAATATTTTAAAGAGGCAGTGGAAACATTTTCCCAAATTGGGGGAACAAAGGCATTGAGATTCCATAGCCGACCGTAGAAAAAGAGAAGCAGACCCATACAAGTAAAATGATTGAAGAATGGTTCTGACTATTTTTGAAAATTGTAACCAATGCACCAATGTTGGAACAACTAAAGCAAAATCTAGAGATGATGGTGCAGGAAAATGCAGAACCGGAAGAGTCAAAATATTCAACCCATAGATACATAAGGAGGATCAAAGGAAATAAGAGAAGAAAAGGAAATGAATTCTATGTGAATACTCAATTCACGGGATTTCAAATCAAAGACACAATTCTCGACCTAGGATCAGATGTCAACATTCTACCAAGAAAGATGTGGGAAGCACTGGGGAGGCCTAAGTTGACATACTCACCAATACAGTTCCGCATGGAAAATATGTATTGCATTGTTCCCATAGGAAGGTTGGAAGAGGTCGAAGTTGATGTTGCAGGAGTGAAAACATACACAAATTTTTAAGTGATAGAAATCATGGGGGATAAGGATCCATATCCTACATTGTTGGGGATAGATTGGGCTGTTGAGAACTATGCAGCGATTAGCTTGAAAAAGGAACTAATGATATTTGAAGATGGGGAAGTTAGGGTCATTCAGCCACTTGACCCATATCAAGGACCCAGATATACATAAACTATTGACAATAGAGAGGATGCTCAACTTCTCGATCATCTTTATCAGATGACGATGGGGAAGAGAGAAGACTACATCAACCCAATAGAGGGAGGGACCGTAAGCTGGAGAAGCATTTAGAGTTCAGAATTGGGGCCGTAAATAGCTTGGGATGATTGGTAGTAGGGAGGATATGAGACTAATACAGGAAGATGTGCTAACATCCGAGGAGTCAACTGGATTGGAATTGAGGTAAGAGGATATCCGACTTTATCATATATGAGTGTTGTAAATACATTTATTATGAAAACAGAAGGAAAAGTACCAATGGAACATAGAGTCCCTCTCATGGATGTATCTCTACAATCCACAATGGTGAGATGGTGGAGCAACCATCACAATAGGGTCTCCTACAAGAGCTGCAAATATGGTCCATTTTTTGTATATCTTTTATTATATTTAGTCTAACGCAAGGGTTTTGGGGTGGGTTAAAGCCCTTCATGCATTGTAAGTGGGTCAAGGGTAGACCAAGAATCCGCAAACCATGGTTTGCAAACCATTGGATGCGTAGGCTAAAATAGTATAAGTAGTTGAACCTTTTTGAGTTGTAAGACAGACTTGGATTAATATTGATGTGAATTGCGAATTAGTAGATCTGTTTGGGTTTTTGGGGAAAAGACTCCTGCTGGCTGTGTGCGCAGATATCCTTGGTCCTTCTGTGTGCAGACCCTACTGTTGTGTGTGCAGGTTGGGTTTTTTGGGTATTGTAGAAGGAACTGAAGGACTAATGAATGCAGAAGGCTGTTGAAATCCCTGAATCTATTGGATCTGTGATATCTTTTTATGTATGCTCTGTGTCATTGACTTAAGCTGCACAAATACTGGTGTTACATGTTTATACCGAGATCTGGGTATATTATGGTATGCATAATTCTATATTGAGCTCTGCAAGTAATTGTGCCATGTGTTTATGCTGCATTGACCGTTGATCTGAATTTATTTATTAGACTTGATGCAAGAATAGCTGCGATAGTTGCCTTATTTTCCTATATCTGTGATTTGTTGCAATTATACATGATATTGCGCATGTGGATGCGGAGGAGCTGATAGATCTGGGTTATGTAATATGTGATCTGATAATTATCAAGTCAAACGCAACTCTGCTTGAATTACCTTACCTCTCCCATGGTGCGGAAACCTGGTTCTAGCACCCTTCCATACTACTTCGGGTGAGACTTTGGCCTGCGCAAGCAGGCCACTGCTGAAAGGGCCAGTACTATAGGGGTTTTTTGGAAAACCTTAACCTCTGAACCTGGGTCAGGACCCCTCAAGCCAACAACCCATATTAAGGACCCTAATATACAGAAACTGTTAACAATAGAGAGGATGCTTAAATTCTCGATCATCTTTATCATATGATGGCAGGGAAGAGAGAAGACTACATCAACCCAACAGAGGGACGGACCGTAAGCTGGAGAAGCATTTAGATTTTAGACTTGGGGTCAGAAATAGCTTGGAATGATTGGCAGTAGGGAGAATATGAGACTAATACAAGAAGATGTGCTAACATCCTAGGAGTCAACTGGATTGGAACTGAGGTAAGAGGATATCCGACTTTATCAGATATGAATGTTGTAAATACATTTATTATGAAAACAGAAGATAAAGTACTAATGGAACATAGAGTCCCTCTCATGGATGTATCTCTACAATCCACGTTGGCGAGATGGTGGAGCAACCATCGCAACTCACTTCCGAGATGGGAAGATGTTGTAATAGCACTAGGAGCCAGATTCAAATAAGATGCAGGACCACAATTCATCGAAAAGTACCAGGTGGATTTTGACCCCATGAAGCATTTACAAAATTGTGAGTACCACTGGAAGAAAGCAGGGTATCCAGAATATATGTGGATGCACAATTTTATACATTCAATAAATACAATTCCATAGACTTGGTACTTAACCGAAGAAAAGAAGAGAGGAACTAAAACCTGGCAAGTAGTTGCGGACAATTTTATGCAATGTTTTTCTTTTGAATGAGAAATAAAACCTGTTACACATGCACTACCAGCCATCAAAATAGTACTATTTTTTCTAGAAATTCAAGAAGACGAAGAGCAACCGCTCTCAGAGCAGATTATCAAACAATCAGTAGCATGAAAAAGAATAGACAGTGAAATGGATGACGGTGATCTAGAAAATATCCGACACTTATATTTTGAAGAAAAAGAAGGGGAACAGGATATACAAGAGGAACCTACAACAGAGGGACTACATTTTCTACCCTTGAGGACCAAGAAGTTGAACAATGGAACCTTGGAGAAACCCAAAATCATGTCCATTGGTGACTACTGGGATACAAAAACGATTAAGGAGATATTTGACCTTTTACAGGAATATGAAGACTTATTCCCATCCTCAGTAGCGGAGCTAAATGGGATAAAAGGGGACATGGGGGAAATGCACATAATCTTGAAGCCCAACGCAAGACAAGTGAAGCATAGACCTTACCATCTAAATCCAAGGGTAAAAGAGAAATTCAAGGCAGAAATAGATAAAATGCTAAAAGAAAGACTGATTTTTCCAGTAGAGGAAGCTGAGTGGGTCAGTCCCATTGTCAT
Source organism: Pinus albicaulis (assembly GCA_034641835.2). NCBI lineage: Eukaryota > Viridiplantae > Streptophyta > Pinopsida > Pinales > Pinaceae > Pinus > Pinus albicaulis. Next base: position 293,965,998 of record CM076569.1, read on the forward strand.
ACAAAGAAAAAAAGAAAAATCGTAGATTAGATTACAGAAGCCTCAACAACGCATGCATACATGATCCATTTCCCACTCCGTTTAGTGATGAGGTGTTCAACAATGTGGCAGGAAATGAAGCCTATTCATTTATAGATGGTCTCTCATGATATCATCAGGTGAGAATAGTTGAAGAAGACAAGAAGAAGACCACTTTTACAACTGAATGGGGATCATTTTTATACCATTTCATGCCCTTTATAATAAAGAATGTGCCAGTGATTTTTTCAAGAATAGTGGTAGAAGCATTTCGGGAATATATCCACAAGTTCCTTGAGGTTTACATGGATGGTTGGACAGTTTACAGCTTATTGAAAAATCATGCAACCTTACTGGGGATAATGTTTGACAGATGCAGAAAACTCCAAATTTCCCTCAATCTTAAGAAATGCATCTTTGTAGTACCTTTTGGGACGTTGCTAGGATGTTGTTTGTAAACAAGGTGTCTGTGTAGATCCAGCAAAAGTGGCAGTCATTGTTAACATAGAAGCGCCAGAAACTATGAAACAGTTATGATCACTAATCGAGCATACCAGGTACTACAGAAGATTCATCCACAACTATTCAAAGATAAAAACACAATTGGAAAATTTGTTGTGGAAGTCAGAGAAATTAATTTGGACTAACGAATGCACTACTACCCTCAATACATTGAAAGAAAAAATAACAAGTAGTTGGAACTGGGCTCCCTAAGCTGTAAATTTTGTGCACTTCTGGAAAAATTTGTATATTTTTTGTATTAAATAGTCTAACACATGGGTTCTGGGGTGGGTCAAAGCCCAGAACACATTGTAATGGGTCAAAGGGTAGACCTAGAGTCCACAAACCACAGTTTGCGAACCATAGGATTAGGCATGAATTAGGATTGATGCTAGGTGCAAACTGTTAGATCTGTTTTGGGTTATTTTGGGTAAGGAATCCTGCTAGTTGTGTGCATGGAGATCCTCAGTCCTGTTGTGTGCCGACCTTGCTAGGATGTGTGCATGGGCAGGTTCTGGTTGTAAGTGGATCTGAATGTTAATGAATGCGATGTATTGTTAAGTATCTGCACATTATCTGGATCAGTGATGTTTACTATTGAAACGTATCTATGATGGTTATTTAAATATGAATATATCTGTGTTTTTCATAAGTATATGTGTAAATTCTCTGTGGTGGTATCTGTTTAAGCTGTAAATACTTCTGTGTTATATGTTTATGATGTGAATGTATCTATAGTTGTGTTTATGATATTATGTGTCAGTAATTTCTGATACGCACGTGGATGCGAAGGTATTGATTAAGATCTGTGAATGGTAATAACTATGTTATGGCTAATAACTGCCTATACTGATAAAATCCTACAGATAGACTTACTCTGTGCGAATCTGATAAGATGCGAACACATATTTGCCTCACTTACCTAATCTCTCTCAGGGTGCGGAAACCTGGTTCCAGCACCCTCCCAAACTGCTTCAAGTGAGACCTTGGCCTGTGCAAGTAGGTCATTGCTGAAAGGGAAAGTAGTATAGGGGTTTTTTGGCAAACCTTAACCTCCAAAATTTGGTTAGGACCCTTCAAGCCAACAAAGAGTGGTGAGGAACCCACCGACCTAGAGGAAGGATTTCTTGATGGTAGCTCTTCACGATTAAGGTGGTTAATGCTCACTTCGCCAACATCATTCAGTTCCTGACTATAGGGAGGGTGCCTGCAAAGTACTTAGTACAAAAAAATAAAGAATAGGTAACCCGCGCAGCGGATTTTACCATCATCGCAGGCCATTTGTACAAGATGGGAGTTGACGAAGTGCTGCGAAGATACGTATTGGAGCATGAACGGCCTGCCTGTTGGGTGTGGAGCCTGATTATCTTGTTTACTTTGTATCATAGCATTAGACCCCTGTACCTTAAAAGGGGCGACAACGCCGTCCGTAATTAATCGCTGACGTGGGGGGTCCAGGGGGGCGGCGGCTTTCGGGGCAGCGCCTCTGAAGTTAAAAACAGATGTAAAATTGCCTTGTAAAAGTATAGTAATTTCTAGTCAATATGGGTCGTTCATAAGGCAAATGATCTGACGGTAGAAGTTATGTTTATATTAGGGTTTTTTTTGCCCTAGAAGGCAACCCCTCGCTTTTATGAGGGCATTGTATTGCGGCTGTGCATTTTGTATGTGTATTCTCGGAGCGAGAAACAGAGAGGAAGACTGTGAGAGAGAACAGAGGATATTACAGTGGATATGCTGTAGGTTTTGTCTCTTCATTTTGCTAGATAATAGAAAGGAAAGACTGGTTGTTCGGGGTGGACGTAGCCCAAACTGGGTGAACCACGTATATCTGTGTCTCTCTGGTTTTATGTGTTTTGTGTGCTTGTATTTTCCACATATTTTATGTGTTGCATTGCTCTATAATATTTAATTTTCTAACAACTGGTATCAGAACCGAAGGTATATTTGGCTGATAAACTCGCAGGAAAGAAGGGTTCCTGGTTCGAGTAGCTGGTATAAGATGGTAAGTTTAGGGTCGAGAAATTTAACTACCAAAATCACCGCGGAAGATGCAAGGAATATTATCTATAATTTAAAGATCCTAGACTCACCATTGATCGGAAAACAAAGAAGCCATTATTATGATGTATTGCTTAATGGAACATTCTATAGAAAGGCACCTCAATCAGACGGTTGTAGCTCCACAAAATCACGCTTCTTCATAATATTTTCGAAGGAAACAACAATAGAGGGTTTGATGCAGACGTTGGCGAAAATATATGAAAAACCCTCGGCCTCAAACAAGGTATTTCTTATGAAACGACTATTTAATATGAAGATATCGGAAGGTGGATTTGTTGCAGACCATTTAAATGAATTTAATACAATTACTAGTCAGTTAATTTCTGTAGGGGTAAACTTTGATGATGAAGTTAGAGCTATGTTATTCTTGTGCTCATTGCCAGAGAGTTGGAATGGTTTAGTAATGGCCATTAGTAACTCTGTCTCTAGATCTAGTACTTTAAAGTTTGATGATGTTGTTGGTGCTATCCTTAGCGAGGAAATGCGACGGAAAAGCTCTGGTGAGACATCAGGGAATGCTTTGAGTGCAGAGTCTAGAGGAAGAAGAATGGAAAGAGGAAAGAGCTCAGGATATCGCAGTAAATCAAGGAAAGGCAAATCCAAGTCCAGATCAGGGATAGTGTGCTGGAATTGTGGAAAGAAAGGACACCTAAAGAAAGACTTTAGATCTCGGAAGGGAAAAGAAGGAGACACACAGCAAGAAAACAATCATGAAGCAAATGTGATAGGTGATGTGTTACAAGATGCTTTGATTCTTTCTTTCGAAAATGTTACTAATTCTTGGGTTGTAGATTCAGGGGCTTCATTCCATGCCACACCCGATAAGAAATATTTTCATGACTATGTTCAAGGAGATTTTGGACAAGTTCGTTTGGGTGATGATAAACCCTGTAAAATTGTTGGAATGGGTAAAGTTCTTGTAAAACAACATAATGGAAACCAATGGCTACTAAAGGAGGTAAGGCATGTTCCAGATCTGAAGAAAAATCTGATTTCAACAGGGCAATTAGGCAGTGAAGGTTGTGTGACAACTTTCACAGATAAAACTTGGAAGGTCACCAAAGGAGTGCTGGTAATAGAAAAAGGTGAAAAGGTTGGTACATTTTATTTATGCAATGGTATTTCTAACTCTGTTAATGCTTTAATTTCCAAAGGAGCAGATGCAGCATTATGGCATCATAGGCTCGGACACATGAGTGAGAAGGGGATGAAGATTCTTCACTCAAGAAATTTGTTGCCAGGTTTGAAGAATGTTGATTTGGATTTCTGTGAAAATTGCATTTATGGAAAACAAAAGAGAGTCGGATTTCTCAGAGTTGGGAAAGAAAAGAAGAGCGAAAAATTGGAGCTTGTGCATACAGATGTATGGGGACCTGCTCAGGTATCATCTCTCGGTGGCTCTCGTTATTATGTTACTTTTATTGATGATGCAACTATAAAAACATGGATTTATTGTATTCAGAATAAATCTGATGTATTTGATACTTTCAAGAAATGGAAAGCTTTGGTTGAGATTGAGACAGGAAAGAAGTTAAAGTGTCTCAGATCAGATAATGGAGGTGAATATTGCAGCAAAGAGTTTGATAGGTACTATTCAGAGCATGGAATTCGTAGAGAGAAGACAGTTCCAAGAACACTACAAGAAAATGGTGTGTCAGAAAGGACGAACATAATAATCATGGAGCGTGCAAGGTGCATGAGATTGCATGCAGGATTGCCTTTACAATTTTGGGCAGATGTTGTAGATACTGTTGTTTATCTAATAAACAGAGGGCCTTCAAGTTCCTTGGATGGTGGTATTCCAGAGGAAGCATGGACATGTAAAAAGGTAAACTACTCTTTTTTAAAGCCTTTTGGTTGTGAGGCCTTTTTCCATATTAATAAAGAAAATAGAACAAAGCTTGAGGCAAAATCAAAGAAATGTACCTTTATTGGATATGGTGCTAATGATTTTGGTTATTGCTTATATGATTATGAAAATCAAAAAATCATTAGGAGCAAAGATGTAATATTCAATGAAAAGGTATTGTATAAGAATCAACTGTAGGAAAAGAAACAGGCAAAAGAAAGCAAGGAATACGCGGTTCTTGATGAGATAACTAAAAAAGTAAAGGTGCCTGAAAATAATAATAATCAACAACCACAGCAGCAGAAACTATCACAACAGCAACAAGCACCTCAAACACCTGAAAGTGGTGTTAGAAGATCTACCAGGATAAGTAGACCCCCTGAACGATACTCTCCTTCATTATATTATTTATTGTTAACTGATTCTGGTGAACCTGAATGTTATGAAGAAGAAATGCAGGTTGAAAGTAGGAAGAAGTGGGAGCTAGCCATGGAAGAAGAAATGGACTATATGTCTAAAGCTCCATATGCATCAACAATTGGAAGCTTAATGTATGCAATGGTCTGCACAAGGCCTGATATTGCACATGCAGTGGGAGTTTTAATCAGGTACATGAACAATCCAGGAAAAGAACATTGGATGGCAGTAAAATGGATTCTCAGATATTTGAGAGGTACCACAAATCAAGCATTATGCTTTGTTGGTTCAAACATTGCTCTACAGGGATATGTTGATGTAGATATGGAAGGTGACAGAGATAACAGGAGGAGCACTACAGGATATGTATTTACTGTAGGTGGAACAGCTGTCAGTTGGGTTTCAAAAATCCAAAGTGTTGTTGCACTTTCAACAACAAAAGTAGAGTATGTCGCTGCTACAGAGGCTAGTAAAGAAATGATTTGGTTACAAAGGTTTATGGATGAATTGGGTAAGAAGCATGATATGGGAACACTATGCAGTGATAGCCAAAGTGATATTCATCTTTCAAAGAACTCAGCATTTCATTCCAGGACTAAACACATACATCTCAAGTACCATTTCATACGGTCAGTATTGGAAGATGGAGAGTTGAAGCTGGAAAAGATACACACTAGCCAGAATCCTGTAGATATGCTAACAAAAGTTGTAACAAGGGAGAAACTGAGAACATGCTCAATTTCAATTGGTCTTCAAGGATGATGATGAAGATGAGAAACAACCAAGTCCAAATAGGAGTCATTGTCCAGCAAAGAAAGTAGCGGTGGAGTTGCTACAATCAGTCTCCAAGTGGGAGATTGTTGGGTGTGGAGCCTGATTATCTTGTTTACTTTGTATCACAGCATTGGACCCCTGTACCTTAAAAGGGGAGGCAAAGCCGCCCGTAATTAATCGTTGCCGTGGGGGGTTCAGGGGGGGCAGCAACGCTTTTTGGAGCCCCCCCCTGGCGGGGGCTTTCGGGGGCAGTGCCCCCGAAGCTAAAAACAGATGTAAAATTGCCTTGTAAAAGTATAGTAATTTCTAGTCAATCTGGGTCGTTCATTAGGCAAATGATCTGACGGTAGAAGTTGTGTTTAGATTAGGGTTTTTTTGTGCTAGAAGGCAACCCCTCGCTTTTATGAGGGCATTGTATTGCGGCTGTGCATTTTGTATGTGTATTCTCGGAGCGAGAAATAGAGACGAATACTGTGAGAGAGAACAGAGGATATTACAGTGGATATGTTGTAGGTTTTGTCTCTTCATTTTGCTGGATAATAGAAAGGAAGGATTGGCTATTCGCGGTGGATGTAGCCCAAACTGGGTGAACCATGTATATCTGTGTCTCTCTGGTTTTATGTGTTTTGTGTTCTTGTATTTTACGCATATTTTATGTGTTACATTGCTCTGTAATATTTAATTTTATAACAATGCCATCTTAGTAGAAGCTCACGAGGGCGTAGTAGGAGGACATTACACAGGGAAAGTGATGGCACAGAAGATCTTGAGAGCTGGGCTATGGTGGCCCACACTGCATAGTGACTCTCACGGCTATTGCAAAGCCTGCGATACATGCCAAAGTATGGGAAGGCCATCGCACAGAGACGAGATGCCCCTACAACCATAGATGGCCCTACAAGCATTTGACAAATGGACCATTGACTTCATTGGGCCCATCAACCCACCAGGGAAGAAAACAGGTGCGCGGTACATCATCACCGCAACTTATTGTGTAACCTGATGGGCTGAAGCACAAGCTGTGAAGGATTGCACTACAAATACTGCCGTGCACTTCATTTTTTAGCAGATTCTGACCAGGTTTGGCTATCCAAAGATATTAACAAGAGATAGAGGTGTTGAGATTCATCAAGATGATGAGCTTAGTGAAAATGAGTCACCTTCACTAAGTGGGCCTCCAAGCTATTTTTGGCGCAAGTATATTTTTAGACATGTTGATCATATTTCAGAAGTTGCAGGACGCTATTTGTGGATGGTTGGTCAAGTTGGAAAAATAGATGAAATTATATTTTTAGAATATTGGGCGAAGTCTATTTATAGATTGTCGATATAAAAATATGAGTGTCAATTATTATTAGCTCTTAATAATAATCCGACAATAAACAACAACTTATTCTCTTGGAGCACTTAATTTTAGTGCACAGATTTGTCAAATTAGTGGGTTGTGTTGGGGTTCCTATGTTTTGGCAGGTTTGGCAATACCAAAAGATAAGACAACATCAAACCACTCTGGGACGTTAAGATCTAGCCCTCCTAGGTCTAGAGAGGGATCTCTCTATAAAGGCAAAGTTATATATGTCTTTGAAGTTCAACTTTTAAGGTACTAGGCTAGTTATAAGGCACAAGGGTTGTTGTTTTGTTTTGTTTGTTTGTTTGGTTGTTGGGAAACGTGAAAGAAGGGTTCAATATAAGACAAAGTGAGAAAATCAGGGTTTTTTGAAAAGGGAGACAATTCAAAGGAAACTCAAGACCATTTGGAAATGGAGTCATAAAAGGGTTTACTTGCTATTCAATATCCAAGGCTTTCAAATGGGCTAGTCTTCTAAAACAGAGGATCTCTAAAGATGATAGTGTGGATGAAATGATAGGAAATGAGGGTGAATGACAAGGAAACCTCCAAGATGACCACTTAGGAAGCAAATCTAGGGACAGGGCATGCCTTAAACACCTATGATCAAACTCCTAAGAGGCTAGCTCTTCAGACAATAAGAAACACTCAAGATTTAACACAAAGGTGAAGCCTGAGATCAGAGAAACACTTTGAACTTTCAATGCTTTGAAATTCAACTTAACGGAACTTAGAAAAGCTTAACTGTTAGAAAGGATCCTAGTGAGATAGAATCAGTTCTATTCTCCTAGTATCCCAATTATTTCAATTAAACTAGACAAGAACATCTAAGAACAAATCCTAAATTCATGCATCAGTAAGCATGGAAAACCCACTACTAGACTGGCTAAATTATCTTGAATATGTTCACAGATTACACAATTAGTAGAAAAAATCAAATACAAGAAGATCAGGAAGCATTAGGGTACCATGCAAGGGTATATCCTAAGCCAGTTTACTATTTCTGATTAGAGAAATGAAATATGATGAATTATGGAAGGAAAACAGAGACAGATATTGAACACATCACCGCTGCTTTAAATCAGGATCTAAAGAAATATGCTTCTCATATTAAAGAGAAACACCATTCATATACAACATTTTCCAAAAACTTGATATTCAGTCTGAAATCATCTCCTCAGCCTATTTTACAACTGATACACAGAACTCTATCTCAAAGAAACAACTTACAATCCACAGTTATCCAAACAACAACCTTTACAATATATTTTTCTTGAGTTATTATAGCTAAAGAGAGGTAGAGGAGGTAGATGAAATTTTAATGAAACATTTAAAACTGAGGAAGGAAAAGAGCTCAAGGCCCATTCTATTTTAATATCATTGCATTGACTCTCAGTACTCTTTGGGTGAAAGAGTGGTCTTCGACAGGCTGATAGTAACTCCAGGTATGTTCTTTGATGTAATTTTTGGCTGTAGTACTCTGTAGTAATCTGGGACAAGTAAGGAAGAAAAATGAATTTAAGGCCTGCCATACTGTGTAACAAATTCTCTGGCTATCTTAGGACTTTCTATCAGGGTGGATATCTTCTCAAGAACGTTACTGGAGAATAAAATATCATGGGAACTCGTCCTTTCATGGGAGAGAAACTTCTGCTGATGTGAAACACAGAAAAGGATTGTTTCTGTGCTTTTATGCCTCATTAGGCCTCTTGTGTAATTCACAAGGTTTTCAATCTTGTACATTCACCCCTTAAATACTTAATTGAAGCTTAAAATCTTCAATAATGGGCATTAAACCTCTTTAATCTTTCACTGATACTCTTTGCCGCTTCTTTGATTGTCTCTGTTTGTGGAAATGCAGTTTTAATGGTGCTGGAGGTTTTTAACAAAGCTAAACACTGATATTTTATGAAATATTTCATTCAACACCTTCCCAATCATTCTCTCTACAATATTTGGCTCTGAAAATGGCATTCTGCGCCATTGTGTCACTATGACTGTGATTGTGAGAAATAACGGTTTTCACTATCTATAACCCTGCAAAACACAAAAAAATGTTAAGAAAATCCATGGATGTGGAAGTGGATGCTGTGGAGGACTGAGGAGATGGCAGCACAACAGTGGAAATAGTGGTCGTAGTGGAGAAAACGATGAAACTCGCTATGTAATGGTGGAGAAGGCGGTTTGATGAAGGTCTGGTGAAAAAATGATTCTTGACTGTCGGATTAGATGGTGGGATGATGATTGACGGCAGAGATTTACTGGTGGAGTGGCCTTAGAAGGTTAGACAGAGAAATTATAACTTTAACGTAAAACATAAAGTTAAGCCTTTGGGCGAAATACACAGGAAAATCATGAAAATCAAATGAACTGGGGCTTTGAATGGTGGGACTGGCATGGGCAGAGGGTGATTGAGTGTGGACCATTGGATCTCAGGAGAAGATCAATGGCTGAGATCCTCTGATGAATTCCTTTGGAGGTCCGATGAAAAAATTATGAATGAAAAATGCGATGGAATGAGGACCGTAGATCTATAAAGATCAATGATCAGGATCTTTGGGAAGCGCCATCGGAGGTAGAAGAGGGGAAGTGGTTTTTTGGAGAAAACAATTGTTTTCACACTGCAATAAAGTAGTTTTGAAATTTTCCCAAAAAAAAGTGATAAATCTTGCCGCCTGACATGTATCCTCCTCAAAACCGCCCATTTCACATTTTTTTAGAGTGTTAACCTTCGAGTACAGAAAAAATGCGAAACGCAATGGTGGTCATTGGATAGAAGGCGGAGATATCCGACGGTGCGGGATAGTGCGTGATATGGAAAGGTGCAAGGTCGGTATGGTGTGAAGAGCCAACGGTGGGTTCACTGTGGACCATCAGATCTGTAGAATGGACGGTCAGGATCAAACAAAGGGGTGCTAATATTCCAAAGGGAAAAAGGTTGGAAGGATGGGTGGAGAAAATCTTGACCATCAGATCTACGGAATGGACGAAAGAGATTTAAAATGGAAAGAGGAGGCAAAGGGGAAAGTGAATGGGTGGGGAGAAGGAGAGCCATTATATCTCAAGAGATCAACGATGGAGATCTAATCACATTGGAGGCAGGCGGGGCCAAAAAATCTGAGGTTTGATGTTGCGATTACACGTGGACCGTTGGATTAGCGGAAGACCAACAATGGAGATTTGATCGGAGGGGAATGATGGAGGGAAAATGAGGCAGAGAGTGATCAAATCCAGGCTGTTGGTTCTTGTGGATTCAATGGCCAGGATTTAATCGGGAGTCGGCGAATCAGGGAAACAAAGGGTTGTGCATTGCTATTGGCGATGATGCGATGTTGCGATGGCCGTCAGAATTAAAGGGAAATCGACGGTCTATATGCAGTCTGAGAGTTTGACAAAGGGATGAGGTGAGGAGCGGTGAAGTCAGCGCTGGCCGTTAGATATTTATAGATCAACGGCTCATATTGCACCTGCAGCCAATAGAACAAATCATTCTCACATCGGAAGTTTTCAATTAACAAAAGAAAAGGCGCTCACAACATTTTCTGATTGCGATTAGCTCTGTGGGGCTTAGCGCCTGGTCTCGGCGCCCAGTTGTATGAGGAGAAAGGGTTAGGGGCTTAGCCTAAGTGGGCTTAGGCCTGATATATGAAAAAAAATGGGTTTTAGGCCTAAAAACAGAGTCTTTTAAGGCTAAACAGTGGTTCAGGTAGAGGGAATGAGGGGTTTTGAAACCAAATGAAGGGAGCCATAAGGTTTTAGAAGGGGAATTTGATGGTTTAGAGGGCTAAGGAATGGATTTGAGGGTTTTTAGGGAAAGTTTGTGAAGGGAAAAAAAAGGTGAAAATGGGAATTTTTGCAGGGATTAAAAAGGGGCAGATGGAGGCTTTTTCTGAGAAAATTCTTTCACAAACAGTGAGGCTTTTTTGATGGAAACAGTAGTGAAGGTATTTTCAAGGGAAAAAGACACATAGAGGCTTCAAGAATGATATATTTTCTGGGGAAATGTATCTCTTGAAGGCTCAAAAAAAAATTTAGCCACCTGTTTGCTCTGTCAAAATTTATAGGTGGCTAACAATGGCTCCACATGGGGATGACATCTTCTTGAAGATGTAAATAAATTCAGAAATATTCTTTGGGAAGTAGGCCAGATGCTTGATATTTTAACCATATTTTCTTCTTGATTCAGCTGTTACAAACATGATGGATATTAAGTCAGCAGAAAATATTCCCCAACAATCTACCTACCCATCCTACAGTCCTAACATTTTTTCTTTAAGGTGCATTTGAATTTGCAGACCTTCCTCGTCATTTTTTTTTATTGAAAGTAGAAAACAAACTAATCTAATTCTACCCTTATTCCTCCATGAGACCAAATTAGACAGTTGGCCTCATAGCTTCTCTACCTAAACTATTATCTGCTAGGATTAAACTGTCTAGCAGACTTCTTTCTCTACATTCTACAATAGAAATTTAAAAACAGTCAAACCAGGATTAGACTGTCTCGTTTGTTGTGGGTCCATGGCATAAAGACAGCTACACATGAACTAAACTTTGCAGGAAATTGAAACCAAAATTTTGAAGGCTTGAAATTGTGAAACTTTGAAGCATCCTTATTTTCCATGTGACTCAGATTTTGAGCTTGTTAGAGTCACTTTCCTTTTTCATTTTAGCTCTGGTTTTGGGCTTGTTAGAGCTGATTCTTATTTCTTTCTTTGCTGGTTCAGATTTTGGGCATATTTGCACCAGCCCTTCTCCTTTTTTTGGCTCAGGTTTTCATCATGTTAGAGCCAATATTTTCACTTCAGAGGTTCAAGTTTTGAGCATGTCCGAACCTCTTTCTATTCTTTTTTGAAACATTTTTTCTCTTTTTCTTAAAAAAAAAACACAGAATTTTTATTTACAATGGAAATGAAAAATTTAAATTGGAAATCAGTAGTAATAATGCTTGAGCATCCTGCCATTGACAGGACCCCCAAACAGATCTGTACCATCTAGCTCTTGTAGAAAAAAGGCATTTGGACCAATTGTGGATTGGATGATGTAAGGACCCTGCCACAAACTGTCAAATTTTCCATGTTTCCCTTTGTCTTCTCTCCTAGAGTCCCACTTTAGAACCTTATCTCCAATTTTGAAGTCACAAGCCTTTCTGCTTTTATCAAACAACTTCTTTATATTCTCTTGCACTTTCAGAGCTCTGTTGTAGACTTCTTCTCTTGTCTGTTGGAGATGTATTGTTTGATTAATCCTCCTTACCATGCTGTCCTCCTTTGTCTGTATCTCTCAGACTAGTTTAATAACTGGTACCCCTAGGCTAGTAGGAAACATTTCCTCTATTCCATAAACAAGCTGATATGGAGACATCCCAATGGATTTCTTTGTTGTTAACTTGTCAGCCCATAAAGCATGCACTAACTTGTTATGCCATGATTTTTTGTTCTCTTCAAGAAGCTTCTTGATGATGGTCACCAAGCTTTTATTTGATGATTCAACTAGCACATTGCCCTGTGGGTAACAAGCAGTAGAATGACCAAGTGAAATCTGGTACCTGTGACAAAAATAAATCATCTTCTTGGATCCAAAAGCAGCAACATTATCAGTGATTATCATTCTAGGGCAGCCAAATCTAGAGAGAATGTGGTCTTCAAGGAATTTAATGATAACAGAATCTGTGGCATTCCTAGAAGGGATGGCCTCTATCCACTTTGCGAAATAGTCTGTGGCTGTGAGAATCCATTTTTGTTGGGCAGAGGAAGAAGGATGAATCTCCCCTATGAAATCTAGGCCCCACTGTTGAAAGGGAGCCTCAACAGTGATAGGTTGTAATGGTAAATGGAGGAGCTTTCTTTTTCCCTCAAAGATTTGGAACTTATGGCAGGCAACTATCATTTTATGGATATCATTTAAAAGGGTAGGCCAGTAATTGACAGCTCTGAGTATTTTGTTAGCAATGGATTTCCAATTTAAATGGCCTCCACACTCTCCTGCATGGAACTCATGTTTAATCCTCTCTGCTCCAGTTTCAGGCAAACATTTAAGCAGCAAACCATTTGCATTTTTCCAGTATAAGCATTCATTTAAAATGCAATAGTTTCTAGCCTTTAACTTTAGTAACCTAGCCTTAGTCTTTGATAAGTCAGGAGGGGCATTGAGATTTGTAAGCATATACAGGATGTTATAATACCAGGAAGAATTTTGAAATTGTTCTTCAACAAAAGGCTCAGGAAATCCTTCATGCTCATCCAAGGCATCCACCATGTTTATATAAATGGATTGCAAGTTAGATTCAGCCATTAGTTGAGCTAAGCCCTGACCTTTGATAAGTTCTGTGGGTTTTATTTCTAGGTCATACTCTAGTATTACAGCAATCCATTTTCCCCTCTTTCCATATGGATCTTGGGACAAAATGTCTTTTACCTCTATGTTAGGCACGTAGGAAATGATGTGAGAATGCAGAATGTACACCCTAAAGTCTTTCAAGTCCTTTACCAAGGCATAGGCCTGTTTTTCCATTATGTTATATTTCAGGGGTGCATCCCTTAGAGCCTTGTTGAAGAAAGCAATAGGCTGTTCCTATCCCTCTGGGTTTTTATGCAGTAAGATAGCAGCCACCCTATGCTCTGATGAGAAGGAGAAAATAAGGAAATCTTTTGAAAGTCAGGGCTGATTAGGACTGGTGCCCGGGTAAGTGCAAGTTTAACTAATTCAAAATATTTTTTGGCCTCTAAAGTCCATTTGAATCCTACTCCCTTTTTCAGCATGTTTGTCATATCTCTGAGGAGTTCTGCTAAGTTGGGAATAAACCTCCTTAGGAAGTTGATTTTCCCAATAAAGGGCTGCAATTCTTTTATGTTTCTCAGGTGGGTAATCTACAGTATTCCCTCAACTCTTTTTGGGTCTATTTTGATTCCCTTTTCTGATATAATATGGCCAAGAATCTTACCTTCTTGAAGACCAAACATTGTCTTCTTGGGATTCAAAGATAGCCCGAACCTTCTACATTTCTCAAACACTCTTCTCAGATGTTTAAGGTGCTCCTCATCAGTCTTGGAATAGACTGTTATGTCATCAAGATAGATGACAATGAAGTGCCATATTTCCTCTGAAAAGGCTATGTCCATAGCTCGTTGGAAGTTTGCACCAGTGTTCATTAGTCCAAAAGGCATTTTTACGTACATAAAAGTGCCCCATGGAGTGGTGAAAGTTGTCTTAAGTTGATCTTCTAGGAGTACTAACACTTGGTTATAACCTGAAAAACCGTCTAACAGGGAGATCCTTTTTGAGCCAACTACCCTCTGTAGGATGTGTTCCATCTTGGGTAAGGGGTAGTTGTCCTTAAGTGAAGCTCTGTTAAGGTTTCTAAAATCAATGCACTATCTGATCTCACCCATCTTTTTTCTCATAGCTACAAGGTTCGAGACCCAATTGGAAAACCTCACAGGCACTATGATTCATGCCTCATACATCTTCTTGATTTCTTTTTCAACCAGAGGCAGTTGTTTTGGGTTAATTCTGTGCAATTTCTGCCTAAAGGGTTTTTGGTTTTCTTTCAAGGGGATCTTGTGCTGGATGATTTCTGTATCGTAGGCCTTTAAGTCCTCATAGCTCCAGGTGAACACATCGGAAAACTCTTTAAATAACTCAATGTATTTCTTCTTCATGTTTGTTGGCAAGGACTTAGCTAGTTTAATCATCTTAGGCTTATCTTCAGTGCCTATGTTGCATTCCTCGACATCAGACTCTGTGTGCTCTATAGTGGATTTCTTCGCTACGTCGTTAAAATCGAAAAGGTCCTCAAGGGCTGCTAGTCCTATGGGTATATTATTGTATTTGGACTGCAAAACCTCTATTTATTCTTTTTCTGCGTTCTTGTACTCTTCATTTTGAGTTCCAAGTTCTTTAGTTAACATGTTTATTTCTACATTGAGGGGTGATTTTTCTTCAACAGGGGGCTCTTCACTCAGGAAGATTTCATCGAATTTAGAGTCTGAATCAGAGAATTCAAACTCGTTCCTGCTAATCAGGAAATCCTCTATCTGCTTGTCGCACTCAAAGACTTTTCAATACTTCTCGTTATCCGGCACTGCAGGCCTGTATTTGGTTTGAATGATGATCTGTTTTTCACTAGGTGATTTATTATATGAACTAGCTATGTAGGCTAATCCATTCGCAATGATGTTTTGACTCCTAGGAACAAACAAAAGTTCGTATTCTAAAAAGGTTTTCAGTAAATACATAGCATCATTTTTGTATTCTCTCAATCTAGGATTCTTTGCAGTGTATTCTCCATTCACTTGTTTGATTACTAGCTCAGAGTCTCCATGTACAGTTATCCTTCGGGCTCCTAGTTTTTTCAATAAATTCAATCCTAGGATGAGAGCCTCATACTCTGCGATATTGTTTGTACATTTAAAGTCCATTTTGAAGGCATGACTCTCAACATAGTCACTCTCAGTGTTATGTAACCACACTCTCGCTCCTGCATTCTTTCTAGTGCAAGACCCATCAAAGTTCATCCTCCATAAGGGATTGTTTTCAAGTTTATCATCATTTTCATCCCTAATGATGGGTTCACCATTATGTTGTATTATGGGGTCTGCACCGTGGTGTGGAATGTTTTGTTCTTCATGATGTGCATGGAGTTCAGAGTGATGAGTAATTTGCAGTTTGCAGTCTTGGTTTTGTTTGTTCTAAGTTTCTGACTCAGTGCACTGTCCTAATGTTTCTCTCTCGTTTCCCTCTATATCTAGAGTGGCCATTATGTTAGAATATGTGGGCTCTACTCTATTGTTTGCATCTCTGTCTTCTAGCTCTGGCTCATCTGTAAATTTTTCGTTGCATAGGATAAAAGAGTCCAGGTCTGTATGGACAAAGTACAGAGGTGAATTTCAGGATTTTAAGGGCTGCTAACAATGAACTTCATTTGTGCCTCTCTATATAGTCTCCTAAGCTGGCTAAAGACAGGGATTATGGAATATGACCCATCCATCTGCATTGTACCTTGTAGCTTGGCACCCCATGACCTTGATAGAAACATGCCATACTTAGGTGGCACATCTGCCACTACAACATCCATAACCATGCATTTGGTTGGGATTTGAGTCAGATTCACCTATAGATCTTTGATTAAGCCAAGTCACTTCACTCTGCTAGAGTCAAATGAATATAAATCCTTGTAAGGTCGACTTATATCTAGGCCTAACTTCTCCATAATTACCTTAGGCATAAGGTTGTGTGAAGCCCTAGAGTCATGCATTGCATTGTGAAGGATTTTTTCATGGATATTGAGGCTGATATAAAAAGGAGGTATTACCCCTTCGTGAAACTTCCCTTCTATCTTTGGACCAAACAGAAGGGCTAGTTGATCATCACTTAAATTGACAGTGTCACTGTTTTCTCCTAGATTCAGAGCTTTCAAAATTTGGCCTTTATATACATCCTGAGTGGCCAGCTCAGAGAGTGGGACAGAAATTTTAATTTTAGCAATCTCACTCTCCAAGTTGAAAGGAGATTGACTCTTTGTAAGACTCAACTATGTTTTATTAGCCACTATTTTAGTGGCATAATCAGATTGTTGATTCTCACTTTGTACAATGTTTGAAGCTGTTTTATCAGGAGAATTAGCTGCAATGCTAGTGCTGCTAGTTTCTTGACTTTGTTTATCAGTATTTTGGCTATCCTTTTCTTTGTTCTTCCCAGAACTCTCAACTGTTGATTTGTTAGTTTCAGCAGTCACCTTAGGAATTTTCTCAGATCTTTTCTTAATAGTAATCTCAGAGGCTTTGGGTTTGGAAGTGTCTAAGATGTTTTTTCTCCTGAGTTCATATTTTTTTTTGACCTGCATGATGGCATTTTCAAATCCCAACCTATAATCTTCAAATTCTAATCCTTCCTCATCCTAAGGTGAGCATGAGGTTTGATTATCATCTGTAGAAAAGGTGTGAATTTGGTTATCCACTTCTACCATATTTATTGTGGTTCCCTCGGACTCTTCTATTATCCCCTCATCTTCATCAAGGAAATTCTCTTGAAATGGGGGTATGACTTGTTGATCAGAGTCTCTCTATCTATTTGGGGGATTGTTTCTCCTAAAATTATGGTTCTAGTTATTATTTTGGTTTCTTTTCTTATTACTGACTGTGAAAACCATTTTCTCCATCATTTTCTCTAGCCTTTCCACATTTTTGGCTAGACTGTCATACTTGGGATCAGATATGGAAGCTGATGTGTGATCCCTATATGTTACCTTTTTCTCAGATCTCATTCTAGCTCTTTTTTCAATCAAGTTTTCCTCAACGCTCACTACCCCTTTTTTCATATCTTCCAATGTCTTATAATCTCTCTCCCTAAGCTGGTAGGCCATGTCAGCATCAAATCCTTCAGGGTATTTTACCAAGGCCATTCCTTGGGGAGGTTTCATATGTGGTGGGAGGGTGTTGTAAACACTGTTAAACCTTGTAGAATAGTCATGGACACTCTCTCCTACATTTCTTTTGAGATTCTTGTATTCTGCTAGTATTTGGAGAGGGTTGGTCTTGACTTCCCATTTTTTTATAAAGGTTTGATGTAATGAGGGAAGATCATGGATGGTGTTGATCATATGGTTAACATTCACTATTTTTCCCAGTTTTGAAAACTCTCTATTTGCAAAGAAGAATGCCCAAAAGGCCTCCTTTTCCCTCTTATTCCATTCTCGTTTAACCTCTGTTTCTTCATTTTTTTTTCTCCCTCTCTTATTTCCTCATTAACCCTTTAAAATCACCCAAATCACATTTTAGACCTTTCCAATACCTTTGTTTGGCTTAAAATCCATTCATTCCCCTTACCATTACCCCTTTTGGGCCTCAAAATGCACCGAAAATAGGCCAAACAAACCATATTTTGCATGAAAGGCTTTAGCCCCCTTTTGGTCAACCCCTTAACCACTTCCCCACCACGTGACCCGCGCCCAGAACCAAGCGTTTAAGCTCCAGGCGCTAATCGCGATCACAACTTACATTACAAGCGCAATCCGTTGTTATTTGAACATGTTCTGATGCGATTGCATTTGGTCTATAGACCTCCGCATTAATATTAACCATTGATCCATCGCTCTGATTTGACGGCCAATGCTTGTCCTGCTCGTGCCCATCGCCTCGATTCTTTCACCCCTCTGATGCTCATCTCCACCATTGATTTTCTGTCAGATTGGACGGCCTTCGTGCCACTGCACTAATCGCAATCGCAATTTTTTAAGTGCGTCACCTGTTGCCCTCCCCGATTTCGATCCTCCGATTGATATCCCTGCCATATATTTCCCGCTTAATCCAACGACCCTTATTTCTCCCATCCCGCTCATCTCATCAGTCCTTTCCCCTCTACCGATTTAATCCCCGCTGTCGATCTTGACCCAGATCGAACGGTTGGTGCTCAATCGCACCATCGCCAATCGCATCACTGCTCTAATCACAATTGCAAGCTCCCAAATGCGTCTCCCGCTGCCTCTCCTGATTTTAATCCTCTGATTCAATCAGAGCCATCCATTCATCCAAGATCTGTGGCCCACATCACATCGCGCATTTCGCCCATATCGCTTCATCGCAGCTCCTACTGATTTCATTCTTTGATCCCAACCGTCGATCTCCTCCTAAGATCCGATGGCTCTCAATTAATCACCCTCCACCCACGCTGGGTCCTGCCATCCAAAGTCCCCGCTTTCACTCATTTTTCATTATTTCCCTTTGTAAATACCCCGAGCATTAAACTTTGGGTTTTGCACTAAATGTTATTCCTTTCGCCCTGTTTACTATTGACACCTTCGTCATTAATCCTGGCCTTTGAGTCACCATATCCATATCTGATCGAACGGCTCCTGACTCATCTTTACAACAAGACTTCATCAACTCCATTTCCTGCCATTCTTTCACAGTTTTACTGTTGTGCCACCATTTTTCTAGGCCTCCACAGCAATCCTTCTGCCACTCCATGGATTTCTTGATGAGTTTATCATATTGTGTAGGATTATTACAGAGTGATGAATTCACTCCAGGTTGCACAATCATGGTCACTATGATTCAGAATGCAGAGAGGTTATTATAGCAGTAGTCAGAGTATCAGTGCCGAAGACCTGCCATGGCAGACACAAGATTGAAGACAATTTGGGGATTTCGGCTAATATTGATTATCAATAGCCCATCCTCCAAATTAAATTAGAATTAAAGAAAATCATGAAGAGCTACAGACATAAAAGCCTCTACTGCCACATCAGAGGCAAATCGATTCCTCTCAGCCAACATTCCACCATCTGTGACATCGACTGCCTCAACTCCACCTCGTCAGCGAGCATCGTCAATTCATGATTCGGCCTTAGTGGCCTTTTACTTCCATTTTAGTTTGTTACTTTTAAATTTCGAGTGGAATTCACATTCCACTCCTGAATTTTAACTTTTGTTAGAAACTGTTATTTGATATTTTTGTTTAAAATGGTCATGAGCCTATCTTTCAATGATGAGATGCCCCAATTCCTCATCATGAATTTTGGTTATTTTTTATGGAGACCTCAAACTGTTTTCTAGCACGTGAGGAAGATATTTTTCCCAAAAATATATTCTCGTTCTTGTTTTCTGAGGCTTCTATATAAGCAATATCAGAAGAGAAAAACAGGTTCCATATTTTCGGAAGAATTGGCTGTGAAAGAGTTTCTTGCATGCCTTTTGTTGAAGCTTTAATACAAACGTGAAGAGCCCGTTGGGTCTCATTGAAAAGGAGTTATTTCTTCAATGAGGATTCTGGTCTTGGTGTTTTACAGTGTGTAATTCTCTCCTATGTGTTATAGCTTAGCTGTTCTTTTCATTTACATCCATTCATCTTGTATCATGTTTTGGAATGCGAGTAGCCCACTCGTTTTGGTATGAATTTATCCTAGTTGATACTTATGCCATAACCTGTCTAGCACTTTAAATATGGCTCAGGCGTGATATGTTGTTCCATTTTCACTTCACCCATACTTCTGCTATATTAGCTGCTATGAGATGTTATTTACAAATGTTGTTATCATGTGTGGATTCTTAATTTCGTAAGCCCACTGCATGCTGATATATGTTTCTGGATATTGTCTCAATAATAGTTAGTATTCTCTTTATTCTACGTACGCAGTAGATACTTTCTTATTATTCATCTTTGTGAAATATTTAGAATCCAACCCTCTTTGCAGTAAGCTGCCTTTGAATTGTCTGATACATTCGTGTTAGAGTTTCACATCTTGCCTCTGCAATATTGCTTTCTCTGTATCAAGCTTCTGAAAGTTTTGGTCCCATTCAAATTAATCTTCCTATTTACAAGAGATAGCATGAGAGCCTTGTTCTGCTAATTATCCTCATCATATCATATTTCTCCTTTCTATATAAGATTTCCTAGGCACTGGTCTTTCACAACTCAAAGGTTGTCTCGAGGATTGACAACATATTTTTGGTGCCATTGCCGGGGACTTGAAGTTGAGAGAAATTGAATGCATGGGCCTTGACAAAACCTTATTCACTCTCCAATTAGGTGAGCATGGAGAGTTGAGAGTTGTAGATCCCTCACCTTAGCGACTCCACATTCATTTATCAGATAAATTTACTTGCAGTCCTGGCTCCTCGTAAGCCACACCTAAGGTCAGATACGTCTTAGCCAAAGACACCTTTTGTGTCTGATCCAGAAAATATCCTACATAGAAGGAGTTGGAGGGAAAGACAATTAGTCCAGACTGAGATCCTTGAATTCTCCCTAGAAGACTTTCCATCCTCCTCCTCTCAAGTTGCCCAAGTGCAAGGTCCTGACTCCACTGTGGGAGAGACTGATTACTACTCAGATAGTCCACCCCTGGGAGGTGTTTGAATCAAAGACGAAGCTGAGTCAAGGGATACCACATATTACTCCTTCCACCCTACCCCTGAAGTTGAAGAGGTAAAGGAGGTCACTGAAGTATCTGCTATTCACAGCCCGTTGTTCCCATCAACACCTCAAGCTGTTGTCCAGTACATTCCCATCATTATCCATACTTCACTTCCACCACCTCCTCCTCCTTTTACACATCAAATCCTTACACTAACCCCACCTCCTCCAATGGCCAATGTCCCTGGCTTCCTATTGAATAAATATTCTCCCTTGGAATTACCGCAAGTGCTGAATGATATGCCACAGGACTATCTAAAGATCTTGCCCTGATTCAATGGGGAAAATGAGATCGAAGCTCAAAAACACCTTGAGGTATTCTTCTCTTTCACAGAAAATTTTAATGTGGAACATCTAGAGGTAGTCCTAAGAATGTTTTTGCAATCTCTTGATGGTGAAGCTAGAAAATGGTTCAAGACACTAGGAGACCGTTCCATCACCACAGGGGAAGGAATGGAGGATACTTTCCTCAGAAAATGGGGAGAGAAGAAAGACCATGGACATTGTCTTACTGAGTTTAACACACTCAAGAAAATACATGCTGAAGGAGTGTCAGAATTTATCAAGAGGTTTAACAAGTTGTATCTGAGCCTCCCCGCTGATATGAAACCTCACTAGACCTTTGCCAAGGTTGTTTTCGTGGCAGATTTTGACTCTGAATTTGGTTTCTCTCTAAGAGAAAGAAAGTCAGCCACCCTGGGTGATGCCCAGACAGATGCACTAGAGCTAGAGGAAAATTTTGCCTCTACTGGTAAATCCAAGGGAAAACTTGAACAGGATACTAGAAGAAGGGGAAAAGAAGAGGTATCCACCTCGAGCCAAGATAGGGATTCAGCTAATGACAGGATTGAGGAGATGAACAAGATGATTAAGAACCTTTCAAGTAAGCTGGTTAAACTTGAAATGGAGGCCAAGAATTCACCCTCCAAGAATTTCAAAAATGCTCCAAATAGGGGTTACAACCCTCAATACAGGAAGCCACCCTTGCAGATACTGCAAAGGGAATGGAAGGAGAAGCAAGACCAGGTACCACACCCTCTATACCTGGAAGGTCAAGTAGATGGCCCTACAGAAGACACCACTTATGATCAAGAGGAGGCATACCTTGCTTTCTCAAATAGTGATGAATTTTAATGCCCCATACATGAAAGTGGCGAAGTAGAGGTGTCGGCACATGCAAAAGAAAAAGCTAACGAAAGCACCGAAGATCCTGAGATCAATGACTACTGCAAGAAGTTCGTCGATTTCATGCAAGCTTAGTTTAATAGAAGATATGACCTCAGATCTTCCAGGAAGAGAACTCGCACTCAGGATCAGGAGGAGGACACACCTCAAGAGGAATCACCTACTTAGAAGGAGGCAATGGCTCAAAGGAGCCCAGAAAAAGGTAAGAGACCTCTTAACCAATATTTACAGTCTGCTGGTCAAATTCCTTCCTCTTCAAAAATGGTTGCACCCCCTAGTGTCAAGAAAATCATAAAGGAAGTCAAACCTCCCCTATAGAACAAAGACTCAAAGGATAAAGAATCAAAAGAAGTGTTAGTAGATAGGTCCTCCTCTACCTTTAGTTTACAAAAGGAGCTTGAGAAGGTAAAAATCCCAGTTCCCTTGACCAAATTGTTAAAACAACCTGCATATCAGTCCCAGGTCACATCCTTTATGCTCCCTCCAGAAGTAATGCATATTCCAGACAGTCTGAACCTTCAAGAAGAAAGGCCTATGGTTGTATTTGGCCCACATGTTGAAGAATTAGATGCTGCCACTCCCCCATTTTATGTGTCTTTAGTAATACATGACCTGCTGTTGCATAACCATATGTTAGATTCAGGAGCCTCTCATAACATTTTGCCCCTCTCGGTCATGGAACAACTAGGAGTACAAATCACTCGTCCATACAAGGAACTTTATTCATTTGACTCCAAGAGAGATAAATGCCTGGGCATGATCAAGGATTTGGTGGTCAATCTGGCCCAGCTCCCAGCAAAAAGTGTAGTAATGGACATCGTGGTGGCTGACATCCAAGCTCGCTTCGACCTGCTACTGTCAAGATCTTGGGGGAATAAAATTGGTGGATCAATCAAGTTGGACCTAACCTATGCCACTATCCCTGTCTTTGGTGGCCAGGAGAGGAGGATGTATCGAGAAACTATATTTGTCAAGACAGTTACCAAGGCAGACGACTCAGTTAATTCTCCAGTTTATAGTAGGGAGGGAGATTTCTCATGTTTGATGCTGGAGGAAGATCAAGAGTACGCTCACGAACCATCATGCTACCAGATCAAGACTGAGCAGTCCATACAGAGTCATGAAGCAAAAATCTAGACACTTCATTTTGATGGAGCAAACTCCAGAGAAGGTAATGGGGCTGGGGTATTATTGATTTCTCCATCAGGCCAATGGGTCCATTTGTCTTTCAAGCTAGAGTATGAAGCCACTAATAATGTGGCCAAATATGAAGCACTTCTGTTAGGGCTACAGAGAGCCAGGAGCATGAACATACAAAGTCTAAAATTTCTAGGAGATTCAGAACTAGTGGTCAAACAGGTGAAGAATCAGTGCCAAGCAAAACATCCTAGGCTAAGGGCTTATAGGAATGAAGTTTGGGATCTGGTGGAAAATTTATTCTTGGAATTCAATAGCCATTTCATGCCCCGAAAGAAGAATAGGATGGCAGATTCCCTTGCAGTGGCTGCCAGTACCTTCCGTCCACCTTAGAACCCTCTCTTGAGATATGAAATTGAGGTACGGTATCGGCCATCAATCCCAGACAACATCAAACATTGGCAGGTGTTTGAGGATGAAGAATAGGTGAAAATATTCCTGGAAATAGTTGGGGAATTTTCCAACATGGAGATTGATACTTGTGAGGAAGAAGAGGCTGAAAACACTTCAGGAGATAAATGGGAGGAAAGGGTAGCTGGCCACAAAGTTCTGCAGTTGAAAGGGAATGTCATTCCCTGAGGACTAGTGCCCTTAGAAAGGTTGCTTAACAAGAATGATGTCCCCCTGCAGCCAAAAAAATTTGCGGAGGAAAATCAGGTAGAAGATCTTAATCTCGGCACTGAGGCTGATCCCAAAATCGTGAAGTTGTCCAAGAAGGTCCCGGAAGAATATAAAGAGCTCTACCATAAATTATTCTGGTCATATAAAGATGTGTTTGCATGGTCTTATTAGGACCTAAAAACCTTCGATATCAACATCATGCAACATAAGATTCCTCTGAAGGGAGATGCTAAATGACATAAACATAAGCTTAGACAGATAAATCCCCTGTTGCTTCCCTCTATTGAGAAAGAAATTAAGAAACTGTTGAAAGCCAAAATCATTGTACCATTCAGATATTCTGAGTGGGTGGAAAAATTAGTCCTTGTAAGGAAGAAGAATGGAGAAATAAGGCTATGTGTTGATTTCAGAAATTTAAACATATCATCCTTAAAGGATAATTATCCACTGCCCAAGATGGATCACATCCTGCAGAAAGTGGTGGGAGCTTCTTGGATGTCGATGATGGATGGATTCTCTGGGTACAATCAGGTGGCTGTGCTAACAGAAGATCAGAAGAAGACTGCCTTTACCACTCCATGGGGGACATTTATGTATGTCAGGATGCCTTTTGGGTTGATTAATGCAGGGGCCACTTTTCATAGGGCCATGGATATTGCCTTTGTTGGGGAGCAAGATAAGTTTGTGGTGGTATATCTGGATGATATTACTGTGTTTTCAAAAGATGATGCAGACCACATTGAACACTTGGGCAAAACTTTCGAGAAGTGTAGAAGGTATGGCCTCTCTCTCAACCCACAGAAGTCTTTGTTTGCATTAGAAGAGGGCAAGCTTTTGGGACATATTGTAACCAAGGATGGGGTAAAGATAAACCCTAAGAGGGTAGAAGTTATAAATGTAATTTCTCTTCCCAGAAATAAAAAGGAGGTTCAGGTGTTCCTAGGTCGTATTAACTTTCTAAGGAGGTTCATCCCTAACTATGTTGAGATAGCTAGACATATAACTGACATGCTGAAGAATAATAACGAGGTAAAGTGGTCACAGGAATCACGAGAGACCTTTGTCAGGATTAAAAATGCATTTTTTGAAGCCACTGTGCTAGTTGGGCTAGATTATGCCAAAACTTTTATGATCTTTTCCTTTGCATCACCTCACACGGTGGTAGGAGTTCTATTGCAGAAAAATGAAGAAGGGTATGAGCAACCTATTTCCTTTTTCAGTCAGGTGCTCCGTGATGCTGAGCTGAAATATAACATATTAGAAAAGCAGGCATACACTCTGGTGAAGTCTCTTAAAGCATTTCGTATGTATGTCTTGCAGTCCCATATCATTGCGTTTATGCCTACATCAGCTGTTAAAGATATTCTTATCTAGGGAGATAATGAAGGAAAAAGAGGGAAATGGATTGCCAAAATACAAGAATATGAGCTAGACATTCGCCCTACCAAACTAATCAAGAGACAAGGGTTAGCCAAAATCCTGTCTTAATCAAAATGTCAGCCTCTGGGTATAAATTTGCCCATGATAGAAAATGAGGAGTCTGAGAAGAAATAAGAGCCACAGGGAGTATAGATAGCTTCCCAGAAGACACATATGAAGTACCTCATCAACCTGTGGTACAAAGAGATAGTGGAATATCTTATAACACTCAGCTTCCCACCCAGCTGTGAAAAAGCTAAATACACAACACTGAGGTTGAGATCATAGAAGTACGTTTTTGTAAACGGTCGGTTGTACTGGCGAGACCCCTCAGGCATCCTGCTCTTGTGTCTCACAAAAGAAGAGGTAGAGAGTATAATGGCTGAGTTTCATGAAGGAATCTATGGGGGTCATTACAGTTGGAGGGCTACTGCTCAAAAAATCCTAAAGGTTGGTTTCTTCTGGCCCAAACTCTTTGGAGATGTGTTTGCTCGGGTTAGAGCTTGTGAGAAATGTCAGAAGTTTGCTGAAAGATAGAAGTTAGAACCTATGCCCATGATTTTGGTTCACGTAGATGAACCATTTCAGCAATGGGGAATCGACTTTATAGGTGAAATACACCCACCTTCAAGTGGGCAGCATAAGTGGATATTAACGGCCATAGATTATTTCACGAAGTGGGTGGAAGCTATACCTGCCAGGAATGCAACAGATGCCATGGTAATAAGATTTATGGAAGAAAACATCATATCCATATTTGGATGCTCTACCAAGATAGTGACTGAAAATGCACAGGCCTTTAAATCTGCAAAGTTTGTCAGCTTCTGCCAACAGTATAATATTGCATTAGGTCACTCTATGGCCTATTACCCACAAGAAAATGGCTTGGCAGAGTCCTCGAATAAAACCCTACTGAGAGCACTGAAGAAGGCTATCAATGAAAATAAAAAAAATTGGGATTCCCAGCTGAAATCCGCTCTGTGGGCCAACAGGATTACCAGCAAGAGAGCAATCGGGAAGTCCCCATATGAATTAATATATGGGAGGGTAGCGGTATTACCTGTACAGTTAGCCTTACCAGTAGCTCGATTCATGCAAGAAAGCCAAGAAGAACCCGATGATGTGACCAGGAGAATCAATTAGCTGGTGGAGTTAGAAGAAACACGGAACCAGGTAAGTCAGAGGCTAATTGAATATCAAGAGAAAATGAAGGATCTTTTCGATCAACATGCCAAGGACAGGAAGTTGCAGATTGGGGATTTAGTGCTCAGATGGGATATTCGAAGAGCTGAAAAGGGGAAACACGGTAAATTCGACCCCCTCTGGTTCAGCCCCTTTAAAATTGTGGAACAAGGGGGCAACAACACTTTTAGGTTGGAAAATCTACAAGGAGACTTGCTCGATGCCCCTGTAAATCGTCAGTTCCTCAAACCTTACTTCCAGTTCTGATTCCGGCCGAGAAAGCCTGATGTATCATAATGTACATTAGTTTTCTGTTTTCATTTGTTTTCGAATGATGTGTGTGTCATGACGAATCATGAAGAGATAAATGAAAAGAGCTGAAGAGTGGTGCCCATAGAGAAGATTAACAAGTGGTCTGCAAAGTTCTCGACATGCCCAAGGATGAACGTGTCATCCCCAGGTGGAGCCAATGTTGATCATATGATTAACATTCACTATTTTTCCCAGTTTTTAAAACTCTCTGTTTGCAAAGAAGAATGCCCAAAAGGTCTCGTTTTCCCTCGTATTCCATTCCCACTTAGCCTCTGTTTCTTCATTTTTTTTTTCTCCCTCTCTTATTTCCTCATTAACCCTTTAAAATCACCCAAATCCCATTTTAGACCTTTCCAATACCTTTGTTTGGCTTAAAATCCCTTCATTCCCCTTACCGTTACCCCTTTTGGGCCTCAAAATGCACCGAAAATAGGCCAAACAAACCATATTTTGCATGAAAGGCTTTAGCCTCCTTTTGGTCAACCCCTTAACCACTTCCCCACCACTTGACCTGCGCCCAGAACCAAGAGTTTAAGCTACGGGTGCTAATCGTGATCGTAACTTACATTGCAAGCACAATCCATTGTTATTTGAATATGTTCCAATGCAATTGCATTTGGTCTATAGACCTCCGCGTTAATATTAACCATTGATCCATCACTCTTATTTGATGGCCAACGCTTGTCCCGCTCGCGCCCATCGCCCCGATTCTTTCACCCCTCTGATGCTCATCTCCACCATTGATTCGTTGTCAGATCGGATGGCCATCGCGCCACCGCACCAATCGCAATCGCAAATTTTTAAGTGTGTCACCCGCTGCCCTCCCCGATTGCAATCCTCCGATTGATATCCCCGCCATTTATTTCCCACTTAATCCAATGGCCCTTATTTCTCCCATCCCGCTCATCGCATCAGTCCTTTCCCCTCCGCCGATTTAATCCCCGCCATCGATCTTGACACAGATCGGACGGTTGGCGCTCAATCGCACCATCGCCAATCGCATCACTGCTCCAATCGCAATCGCAAGCTCCCAAATGCATCTCCCGCTGCCTCTCCCGATTGTGATCCTCTGATTCAATCAGAGCCATCCTTTCATCCAAGATCTGCGGCCCACATCACATCGCACATTTTGCCCATATCGCTTCATCGTAGCTCCTATTGATTTCATCCTTTGATCCCAACCGTCGATATCCTCCTAAGATCCGACGGCTCTCAGTTAATTTCCCTCCACCCACGCCGGGTCTTGCCATCCAAAGTCCCCGCTTTCACTCATTTTTCATCATTTCCTTTTGTAAATCCCCCGAGCGTTAAACTTTGGCTTTTGCACTAAATGTTATTCCTTTCGCCCTGTTTACTATTGACACCTCTGTCATTAATCCTGGCTGTTGAGTCACCATCTCCATATCTGATCGGACTGCTCCTGACTCATCTTTACACCAAGACTTCATCAGCTCCATTTTCCGCCATTCTTTCATAGTTTTACTATTGCACCACCATTTCTCCGGGCCTCCACAGCAATCCTTCTGCTACTCCCTGGATTTCTTGATGAGTTTATCGTATTGTGCAGGGTTATTACAGAGTGATGAATTCACTCCAGGTTCCACAATCATGGTCACTATGATTCGGAATGCAGAGAGGTTATTGTAGCAGCAGTCAGAGTATCAGCACCGAAGACCTACCATGGCAGACACAGAAGATTGAAGACAATTTTGGGATTTTGGCTAATATTGATTATCAATAGCCCATCCTCCAAATTAAATCAGAATTAAAGAAAATCATGAAGAGCTACAGGCATAAAAGCCTCTACTGCCACATCAAAGGCAAATCGATTCCTCTTAGCCAACATTATGCCATATGTGATAGCAATCGACTCAACTCCACCTCGTCAGTGAGCATCGTCAATTCATGATTCGGCCCCAGTGACCTTTTACTTCCATTTTAGTTTGTTACTTTTAAATTTCGAGTGGAATTCACATTCCACTCCTACATTTTACCTTCTGTCAGAAACTATTATTTGATATTTTTGTTTAAAACGACTGTGAGCCTAACTGTCAATGATGAGATGCCCCAATTACTCATCATGAATTTTGGTTATTTTTGATGGAGACCTCAAATTGTTTTCCAGCACTCGAGAAAGATATTTTTCCCAAAAATATCTTCTCATTCTTTTTTTCTAAGGCTTCTATATAAGCAAGATCGGAAGAGAAAAACAGATTCCAGATTTTCGGAAGAATTGGCTATGAAAGAGTTTCTTGCATGCCTTTTGTTGAAGCTTTAATACAAACGTGAAGAGCCCGTTGGGTCTCAATGAAAAGGAGTTCTATCTTCAATGAGGATTCTGGTCTTGGTAGTGTGTAATTCTCTCCTATGTGTTATAGCTTAGCTATTCTTTTCATTTACATCCATTCATCTTGTATCATGTTCTGGAATGCGAGTAACCCACTCGTTTTGGTATGAATTTATCCTAGTTGATACTTATGCCATAACCTGTCTGGCACTTTAAATATGGCTTAGGCGTGATATGTTGTTCCATTTTCACTTCACCCATACTTCTGCTATATTAGCTGCTATGAGATGTTATTTACAAATGTTGTTATCATGTGTGGATTCTTAATTTCGTAAGCCCACCGCATGCTGATATATGTTTCTGGATATTGTCTCAATAACAGTTAGTATTCTCTTTATTCTATGTACGTAGTAGATACTTTATTATTATTAATCTATGTGAAGTATTTAGAATCCAGCCCTCTTTGCAGTAAGCTGCCTTTGAATTTTCTGATACATTCATGTTAGAGTTTCACATCTTGCCTCTGCAATATTGCTTTCTCTGTATAAAGCTTCTGAAAGTTTTGGTCCCATTCAAATTATTCTTCCTGTTTACAAGAGATAGCATGAGAGCCTTGTTCTACTAATTATCCTTATCATATCATATTTCTCCTTGCTATATAAGATGTCCTAGGCACTGGTCTTTCACAACTCAAAGGATGTCTCTAGGATTGACAACAAATGGTATTAGGAGGTAAACCTTTAAACCACTTCTTCAACTCTCCCCCCAAACTCTGGGAAAAGATCCTCATCTGAATTGTTTCATCTTCTATTTCCATGTAGTCAAAGGCATCTTCCATCATGTCCACATGATTTTGGGCTGTGGTGGATTCCTTCCCAGTGAAATGAGGGATTTTTGACTGATAATCATTGGGTAGTGGAGCTAAAGGATGTGGTAACACTAGAGGTGCATACTAGGCTGCCATTATGGTGTTCTAAGGAGGTAAAGGATTGGATTGTGAGTAGGTATATGGATGATAGTAATGCTAGGACCAACAAAAAATTGTTGAGCTGATTTAGGGTGATAGAGGCCCAAGTTATGAATAAAATAAATATTGGGAGGTATAGATGGAGGGGTCTCTCTGTCCCTAATTTGTTGACCACTATGAGATGGTGAACTTGGAGGCTCGAGGTCGGTCAGGTTTAGAGCACTGAATGACTTAGTTCTTTGTAAATAACTTGGTGAGTCTAAGTCAAATGGCGTGTCTGATAGAGCTGCAAAGTTTTTCGGGGCTGAATTTTCTCTATGAATGGGTCTGGAAATAGTTGGCTTTCTAGGGGTGGGATATTTCCTAAGAATTCTCTCAGGGTTGTCAACTATTTCAGGTGGGTTTGGGTTAGGATAAGCTCTTGTATGAATGGTTCTTGAAGCAAGTACATTTGTTTCCTGAAAAAGAGGCTTAATCCTATGGGTTTCTTTTAATATGGTTTATTTTGTAATGCAAGTTGGTCTCCCAGTGGAGTCTTGTGAAACCAAGATAAGCAGCAAGCCTACTGATCACTAGTGGAGTCATTATCATTAAGGAACTGTGGAGCCGCCAGGTGGAAGGTTTAGAATGTTTCAAGGATGTTTAATTTCCACCACAGTGATTAACTACCAAACCAAGGCTACTATGGTCTTCTTTGAGTCTTAGAAATGTTTCAAGGAGTATTTCACTCAAAGTTCCCAGTGGAGTCACCATTATGTTGGGGTTCCTATGTTTTGGCAGGTTTGGCAATACCAAAAGATAAGACAACAAAAAACCACTTTGGGACCTCAGGATCTAGCCCTCTTGGGTCCAGAGAGGGATCTCTCTATAAAGGAAAAGTTATATATGTCTTTGAAGTTCAGTTTTAAGGTATTAGGCTAGTTATAAGGCACAAGAGTTGTTGTTTTGTTTTGTTTGTTTGGTTGGTTGTTGGGAAACATGAAAGAAGGGTTCAATATAAGACAAAGTGAGCAAAGCAGGTTTTTGGCAAAGGGAGACAATTCAAAGGAAACTCAATACCATTGGGAAATGGATTCATAAAAGGGTTTACTTGCTATTCAATATCCAAGGCTTTCAAATGGGTAGTCATCTAAATTAGAGGATCTCTAAAGATGATAGTGTGGATGAAATGATAGGAAATGAAGGTGAATGATAAGGAAACCTCCAAGATGACCACTTAGGAAGAAAATATAGGGATAGGGCATGCCTTAAATGCCTATGATCAAACTCCTAAGAGGCTAGCTCTTCAAAAAATAAGAAACACTCAAGATTTAACACAAAGGTGAAGCCTGAGATCAGAGAAAGACTTTGAACTTTCAATGCTTTGAAATTCAACTTAAGGGAACTTAGAAAATCTTAACTGTTAGAAATAACCCTAGTGAGATAGAATCAGTTCTATTCTCCCAATATCCCAATTCTTTCAATTAAACCAGACAAGAACATCTAAGAACAAATCCTAAATTCATGCATCAGTAAGCAGGGAAAACCCACTACTATACTGGCTAAATTATCTTGAATATGTTCACATATTACACAATTAGTAGAAAACATCAAAGAAAAGAAGAGCAGGAAGCATTAGGGTACCATGCAAGGGTATATCCTAAGCTAGTTTACCGATTCTTATCAGAGAAATGAAATATGATGAATTACGGAAGGAAAACAGAGACAAAGATAGAACACATCACTGCTGCTTTAAATCAGGATCCAAAGAAAGATGCTTGTCATATTAAAGAGAAATACCACTCATATAAAACATTTTCCAACAGCTTGATATTCAGTCTGAAATCATTTCCTCATCCTATTTTACAACTGATACACAGAACTCTATCTCAAAGAAACAACTGACAATCCACGGTTATCCAAACAAAAACCTTAACAATATATTTTTCTTGAGTTCTTATAGCTAAAGAGAGGTAGAGGAGGTAGATGAAATTTTAATGAAACATTTAAAATAGAGGAAGGAAAAGAGCTCAAGGCCCATTTTATTTTAATATCACTGCATTGACTCTCAGTACTCTTTGGGTGAAAGAGTGGTCTTCGACAGGCTGATAGTAACTCTAGGTATGTTCTTTGATGTACTTTTCGGCTGTAGTACTCTATAGTACTCTGGGAAACGTAAGGCAGATAAATGACTTTAAGGTCTGCCATACTGTGTAAGAAATGCTCTGGCTATCTTAGGACTTTCTGTCAGGGTGGAGATCTTCTCAAGAATGTTGCTGGAGAATAAAATATCATGGGAACTCGTCCTTTCACGGAAGAGAAACTTATGCTGATGTGAAACACTGACAAGGATGGTTTTTGTGCTTTTAGGCCTCATTAGGCCTCCTGTGTCAATCACAAGGTTTTCAATCTTGTACATTCACCCCTTAAACATTGAATTAAAGCTTAAAATATTCAATAATGGGTATTAAACCTCTTTAATCCTTCACTGATAGTCTTTGCCGCTTCTTTGACTCTCTCTGTCTGTGGAAATGCAGTTTTAATGGTGCTGGAGGTTTTTGACAGAGTTAAACATTGATATTTTATGAAATATTTCATTCAACACCTTCCCAGGCATTCTCTCTGCAATATCTGGCTCCGAAAATGGCATTCTGCGGCACTGTGTCACTATGACTGTGATTGTGAGCAATAATGGTTTTCACCGTCTGTAACCCTACAAAACACAAAAAATTGTTAAGAAAATCCATGGACGTGGAAGTGGATGCTATGGAGGACTGAGGAGATGGAAGTGCAGTAGTGGAAACAATGGTCGTAGTGGAGAAAACAATGAAAATCATTGTGTAATGGTGGAGAAGGCGGTCAGATGAAGGTCTGGTGAAAAAATGATTCTTGACCATTATATTAGACTGTGGGATGATGATTGATGGAAAAGATTTACTGGTGGAGTGGCCTTAGAAGGTCAGACAGAGAAATTATAGCTTTAATGTAAAACATAAATTTAAGACTTTGGGTGAAATACACAGGAAAACCATGAAAATCAAATGAACTGGGGCTTTGAATGGTGGGATCAGCATGGGCAGAGGGTGATTGAGTGTGGACCGTTGGATCTCAGGGGGAGATCAACGGCTGAGATCCTTCGATGAAGTCCTTTGGAGGTCTGATGAGAAAAATATGAATGAAAAATGTGATGGAATGATGACCGTAGATCTATACAGATCAACGGTCAGGATATTTGGGAAGCACCATCGGAGGCAGAAGAGGGGAAGAGGTTTTTTGGAGAAAACAAATGTTTTCGTGCTGCAATAAAGTAGTTTTGAAATATTCCCAAAAAAACACAATAATGCTTGCCGTCCGACATGTGTCCTCCTCAAAACCACCCATTTCGCATTTTTTTAGAGTTTTAACCTTCGGGCGCAGAAAAAATACGAAACGCAATGGTGGCCGTTGGATGGAAGGCGGAGAGATCCAACGATGCGGGATAGTGCACGATATGGAAAAGTGCAAGGTCAGTATGGTGTGAAGAGCCAATGACGGGTTCACTATGGATCGTCAGATCTATAGAATGGATGGTCAGGATCAAACGAAGGGGCAATGATGTTCCAAAGGGAAAAAGGTTGGATGGATGGGCGGAGCAAATCTTGACCGTCGGATCTACGGAATGGACGACGAAGATTTAAAATGGAAAGCAGAGGCAAAGGGGAAAGTGAATGGGTGGGGAGAAGGAGAGTTGTTAGATCTCAAGAGATCAACAGTGCAGATCTAATTTCATCGGAGGCAGGCAGGGGGGCCAAAAACTCCGAGGTTTGATGTTGCGATTACACGCGGACCATTGGATCAGCATAAGATCAACGGTGGAGATTTTATCGGAGGGGAATGATGGAGGGAAAATGAGGCGGAGAGCGATCAAATCTAGGCAGTTGGTTCTTTTGGATTCAACGGCCAGGATCTAATCGGGAGTCGGCCAATCAGGGAAACAAAGGGTTGTGCATTGCGATTAGCTATGATGCGATGTTGCGATGGCCGTCAGATTTAAAAGGAAATAGACGGTCTATATGTGGTCAGAGAGGTTGAAAAAGGGATGAGGTGGAGCATGGTGCAGTCAGCGCTAGCTGTTAGATCTCTATAGATCAATGGCTCATATTGCACCCGCGGCCAATAGAACAAATCGTTCTTGCATCAGAAGTTTTCAATTAACACAAGAAAAGGCGCTCACAAAATTTTCCGATTGCGATTAGCTCTGTGGGGCTTAGCGCCTAGTCTCGACGCCCAATTATATGTGGAGAAAGGGTTAGGGGCTTAGCCGAAGGGGGCTTAGGCCTGATATATGAAAAAAAATGGGTTTTAGGCCTAAAAACAGAGTTTTTTAAGGCTAAACAGTGGTTTCGGTAGAGGGAATGAGGGGTTTTTAAACCAAATGAAGGGAGCCATAAGGTTTTAGAAGGGGAATTTGATGGTTTAGAGGGATAAGGAAGGGATTTGAGGGTGTTTAGGAAAATTTTGTGAAGGGAAACAAAAGGTGAAAATGGGATTTTTTGCAGGGATTAAAAAGGGGCAGATGGAGGCTTTTTCTGAGCAAATTATTTCACAAACAATGAGGATTTTTTGATGGAAACAATAGTGAAGGTATTTTTAAGGGAAAAAGGCACATAGAGGCTTCAAGAATGAGAAATTTTTAGGAGAAATGTATCTCTTGAAGGCTCAAAAATAAATTTAGCCACCTGTTTTCTCTGTCAAAATTTATGGGTGGCTAACAGTTGCTCCACATGGGGATGGCATCTTCTTGAAGATGTCAAGAACTTCAGAAATATTCTTTGGGAAGTAGGCCAAATTCTTGATCTTTTAACCATCTTTTCTTCTTGATTCAACTGCTACAAACATGACGGATATTAAGTCAACAGAAAATATTCCCCAACAATCTACCTACCAATCCTATAGTCCTAACATTTTTTCTTCAAGGGGCATTTGAATTTGCAGACCTTCCTCGTAATTTTTTTTTTGAAAGTAGAAAACAAACTAATCTAATTCTACCCTTATTCTTCCATGAGACCAGATTAGACATTTGTCCTCATAGCTTCTCTACCTAAACTATTATCTGTTAGGATTAAACTGTCTAGCAGACTTCTTTCTCTACATTCTACAACAGAAATTTAAAAACAATCAAACCAGGATTAGACTGTCTCATTTTCTGTGGGTCCATGGCATAAAGATAGTTGCACATGAAATGAACTTTGTAGGAAATTGAAACCAAAATTTTGAAGGCTTGAAATTTTGAAAC